>CM049588.1:3274900-3768500 GCA_027123335.1 Amphiprion clarkii | reverse complement strand
ATTATTCATCATATGTACGTTTTTACACATGTTCAAAAATGCATTTTTTTTCGACATAGTATAGTAAGGCGTTTTTTTTGGCGCCAAAATTCATGATGATTTTTTTTGCAAAGAAAACCTTTCTGGAGTGTTTTTCACGCTCTCCTTTACATTATTTCATCATACGGCACGTTTTTACAACATGTTCGAAAAATCGCATTTTTTTTCGACATAGTATAGTAAGGCGTTTTTTTGGCGCCAAAATTCATGATGATTTTTTTTGCACAGAAAACCTTTCTGGAGTGTTTTTCACGCTCTCCTTTACATTATTTCATCATACGGCACGTTTTTACAACATGTTCGAAAAATCGCATTTTTTTTCGACATAGTATAGTAAGGCGTTTTTTTGGCGCCAAAATTCATGATGATTTTTTTTGCACAGAAAACCTTTCTGGAGTGTTTTTCACGCTCTCCTTTACATTATTTCATCATATGGCACGTTTTTACAACATGTTCGAAAAATCGCATTTTTTTTCGACATAGTATAGTAAGGCGTTTTTTTGGCGCCAAAATTCATGATGATTTTTTTTGCACAGAAAACCTTTCTGGAGTGTTTTTCACGCTCTCCTTTACATTATTTCATCATATGGCACGTTTTTACAACATGTTCGAAAAATCTGCATTTTTTTTCGACATAGTATAGTAAGGCGTTTTTTTGGCGCCAAAATTCATGATGATTTTTTTTGCACAGAAAACCTTTCTGGAGTGTTTTTCACGCCTCCTTTACATTATTTCATCATATGGCACGTTTTTACAACATGTTCGAAAAATCGCATTTTTTTTCGACATAGTATAGTAAGGCGTTTTTTTGGCGCCAAAATTCATGATGATTTTTTTTGCACAGAAAACCTTTCTGGAGTGTTTTTCACGCTCTCCTTTACATTATTTCATCATATGGCACGTTTTTACAACATGTTCGAAAAATCGCATTTTTTTTCGACATAGTATAGTAAGGCGTTTTTTTGGCGCCAAAATTCATGATGATTTTTTTTGCACAGAAAACCTTTCTGGAGTGTTTTTCACGCTCTCCTTTACATTATTTCATCATATGGCACGTTTTTACAACATGTTCGAAAAATCGCATTTTTTTTCGACATAGTATAGTAAGGCGTTTTTTTGGCGCCAAAATTCATGATGATTTTTTTTGCACAGAAAACCTTTCTGGAGTGTTTTTCACGCTCTCCTTTACATTATTTCATCATATGGCACGTTTTTACAACATGTTCGAAAAATCGCATTTTTTTTCGACATAGTATAGTAAGGCGTTTTTTTGGCGCCAAAATTCATGATGATTTTTTTTGCACAGAAAACCTTTCTGGAGTGTTTTTCACGCTCTCCTTTACATTATTTCATCATATGGCACGTTTTTACAACATGTTCGAAAAATCGCATTTTTTTTCGACATAGTATAGTAAGGCGTTTTTTTGGCGCCAAAATTCATGATGATTTTTTTTGCACAGAAAACCTTTCTGGAGTGTTTTTCACGCTCTCCTTTACATTATTTCATCATATGGCACGTTTTTACAACATGTTCGAAAAATCGCATTTTTTTTCGACATAGTATAGTAAGGCGTTTTTTTGGCGCCAAAATTCATGATGATTTTTTTTGCACAGAAAACCTTTCTGGAGTGTTTTTCACGCTCTCCTTTACATTATTTCATCATATGGCACGTTTTTACAACATGTTCGAAAAATCGCATTTTTTTTCGACATAGTATAGTAAGGCGTTTTTTTGGCGCCAAAATTCATGATGATTTTTTTTGCACAGAAAACCTTTCTGGAGTGTTTTTCACGCTCTCCTTTACATTATTTCATCATATGGCACGTTTTTACAACATGTTCGAAAAATCGCATTTTTTTTCGACATAGTATAGTAAGGCGTTTTTTTGGCGCCAAAATTCATGATGATTTTTTTTGCACAGAAAACCTTTCTGGAGTGTTTTTCACGCTCTCCTTTACATTATTTCATCATATGGCACGTTTTTACAACATGTTCGAAAAATCGCATTTTTTTTCGACATAGTATAGTAAGGCGTTTTTTTGGCGCCAAAATTCATGATGATTTTTTTTGCACAGAAAACCTTTCTGGAGTGTTTTTCACGCTCTCCTTTACATTATTTCATCATATGGCACGTTTTTACAACATGTTCGAAAAATCGCATTTTTTTTCGACATAGTATAGTAAGGCGTTTTTTTGGCGCCAAAATTCATGATGATTTTTTTTGCACAGAAAACCTTTCTGGAGTGTTTTTCACGCTCTCCTTTACATTATTTCATCATATGGCACGTTTTTACAACATGTTCGAAAAATCGCATTTTTTTTCGACATAGTATAGTAAGGCGTTTTTTTGGCGCCAAAATTCATGATGATTTTTTTTGCACAGAAAACCTTTCTGGAGTGTTTTTCACGCTCTCCTTTACATTATTTCATCATATGGCACGTTTTTACAACATGTTCGAAAAATCGCATTTTTTTTCGACATAGTATAGTAAGGCGTTTTTTTGGCGCCAAAATTCATGATGATTTTTTTTGCACAGAAAACCTTTCTGGAGTGTTTTTCACGCTCTCCTTTACATTATTTCATCATATGGCACGTTTTTACAACATGTTCGAAAAATCGCATTTTTTTTCGACATAGTATAGTAAGGCGTTTTTTTTGGCGCCAAAATTCATGATGATTTTTTTTGCACAGAAAACCTTTCTGGAGTGTTTTTCACGCTCTCCTTTACATTATTTCATCATATGGCACGTTTTTACAACATGTTCGAAAAATCGCATTTTTTTTCGACATAGTATAGTAAGGCGTTTTTTTGGCGCCAAAATTCATGATGATTTTTTTTGCACAGAAAACCTTTCTGGAGTGTTTTTCACGCTCTCCTTTACATTATTTCATCATATGGCACGTTTTTACAACATGTTCGAAAAATCTGCATTTTTTTTCGACATAGTATAGTAAGGCGTTTTTTTGGCGCCAAAATTCATGATGATTTTTTTTGCACAGAAAACCTTTCTGGAGTGTTTTTCACGCTCTCCTTTACATTATTTCATCATATGGCACGTTTTTACAACATGTTCGAAAAATCGCATTTTTTTTCGACATAGTATAGTAAGGCGTTTTTTTGGCGCCAAAATTCATGATGATTTTTTTTGCACAGAAAACCTTTCTGGAGTGTTTTTCACGCTCTCCTTTACATTATTTCATCATATGGCACGTTTTTACAACATGTTCGAAAAATCGCATTTTTTTTCGACATAGTATAGTAAGGCGTTTTTTTGGCGCCAAAATTCATGATGATTTTTTTTGCACAGAAAACCTTTCTGGAGTGTTTTTCACGCTCTCCTTTACATTATTTCATCATATGGCACGTTTTTACAACATGTTCGAAAAATCGCATTTTTTTTCGACATAGTATAGTAAGGCGTTTTTTTGGCGCCAAAATTCATGATGATTTTTTTTGCACAGAAAACCTTTCTGGAGTGTTTTTCACGCTCTCCTTTACATTATTTCATCATATGGCACGTTTTTACAACATGTTCGAAAAATCGCATTTTTTTTCGACATAGTATAGTAAGGCGTTTTTTTGGCGCCAAAATTCATGATGATTTTTTTTGCACAGAAAACCTTTCTGGAGTGTTTTTCACGCTCTCCTTTACATTATTTCATCATATGGCACGTTTTTACAACATGTTCGAAAAATCGCATTTTTTTTCGACATAGTATAGTAAGGCGTTTTTTTGGCGCCAAAATTCATGATGATTTTTTTTGCACAGAAAACCTTTCTGGAGTGTTTTTCACGCTCTCCTTTACATTATTTCATCATATGGCACGTTTTTACAACATGTTCGAAAAATCGCATTTTTTTTCGACATAGTATAGTAAGGCGTTTTTTTGGCGCCAAAATTCATGATGATTTTTTTTGCACAGAAAACCTTTCTGGAGTGTTTTTCACGCTCTCCTTTACATTATTTCATCATATGGCACGTTTTTACAACATGTTCGAAAAATCGCATTTTTTTTCGACATAGTATAGTAAGGCGTTTTTTTGGCGCCAAAATTCATGATGATTTTTTTTGCACAGAAAACCTTTCTGGAGTGTTTTTCACGCTCTCCTTTACATTATTTCATCATATGGCACGTTTTTACAACATGTTCGAAAAATCGCATTTTTTTTCGACATAGTATAGTAAGGCGTTTTTTTGGCGCCAAAATTCATGATGATTTTTTTTGCACAGAAAACCTTTCTGGAGTGTTTTTCACGCTCTCCTTTACATTATTTCATCATATGGCACGTTTTTACAACATGTTCGAAAAATCGCATTTTTTTTCGACATAGTATAGTAAGGCGTTTTTTTGGCGCCAAAATTCATGATGATTTTTTTTGCACAGAAAACCTTTCTGGAGTGTTTTTCACGCTCTCCTTTACATTATTTCATCATATGGCACGTTTTTACAACATGTTCGAAAAATCGCATTTTTTTTCGACATAGTATAGTAAGGCGTTTTTTTGGCGCCAAAATTCATGATGATTTTTTTTGCACAGAAAACCTTTCTGGAGTGTTTTTCACGCTCTCCTTTACATTATTTCATCATATGGCACGTTTTTACAACATGTTCGAAAAATCGCATTTTTTTTCGACATAGTATAGTAAGGCGTTTTTTTGGCGCCAAAATTCATGATGATTTTTTTTGCACAGAAAACCTTTCTGGAGTGTTTTTCACGCTCTCCTTTACATTATTTCATCATATGGCACGTTTTTACAACATGTTCGAAAAATCGCATTTTTTTTCGACATAGTATAGTAAGGCGTTTTTTTGGCGCCAAAATTCATGATGATTTTTTTTGCACAGAAAACCTTTCTGGAGTGTTTTTCACGCTCTCCTTTACATTATTTCATCATATGGCACGTTTTTACAACATGTTCGAAAAATCGCATTTTTTTTCGACATAGTATAGTAAGGCGTTTTTTTGGCGCCAAAATTCATGATGATTTTTTTTGCACAGAAAACCTTTCTGGAGTGTTTTTCACGCTCTCCTTTACATTATTTCATCATATGGCACGTTTTTACAACATGTTCGAAAAATCGCATTTTTTTTCGACATAGTATAGTAAGGCGTTTTTTTGGCGCCAAAATTCATGATGATTTTTTTTGCACAGAAAACCTTTCTGGAGTGTTTTTCACGCTCTCCTTTACATTATTTCATCATATGGCACGTTTTTACAACATGTTCGAAAAATCTCATTTTTTTTCGACATAGTATAGTAAGGCGTTTTTTTGGCGCCAAAATTCATGATGATTTTTTTTGCACAGAAAACCTTTCTGGAGTGTTTTTCACGCTCTCCTTTACATTATTTCATCATATGGCACGTTTTTACAACATGTTCGAAAAATGCATTTTTTTTTCGACATAGTATAGTAAGGCGTTTTTTTGGCGCCAAAATTCATGATGATTTTTTTTGCACAGAAAACCTTTCTGGAGTGTTTTTCACGCTCTCCTTTACATTATTTCATCATATGGCACGTTTTTACAACATGTTCGAAAAATCACATTTTTTTTCGACATAGTATAGTAAGGCGTTTTTTTGGCGCCAAAATTCATGATGATTTTTTTTGCACAGAAAACCTTTCTGGAGTGTTTTTCACGCTCTCCTTTACATTATTTCATCATATCGCACGTTTTTACAACATGTTCGAAAAATCTCATTTTTTTTCGACATAGTATAGTAAGGCGTTTTTTTTGCGCCAAAATTCATGATGATTTTTTTTTCAAGAAAACCTTTCTGGAGTGTTTTTCACGCCTCCTTTACAGTATTTCATCATATGGCAGTGTAGCATGTCGCTCAAAAAACGTCATCGTATAGCATATCGTTCAACAAAATGTCATTGTATAGCATGTCAACAAAAAAAAGTCATAGTATAGCATGCCGCTCTAAAGACATCACAGAAAAGCCTTTAGTCCACAAAACGTTCTTATGTCCCGGCTGTCTGAATTAATAAGTGAGGAGCAACACAAAAACAGTCCAAACGCTGGTTTCCAGACGGTTAGACGAGTATTTATTTCAAAGAGTAAGTTTACAACAACACAACATGTGAGGGGGTTAAAAGCAAATGGGTGTTAGTAAAATAAAAATAAATAAACAGAACTAAAAGTGAACTTCACGTTGACATTGATGGACATTCCAACCAGGAACCAAGTAAAAGATAATCAATACGAAAAAAACTCTTCCTGTTCACCCCTTAAAACCCAAAAACACACCGCAGTAGCACCCTAAACTAAAACTACCAATGGGTTCCCTGTTTTCCTTTGTGAACAATTCAAAGGTCCCTTTCTATCTCCCCACACATCCACCAACCACTGGAACACATCTCCAAAGTTCTGCTGGGCCAGCTCAGCTTCCCCTCAGAAGAAGTGCCTCCACCTGCCAGATGAAGGAGCCTTTTGAGAGGCAGCTGGCATCGTGATTGGACTGTACTTTGGTCTGTTCCAGTCCAGCTTCATCTCCAGAGACGGCAGGTGGGACGAGTCAACGGAGGCCGGATGGACGAAGGCATGCAGCTGAGTACAATCCAGAAAACAACAGAGGAGGAGGAAACAAACATAGTAGCATAGTATAAAGTATACATAGTATATTGTATAAATAAGTCAAAGGAAAGAGACATACACTGTAGAATTGTAGTAATTGTGGGCTGACTGATTTACTGATTATCAGTATTTTATTTTTTACCGATTTACGGTACTAAATACATTTAAAAATGGTGCTACTTTGGCTCTGAACCTTTATCTACCTGTGGTCGCTCTGTCTTCTGGAGTGATTTGATTGGTTATACGTCACTAATAAAACTCCTTTAACTTAACATCTGTAAACAAAACAAAAACGTATCAACAAAGTTTTCTGTTAGAGTTTGTGTTCTTCTAAGTTTAACTCCAAGATTTTAAATACTTTCATTTACTGCAAATGAATATTTACTCCAAATGTCTCACTAGTAATCATTATCAGCCTTAAAAACCCACAAAACACCCCTCTATACTCCACCACACTTAGTACAGTCCGGTTTCCCCTTCTATAAATCTGCTTGGAATCTTCCACTTCCTGTTTGTCAAAGTGGCCTTCTACCTGGACAGGTTTTGTTGGAGCTCATGCAACAAACATTTTGGGTAACTGCACTTTAATATGGATGGATGACACTGAATTAGAGTCTGTTTTAATGAGACTGAGTTAAGATGTGTAGCTCTGTCATTAAATAGGAAATTATTTCTCAGAATTCACAGAGAAAAGTCTGAAATGTTTGCTAGGTTAGCGTCCCACATGTTCTTTGGCTCAGCTAAAGCTAACTCTCTCCAACTTCTGGATCTCTTGAGTTGCTTGTTGTTAAAATATCTTGCTAGAGGTGCTGAAGCTCAGAAAGTCTGAGATGTTTGTTCAAAATAAGCTCATTCTCAAGTCTGATCTGAACTGTCCTCTTTTGTTTGAACTTTCCCTAAACTTAGGAGTTAATGACAGAGCAGCACATCCAGACTCAGTCTCATTTATGTAGAGATTAAACTTCAGTGTCATTCATTGATGTTAAAGTGCAGTTTTTCAAATGTTTGTTGCACATGCTCCCGACCAAACCAGTCCAGGTGGAAGACGATGTGAAGAGAAAGCTCCAGAGGATGAATATCACACATTTACATTGGAAATAAATGTCCTTTAATTAGACATTGTCATGCAAAAGTTGGATTTCCCTTTAATGATGTTCAAATCTTTGTTGAGTGTTTTGTTGATGTTGGTTTCTAAATGTTTTCTGACACTCGGCCCCAAAGATTAAAACCTTCTACGGCTCACAAGCTGCAACAATTCACACATTATCAACTATCTTTCTGACTAAACTAAGATAAAAAGTGAAAAACTGCCTGATTCCTGCATCATGAATGTAAATCTTTTTGGTTTTTATGACAGTAAACTGAATATATTTGGGTTTGACATTTTATAAACCAAAACAAGAAATGAATTACTGGAGAAAACAATCAACAGATTAATGGACAAAGAAAATGTGTTTTCCAACATATATGGCTGAATTACTCCAACATTACAAGATACATACAATTTAATTCAATTTTATTTATATAACGCCAATTACAGGTCAAATTGTCTCAAGACGCTTTATTTTTATATTTTTTTGTCATATTTAAAATATGACAAAGTAAGAAATTTAAACTCTTGACTAATCCAATTATTATTTGGTTTTTAAGAGACTAATGGACAATTAAAATAAGTTTCTCCACTAAAACTAATAACATGAGGTCAAATAGAAGGAAGAGTTTTAAATACTGCAGTCCCACGACGACAAGAATAAAGTTTGTCAACAAAAGTAAATCTGCTGGTGGATTTCATTAAAGTCCTAATAAATGATAATAAAGTGTGATACTAAAGATTTGTGGTGCTAAAAATGTCCAAGAAACGATATGAAGTTGAACATGTGGATGGAGGTAGATAAAAGTTGACCTCCCTTCATTTCTCTGGAACCGACTCCATGGATTTTATGGATGGTGGTTAAAGACCTGCTCTTCTAGTCGTCTTCCTTCTAGTTGCTGTAAAAAGTCAGTCCATCCTGGCCGACTTCAACACCTCTTCATGACAACTTGTTCTGCCTCCGACCTCCTTGAAACTCCAGAAACTCGGGAAAACCCGTGGAGACTCGAAGAACTCGTGGAGACTCGAAAAACTCGTCGGGCGGGGGAAGGTGTGGTGGGTGGTGGGGGGAGGTGGGGGAGTAGAGGGGGGAGGCCGCCACCCACCTCCCCGCCTACTCTCCGCCCTGACTCCACCCAGACTCCGCCTTGGCTCTGCCCATGAGGTCACTTCAGGAACTACGATGCCAAAGGGACGACGAAATTATTTCTTTTTATCTGATCTGTAGCTCAGTGAGTTAAGGATTTGCCTGTGGAGCTGCAGGTCGCTGGTTCAAGACCAGACCCTTCTTAAATTTTCTCAAAATCCTGACAAAGACAAAGAAAGAAAAAGGCCAGTGGCGGGTCTTGAACCTGCGACCTTCCACTCTGTAGTCTATCCTCTTATCTCCCTGAGCTACTCGCTCAGATACTAAATATTCTTTTTTTTGCGCATTTATCATCTATTTTTTGTCGTTTTCGAGTTTTTTTTTAACTCGAGTCTCGACTCGACCGTTTTTCTCAGGAGGTTGGACTTCAGCCTTTGTGCTGGAGGGTTGAACCCTCAGTTCCAAGACTTTCCAAAGCCTCCACACCTCCCGAGTCCTCAGGACCTGAGCTTTCACACAGTCTGAGGGCTGAAATTTTCTAAGTCCCACAGTAGTTCTCTGTTAGATTGAACTTTCAGACAGTCCAAGGACTGATATCTTCTAAGTTCCTGAGTAGTTCTCTGTTAGTTTGAACCTTCAGACAGTCTGAGGACTGAAATCTTCTAAGTTCCTGAGTAGTTCTCTGTTAGTTTGAACCTTCAGACAGTCTGAGGACTGAAGTTTTAAAAGTTTCTCAGTACTTCTCTGTTAGTTTGAACTTTCTGGTTAACAGAAGCCTTAAAACTTGTGACCATGAGTCTTGATTTCACATTTAGACCATCCATCTGAGTTCTTCTCAGACCTTCACCTGTGGGTTTTTTAGAAATCCTCAACAAACTTTGATTCTCTTCACTGAACAGTAAAGTTTGTGGAGATCAGAAGGTAACATTAGTTTGATCGATGCCTTCAACTACTAGTAGACTTTATCTGGAAAGCAGTTTTCTGAAATGAGTTCTTAGTAAATCTGTCCACAATCAAACCAAGAACATAGAAAGAGGAAATGTTTGAAGAAACAACTTGATGTTTTCATTTCAGACTAGAAAACGCTTTAAGACTTTATCTGTTTTTGCTCTTTTTGATCCTTTTATTGTCTCTTCTGTTTAATTTGATCTTCTAAAGTCTAACTGGTGTCTTTTCAAATGTTTTGTCTTTAGTTTGATTCTTCTTAAATGTTTAGTTTTGCTCTTTTCTCACCTTTTATTCTTTTCTAATGTCTGATTTGATTTCCAAATGTTTTGTCTTTTTAATGTTTAAGTTGTTTTTTCAAATGTTTTATCAGCTTGTTTGAAAAATTTCCTTTTCTTTCCCAATGTTTAATTTTTCGATTAAATCTTTAAGGTTTTTCTTTTTAAATGTTTTACCACCTTTTAATGTTTAATTTTCTTTTTAAATGCTTCATTGTATTTTGTTTAATTCCTATTTAAAGTTTTGTCTTGAAGATTTAATTTTCTAATTAAACATTTAATTTTTTAATGAAATGTTTTGTCTTTTTAAAGGTTTAATAATTTAATTAAATGTTTTTTTAATGTTTAATATTCTTGTTTAATTGCATTTTTTAAATGTTTATCTAAAATATTTCATCTTTAATGTTTAATATTTTTGTTTAAAAAATATTAATTTCATAATTACATGTTTTGTATCTTCTGTTTAATTTTCTAATTAAATATTTTGTCTGTTTAAAACAAGTTAATTGTATTTAATGTTTAATTTTCTTTTTAACAGTTTTATTGTATTAAATGCTTTTTTCCTTTAATTGCTTTTTTAAAATGTACTTTATTTCTTTAATCTTTTTTTCTGTCAAGATTTTAACCCCAACCTTAAAAATGAAACAAACACTTAAATCACAATGAAAATACTTCTGTTGTCACAATCATGAGTTAGTCAATTATTCAGTTTATCAATTCAACTTTATTTGTTTAGCACCTTTCACACAGATGACAAAACTAAACAAGCAAAGAGAAAAAACTATGATTAAAACTATGATTAAAACTCAAAAACATTTAAAAAAAAAAAAAAAGATTTAACATGGTAATAAAATCTGTTGTGTCCAGGGGATGGAGGGAGTTTATTGAAGTCTTCTTGGGCTCACATGGGAAATCATTTAAAATATAAACTTGATATTCAGTCTAAGGAAACTGGAAACTGCAGAGTGACAGAAGAACCAACAATATCTCCTGTTTTCTCCTTTAATGAGTCGACTCTTCTTGTGCTTTCAGACCAAAGAACTACAGACTCTTCACAACCTGCTCAAACTCTTGGTACAGGACCTCACCACACGGGTCAAGAAGGTTTCCATCTCATTTCTACTCTGAAGCTCACCTTCTCCTGCTCAAACTGCTGACAAATGTTTCTGCTGCTCTAAAGTCTGGTCTCCAGAACTTCCTAAAAACTCTCAAAGTCTCTTCTGCTGCAGGTTGCTTTGTAGAACTGTTCCAGAAAACCTCACTAAACCACATGGAGGGGCCTCAAGATAGTCGTCCAAATGAAACCGTACAAAAACCAAACTAGCACAACCCAAACGCTAAAGTCTCCTGCAGCCTACCAGAGAAGCTCTGAGAACAGAGAATCAGGACAGGAACTCTTACCTTCTGGACAACCAACGCTGGTTCTCAAACAAGAATACAGAATGTGTCTGACCAAAAACCTCTAAAGACTCACTACAGCCAAGATAAAGACACAACTCAGCTGCACCAAATCCACTAATCACTGCACACATTAGCACCATGTGCTAACTGTGGCTAAAGAACCACATTTACCAAGACAACTATCCAGTACAAAGCCCTAAAACACACCAAGAAACACATTAAAGACGATTTTACTGCTGGAAGCTGCAAGCCAACGCCTAAAGAACAAACTAAAGCAACGGAGCCAAACCCGGTTCAGTGGTGAAGAAAAACAGAGGAAATGTTTGTCTGCAGCTAAACAAAGCAGGAAGACACTGAGCTGCTCAGGTGTTCCTGATAACACCAAGCAGCCACCTGGACAGCCAATAGGAACACAGCTTCCTGGAAGTCCAGAGGGCTGGCTTAGTCAAGGAAATTTAGTTTAAAGTTGAAGCAGAAAGTTAACAAAGAAAGTTGAAAACCACCTTCTGATCCCTGAAATCTCTGAGTTTTCACACAAAGAACACCTGAACATGTCAAACTGGTTCCATAGTAGAACCATCATTGTAAAAACGTCATAGTATGGTGTGTTGCTCAAAAACATTAGGACCCGGCTGTCTTGGGTCGCTGAGGAGCAACACAAAAACAGGACAAACGCTGGTTTCCAGGGGGTTAGGAGGATATTTATTTGAAAGAGGAAGTTTACAACAACACAACATGTGAGCAGAAAAATCACAAAGTCTGTCTTTAGTTCAGCTGAAAATATCAGTTTTTGTCTTTTTTATTGACCAAACTTTTCAGGAAGGAGATGAAGAATAATTAAAGCTCTCATGTAGAAGTCCAACTTATTTTGGATCCTTGTGGAGAGTTTAATCTTAGAGTTTGCAAAGCTGTTGAGTATTTAGAGTCACATGGATTGTTTTGACATTTAATAACCGAGTCCTGAAATAAAATTACAGTTGTGGATTTCTGTCATTTAGTCTGGACTAAACAAATAACAGCAGCATAAATCTCAAACGTCATTATGAGGAGTCTGGATTGAGGTTTCTCACTTGATAATGATCAAAACATGAAATTTAGGTTGGTTTAAAGGAATATTCCACCTTAAATCTTTGAATGTTGACCTAAAAGGTTGGTTTCAGGAAGTATTCCACCTACAAGGTCCTCACACATCCACCTTAAAGGAACATTCCACCAAAAATCCTTGGACATGCACCTAAAATGTTGCTTTAACCGAGTATTCCATCCAAAATCCTCAAAGAGACCTGAGGGGCTGGTTAAAAGGAATATTCCACCTAAAACCTCAAATATAGACCCGAAAGGGTGGTTTAGAAAAAATCCTTCAATGTAGACCAAAAAAGTTAGTATGGAGGAATATTCCACCTGAAATGTAGACCTGAGAAGTTGGTTTGGAAGAATATACCATCCTAAACATCCTTAAATGTAGACTAAAAGACGGTTTGGAAGAAAATTCCACCTAAAATCCTCCAATGTAGAGCTAAAAGGTGAGTTTAATGGTATATTCCACCTAAAATTCACTACTGTAGACCTTGGAGGTTGGTCTGATGGTATATTCCACCCAACATCCTTGAACATAAACTTAAAAAGTTCTTTCAAAGGAATATTCCACCTAAAATCCTTCAATGTAGACCAAAAAATCTTGGTGTAAAGGAGTATTCCACCTTAAATGTAGACCTAAAGGATGGTTTGGAGTAATATTCTACTCTAAAATCTTCCAATGTAGACCTAAAAGGTTTATCTGATGGTATATTCTACCCAACATCCTGGAACATTTACCTAAAAGGTTGGTTTAATGGTATATTCCCAGAAGAACCCTTGAACATTGGGCTTAATGGTATATTCCACCCAAAATACTTGTACATATACCAAGAAGTCAGTGTAAAGGAAATGTAGACCTAAAAGGATTGTTTAAAGGAATATTTAAAGGATTATTTTCATTATTTAATAATGTTATCAGTCAGAACCCTGGCAAACTTATTTTCATCAGTTTTTTTTTAGTGGAAGTCACAAATAAAGGAGCTCTTGGTTTTTACCAGTGTTACTGAGTCCAAAGCTGCTGTTTCAACACAGAACGTTCACATGCATCCACAAACCTCTCAGCACTCAAACACCCACAGACAGGCGGCCGGCTGGGCCGAGGCTCGGCGGCGTCCTCAGACCCACGAGTCGGGGAGTCGCTGAACTTGTTGGTCCGGTTTGAAGGCCTCCGTGTGGTCCAGTAGAAGTCCACGTAGTCGGTGTTGGCTTTGAACCGCAGCGACTGGCCGCCATCAGGTGGACCGGCTCGTCCTCGTAGGGCTCCTCCTGTAGCCTTGAGGGAACCACAGGAACATTCAGTAGCTGTTGGAGTTCTTCCTGTCAGGCTCGTGGTAGAACGGCTCTGAAGAATCTTGTACTTGTCTTATCTGGAACAATCTAACAGCCTAAACTGTTAACAGCGGTGTAAAGAAGCAAACACACAGGCATAGATTAGGACTCAAACTAGATTTATTTTAGAAAACAAATCAACTTAGAGGCATTTGTTCACACATGTGGCTGAATAGGAGGCCGTCCAATCAGATTGGAGGTCTTCACTCTGTAGGTTGTTTGTTGGGTGAGACTCTTGGACCTCCATCAGCTGACGTGGATGTTTGATGGTCTTCCTCTCTAGTGCCAGATGATTCATCCATGAATTCAGCAGCTACAGACTGAAATGAAGCTCATGCTGCCGTTATTGAATTCCTGTTCCAGATCAAATGTTCAGAGCTCACCTTGAATGCAGCCGTCTGCTGTCTGATAGTTTTTCTCATTGTAGTCTTCAATAAAGTCTTTTTCCTCATGTCAGGATGTGGTGAGACTCTTTCTCAGTCGCTGCAGACGTCCCTCATTGTGCATCTCCAGAGAAGAAACAGAAAAACTGCTCACTGCTTCAGCATCAAACGCTCTCCAGCATTGAGAGTGTTTTAGGAATTCATTCATTGTGTTGTGAACTTTGAAGGAGCAGAAACTTTACAGCTGCCAAAGATATGAGCTCCAATTCTGGATGTTTTAGGAAATGAAGTTCATCAAATGAACACTTGATTTTTGCTGATAACTCATTAAATTACTGAAGAAATCTCAACATAAAAACCTGTAAACTCTCAGGCAGCTTTTGTTAAAGTTTGTCTATAATTCTATCATCATGTTCTGGAACCAGGACTCTGCAGAAGTTCCTTCAATCAGATACTTGTGTGTTTCTATTTAAGGCCTCAGGTTTGAACGTACAGCAGAGGATTAGAAAGGAGTGATTTTAATGTTTAAATCAGTCCAGTAAATGTTTGGAGTAAAAATGATTAAAATTTGATTTAGATAGATTTGTGTCAAAGAATATTGTAGAGTCTCACTTAACTATATCCAAATGAGTTCAGTGTATTTACATTTTATAGAATATTTGATTTCTTAATCTTAATACTGTAGAGTCTGACCCTAAATATTATAATAATGATGTAAATCTAAATAATAAATAATATTGCAGTGCAGAGTCATAAACTTTAATCAGTTAAACTTGCATAATAAATATCACTGTACAATCTTAACCTGAACATTCATATTATTGAGGTAAATTTACATAAATCATGATATTCTAGTCTTAACTGGAATATGTCTAACATGAATCTTTTTGTATTGTGCTGATAAACAACAATAACCTGACTTTCAGATAATATTTATTCACTGTGTATTGGGTAGTACAGAAATATTAGTACAGAATATTATTTCTTGTTTTATGTGTGGTAATTGGCAGTAAACATTTTAAGAAGTGCAAATTGACAGGGTTGTAATAGTGCTGTTCTTGCACAATATTTGTCACTTAATTGCCCTCAGGATGCTGTCGTTGAGCTACCAGTTTTACAGAACAGGCAGATGTTGCAGCTAATGATGTTGTAATTCACATAAACAAGGAAACAAGTCCATCATAATTTGAATGTTAACTGTCCAAAATGAAAAGGTCATATACAGCTTTCCTATTGGGTTAAAGAGCCAAAAAAAAAACCATGGAAAAAAACTTTGTAAAAGCGAGAGGTCGATAGCAGCTTTAATTTTTTCTTACAACCCCCCCCCCAAAATATCTGTTGTTGTGCTCTGATTGGTCTTTTGCAGATGGACGGCCAGCACCTCCACTGAAGGGCCACCTGAGAAGAAAGCAAGAGAGGAAACAATTTTTACTTTAGAGTCTATAAGTAATAATCGCAGTAGCAGTATATGTTTCAATCTTAGAGCCGTGAGGAAGAAGCTTAAGTTTGTTGTGCAGAGATGTACGATGTGCCCCCCGCCACCCACTAAAATTAATCTGGATCCGCCCCTGTCTGACATGAAAGCTGGGATCGTTCTGCAGTTACTGTCCTCAACGAGCAGCAGGTGGCGCTGTGAGCTCCTCCCCTTCCCAAAGCACAGGTGGTCAGTCTAGTGACCTGCAGCATCCCACTGTCTGATTAGAGGAGACCCACATCACTCCATGTCCAGACGGCAGATGAATCAAAGTCTCTGCAGATCCCGTCCTGCTTACAGAGCGGGATGGAAATGAAAATGTTTCTTCACTGTCACACTAAAATAAATCACTGCATTTAGCCTCTACTTCAGAAACATATTTTGGGTATTTTAAACTCACTTTTTGTCTCTCCCACAATGATGATTACAATTACATTATGCAAATTAGGCGATGACATCATTTAGCGACTTCTAGCGACTTTTAGGACAGCCAATAGCTACTTTCCTTACTGAGGAGTTGGCAACACTGGTCAAAACATAAACGATGCCTCTTTCCCATCGTTGTAAGGTAGACAATGTGCTACAAGCCCAGTTTTATCAACAGTGGCCATCTTTCAAGCTGCACGAATAACATTGATGTCTATGGAGTGAACAGGGACCGTGTGCAAATTGCAAAACTGCTGCAACAGCAAAGAGAGACACAAATATTCAATAGCTTCTCTCTGATACACTGTAGTGTCACCAGAATCACTGCAGCCTTCAGCTGGCTCCTGTTGACACCAATGTTATTTCTGCAGCTTGAAAGACAGCTACTGTTGATAAAACCAGGCTTGTAGCACATTGTCTACCTTACAACGATGGAAAAGAGGCATCGTTTATAATGAGTTATTGATGGTGGAATTCTGAATCTGTGAATATCTTTCCGATTTTACTGAACTGTGGCCCCAAGGAGCCGTGGTGGGCGTCCTTTATTTTCATTTCTGAAAGGTGGCAACCCTACTGCTCTGTGACTTAACTGCAGCTAACGCTGTGCTAGCGCAGCTAACGGCATGCATTACAGCTTACTGACTCTCACAAAAACAAACCACATACAGGACAAAAAGGATTAATACACTCACTGAAGCGCCGTCGTTCATGCTGGTAGCCGTGGTTGACCCCGGTCTTGTGAAGGGAACCGTCTGCGTCACATGACCGCAGGAGCACCACGTGATTGGCTGGGCGTTGGTTCGATTTTGGCCAGGATCGATTGTTTCCCCCTGAGTCCCCCGGATGTGAACAGCGAATTTTTTAACATTGAATTTTTTGATGGCGAATTTTGAACATTGAATTTTTTGATGGTGAATTTTGAACAGATCGAGTTTTTTTGATGGCGAATTTTGAAGAGATTGAATTTTTTTGATTGCGAATTTTGAAGACATTGAATTTTTAACTGGTTTTTAGAATTTTGATGAGCTAAATTCAGGCATAAAAAATTCACATACGTAATTTTGATGCAAAAAAATTCAAAGTAAGAAATTCAGCAGCTTTTAAAATGCAGAATCTGATGAGTCTGATTTGCTTCCATATGCATAGTCTCTCTTTTTAGGATTGTTGTTGGAATTCTTAGTTTCATTGATATATTATTACAGTTTTTATGATAGTTGTAAAAGAGTCCTGGTTGGTTAGTAGCCAGCTGCCTTCATTTCCATCTGAGGTGCTGCAGCTCGTCTCCTCGATCACGTTGCACATCTCAGTCCCTCTTAGTGTTTGAATCATCAGGTGTTTTGCTGCTTGTGTCGCTGTTATTCTGTATGTTTCATTGTGAAAGAGCTCCTCAGCTGAAAAAATGCTGTAAAGTTCTCTCTGTCTCTCTCTGTTACGTGCCTCTGCTACTGATTTTCTTCTTATTGTGTTGTAGGTTGGTGGTCAGCCTCTTGGAAAGCTTCACCTCCATGCCAGCTGGCAGATCAGATTTTCACAGAGAGCGAGAGGGATTTCCAAAACAGATTAGAGAGATTTAACAGCAGTTCACACTGAGTTGTGGTCAAACTGAAGCTTTAGAGTTATGCTGTCATTGTTCTCAAAATATCAACCCAGCAGAAATGGTTTTACAGCCCGATTTCATTGTAATATTTGGAAACTGTTTAACTAATGTACATGTAAAATTCATACAAACTGTTATTTATAATGACAATAAACTACACTGATTTCAGTAACATGTAGACTCTTTTATGTAATACTTGTGTGTATTCACTGTCACTTCAAATGTCTTTACATAACCCAACATCACAAATATGCCTCAAGGTCTTAAACTGTTGATTCTGATATGAGTAAAATCACCTACAAAGTGCCCTCTTTCAGCAGGATAATACTCCCTGCCACACTGCAGACATTGTTCAGAGACGGTTTAAGGAACATGACGTTGCATTTGAATTTGAAGGAATTAGGAGGCCAAGTCAACACCTTGGTCTCCACAGCACCATGGAGACCTGGCATGAGGACAGATTCCACAAACAAGAGCCAAACTCAACCTCAGAAGGCTCAAAAGAAGGAAGAAGGCAAATGCATAGAAGGAAAGAAGGGCAGCATGGACACCGAGATGAGAGGTGATAGCTGGAGGATGAAGATCTACATCCTAAACATCTGGAACGAAGCGTCAGGGCCACTGTCCATCACAGAGACGACTGAGTGAAACTATAGAGGACAAGGAGGAGAAGGTGAGGGGAGAGGCTGAGACAGAGAGAGACAAGCAAACAGCTTGGACGCTCATGTTCCTGTGGGACAACAGACAAACAATCTGTGTGTACTTAACTTTGCAGAAAGGCTGTCTGCAAAGTTCAGACCTCAAAATAAATCCATCCAAACAGTCATCTCTAAAGGGGATACGTCTTTGTACAAGACACTAACAGTTACACAGAAATATTTCACTCATTTTCATGCAGTTGCAGTCTTTAAAAAACAGCCATCTCTTCTTTATTTAACCAGTTTTATTTTACATGAAATCAGGCTATAGAGTTAACTGCATCACACTCATCATAGAACAGATCATCAGTGTTGTCAGACATAATATTACTCAAGCCAAGTTAATCATAGTGATAATAATTATCAGTGTATAAGTGTTAAGACTTGCTGAGTGCAACATAGAGAGGGAAAAAAAAAAAAAATCGACCAAAACTGACGGAGAAAGAAGCCATCAGTAGAGGTGAGTGTCCTTCATAAAAACTCCTCAATGTCAGAGTCCAAATTAAACAACCCCTGCTTCCTTTTAACGACCCGCACAAATAAAAACCCAAGATCCAAGCACACGGTCATACACACATTTCTGAACTGACATGCTTTGGAAAGTCTATTTTACTTCTTCACCCAGCACACAAAAAAGAATCCACGGAGAAAAACACATGGTCGGTGCGTGGCTGAGGAGGAGTCAGGGGTTCATTTGGAGCTCCGGGGCCCTCTGCAGCTCCTCAGAGCGGGATCATCGGGCCCTCGCTCCAGCATCGATAAACATTCAGCTAAAATTACAGACGACCTCTTTCACAACCCGGCAAAAAACGTATGTGCCTGTTAATACAAGTCACGGCTTCTACTGTAGTTTGTTCGTACACGTCTGTCGTCCTACAGCTCAGACTGGTCATCTAGAGAGGTATTGAGTGACTATAAGCTTCTGAGGAAATACAGAAAAAACAAGCCCTTCAGTGCTTCCAGACATGCAGATAGGAATGTTGTGACAGCTGACAGCTTCACTGTTCCCTGATCAATGACACCACCGCGCGTCATCTCAGCCTAATTTAGCTTAATACTTGAAAATGCCAGGTCTCTGGATAATTTACTGATTACGCTTAATAACGACATAAATAAAGTATAAATATTGCTGGCTCCAGGCCACAATCACTAAGTGGATTCACATAATTTGAACATTTTCCTGGTTAAAGGCCTTTTAGTTAAATTCTTAGCCTTTGATCCAAACATAATAAAAGCTGATTCATAGAACTGTCCCTTAAATTTGAAGACTTTGGTCAAATTAACGACCATGATCTTTAAAAAAAGAAAGAAAAAGTCAAAGTGCTCGACACCTCCTCCCCACTGCATAGCGTACTGTTCTGTAAGGTTCCAGCAACAGGGTCTGCTTTAACAAACTCAATGCCTCAAAAAGTTAAAGAAACTAAGTCTAAATATTTGTATTTACAAGGCATTAAACAGCCACAATCCTGTCAAATGTTACAACATATGTCCGAGAACTGTGGCCCCGCTCGGAGAGCCAGATGAGAGAGTTCTACGACAAACGCCACAGAAAATGATACAAAACACCTCTGAGCACTTAATGTGTTGTCGTACACAGCAAACACGACAAAAAAAAACGCAGGTTAAGACAAATGCTAGGAGTAATTTGCGACTACTCTCCGAGCCACGGCTGGTCAGGATAGTAAGCGGCTAGCATCTCTACGACGGACACACTCGGGATGGAGGACGGCGTGCAGCGGTGGATGCTGGTGTGTCTCGTATTGTTATGGGGACGAGGAGCACCTGCCATCAGGAAGAGATGGTACGAAACATGAAGACTTCTGGAGATGTGTGTGAACGTTGTGCGAGTTCAGAAGCACATCTAAATGGCAGGAAACAGAGGAAGGTGAAGTCAGCGGCAGCTCAACCCACCCGCCTGCGTTTGGAATGACTAGAGGATGATATGTTAGGAAGCTGTCAGTCTCATCGCGTTCATCACCGTTCTGCATCGTCTTTCCACGAGGATCAGTTGCAGCCCTTTTTCTCTGCATCTTTCTGCTCTTCTTTCCGTGTATTGCTTTGTCTTTCTCCTCCACTGCGTGAACATGGTAGGTGAGATGTTTCTGCTGCAAAGTGACTGGTTTAGGACGCTGCTGGAGGATCTTTTAGGTCTCTGGGTTTGGAGTGGCCAGCAGCGGCACGTTGTCCCTCCTCCTCCGGCCCAGCGGGGGGCGTCGGTACTGCTCCCCGTCGGCCAGCGTCTGGGGCAGCGGCTTCCTCTTGCTCTCGGGCAGCAGCAGGATGGACAGCACGGCCAGCAGGGCCAGAGAGGAGTAGACCACGTGGTGCAGGAAGTAGCCGTAGTGGTTCCGCAGGTCCATGAGCGGCGAGCTGAGGCGGCCAACGCAGCCTAGAGCGAGCACGGCTCCGACACCAGTTCCCCTACACACAATACACCACATTCAGTTCATCTGCACGTTAGCTTTGTTTAGGACTTTATTTTTTCAGATTTACTCAACCTTATTCCACAAACCATTCCTCTGTTTACACTACTGTTCAAAAGTTTGGGGTCACCCAGACAAGTTCAAGTTTTCCATGAAATATGCTATAGCTATAATGGTTAATTACATTTCTTTTCAACAGATATTGTTGGAAATTATATCTTAGGGTTCGGGTTTCTCATGTTCTGATTCTTTCTACTGGCAAGAAATCTATGAATACCTTCTACACCTGATTAATATTCGCATAAACTACACAAAGGAAAAGAACATGTGGACTTTTTCTGTAGTTTTTTTGCCTGCAGAGCGCTGCTGTGTTTGTGTTACCTGATGATGGTGGGCATGATCTCTGCAGTGAAGAGGATGCAGAGGGAGGCGGTGGCTTGAGAAGAGAAGAGACCCAGCACTGAGAACACCGTGATGGCCGTCTCACTGAGATCTAACGGGGAGGAGGAGGGACAACCATCAGCACTTATGGATTACCTCGATGACGTGCGGCGTTTTGCATTTTCACACAATACATCATGACGTCAGTTTCCAGTTTAGAACACTAAATCAACATGGAAAATCTTAAGTCCCTGAACCTTCCCTGACGTCAGCACAGAGAGAGCAGTAAGTGGCCAACAAGAGGAGGTCACCCGAAGCTTTATCACTGCCCAGTGCTGCTGCCCCTTCAGCCTTTGATGCATGATTAAAGCTCAGCGCCTGACACAGCTTTGACTTTGCTGTCACTGCAGTGTCCTACATAAACCCAGTCATACTCCTTTTCAGCCACAGGGGGGAGACTGAGATCGGGTCAGTGATGGATGTGAGCGTCTTCAACACAATGTTGGGGGAAAACAAAAGCACCTGGGTCGGATTTTTCCATGAGCAGCCTTCATAATGCATGAAGCAACGGTTTAATATGATATACCTGCACATGGCGGATGGATGATCTAATATGTCTCCAGCATCAAATTAACTAATGTTTGCTGACTTCTCAGTTAATATTTGATTAAAACAAAGCCTTCAGGCCAAACAAAAGCATCTCATAATGATCCTGTAACAACAGGAGGTGGTTTCTGGGGAGCTGAAGTGGAACTGTGTCCACCTTGGTAGCAAAGACTATTAATAGTTGAAAAAGAAAACAATATTCTGTTGCCAACAAAAGCCCGCTTACACTCCATGAGTCCCAGGAGGATCAAAGAAGCGAGGCCCGTCATCGTCATGGAGAGGAGCAGGATGCCACGGCGACCGCACCTGTCCACGGTCGCCCAGAGCAACAGCCAGGCGCCGCCCCCCGCACACACAGAGAGCAGGTAGGTCCAGTAGAAGCTGGGGGCGGTGCCTCTGACGTCACCTCGGAAAGAGCTGTAGCAGTGACTAATGCCGTGAGAGATGAATCTGAGGGAGGAAGGCAGGGAAACAAAGAGTAAGCAGTCATGCGTTTGCAAACAGGTTTTAAATAGAAAACAGGAAAATCTGCGAGCAAAGGTGAACGTCGGAACACTTTAAGGATGAGATATGAGAGCGCAGCAGCAAACAGGCCGCTAAATAAAGTGCCACGCAAACAGAAAGAGCTGACTGGAGAGAAGAATTAATGTCAAGAGCGCGGGATGACTTACGAGGTGAAGCCGAGCACACACATGTTCTTCCAGATGTTCCTGCTGTGGAAGAGCTCAGGGAAGGACAGGTGGGGGCGTGAGGAGGGGGCCGGCTCTGAATCCAGCTCTGCAGAACGGGACAAAGCATAGGTTCACTTTTAATCCACGGTCCATTAACACAGAGGACGAAGCTCTGACCTGCTTTGTTATTAATCGGTCAGCCTGTTACTAATGTGAAAAGAGGACACGTGGAATCAATGCACTTCTAATATTTTTTTAGCCATGTAGAGGATATTAAACAGCCACTAAAAATATAGTTGATATCCTGCAAATCGGCATTATTATCAATATAGAAACATTTAGTAACTGCAACACATTATTTGATTATAAACGATTTAATTATACGCAGAAATGAGACAGTTTCTTTTTGTTTTAATGGATTCATAAACAACTCCTCCTCTGATGTGTCGACAAATGATAACAAGACAAACAGAAAGCGCAGTACTCTGCCAAGGCTGCTCAGTCGTTCTATCACTTCCAACAGATGAAATCCTAAATACAAAGTCTATAATCAATTGTTCCTTGTATCATTTCTGACAAATAAGTCTTGATAAGTCCACAGTTCCCGATTTGTAGGAGGATCACAGTCATGTGATCGTCAGCAGGCAGCTGATGTAGTGTTCACTTGTTGTCATGGTTACAGTGATGCCGTGTCGCTATCTGGCAATGATACGGAAATCTTTAACAAATCCGTGGAACCAGACTATAAGCTGCATCAATGCCAGAATCTAATCACTTGGTCCTTGCGTCATTTCTGACTTTCCCTGAAAATTTCATCCAAATCCGTTTATCAGTTTTTGAGTAATGTTGAGCACAGACAGACAAACAAACGCACACCTATCATCACACGTTCCTTGGCGGAGTAATAGTCCATCCATCCATTATCTATACACCGCTTAATCCTCACTAGGGTCGTGGGGGGGTGGAGCCTATCCCAGCTGACTCGGGCGAAGGCAGGGGACACCCTGGACAGGTCACCAGTCTGTCGCAGGGCCACATACAGAGACAAACAATCACTCTCACATTCACACCTACGGGCAATTTAGAATGATCAATTAACCTCAGCATGTTTTTGGACTGTGGGAGGAAGCTGGAGAACCCGGAGAAAACCCACGCATGCACAGGGAGAACATGCAAACTCCATGCAGAAAGATCCCGGGAAAGCCGGGACGCGAACCAGGGATCTTCTTGCTGCAAGGCGAAAGTGTTAACCACTACACCACTGCGCAGCCCCCTTATCAATTACATCTTAATATATTTCATTCTCTACAGCAAATGAACAAAAATCATGCACTGATAAAAACCATGGAATGAGTCTGTAAGAAATACAGGAAGCTGACTGTCTAAATGATAAGGCTTCATATGTCTTCATTAGTATTCAGCACATTTGAATAGCTGAGAAATGATTTAGAAACACAATGTAAGGATTTGTGTGTGTGTATAATTAAATACCACTACTGTGTTATAATGTGTTATCAATCGATGAATAAAAACTGGTCTTGTTAACAAATACATTAATAAATGACACTGTAGAATATTCCAAAGTGTTTATACGCTGCTTTATGGAGTGATTCATCATTAATCAAATGAGAAACACTGCTTCCTCACTTGTGATGAAAATTATAATTATATATACTTATGTCATCAGTCTAATAACAGGAGTGAGTACATAACACCACAGATTTTCCACAGCCCTGGAATGCTTGAGGGTTGCTTTCATTTTTTTATGTTAAGTGGAAATTAATCTGAATTCATCTTTCCTCGAGTAAACATGTGAAAGGATTTTAAAGTGGCATTAGGCAGGTTTTATGCTTTCACTTATTATGCAGTGAACGTTGATTGCAAATTGTAATGGTTAGACAATAATGACAGCATCAGCATTCAGACTGATTCCCTGGAAGCCTCGCTTTCACTGTAATTCTGTCTGCCACCAGGTCTGAGATCTACAAGGAAAATGTAGGTTTGATTGACTGTTAAATACTGTGGAAATGCTACATGGCAAAAGAGAAAGTGAAAAGTTGTCTGTTGCCACTCAAATGGTCAGATAAGATATTTTTAAAGATAAAACATGACATTGTTTGATAATTCAGTTCTTCACTGATTTTTTTTTTGAAAGATTTGCACTTTGAACTGGTGACATGTTTTCCATGAACAGGTTTCACTTCTGTTTTACAGACCCCAGCTGTAAAAATGTGCTTAATATGATCAAATTTCATGTGCAATACATCCGTGGTTGGCGTCAACAGTACTTTTTACACAATCCAATCTACACTGCCCATCCAAAAATAAAGTTCCACATTCTAACATTTCATTGGGCTGCCTTTAGCTTTGAGTACGGCACTCATTCACTGTGGCATCGTTTCGATAAGCTTCTGCAATGTCACAGCATTTATTTCTGTCCAGAGATGCATTCATTTTCTATCAACATCTTCTATTGATGATGGGAGAGTCGGACCGCTGCACAAAATCTTCTCCAGAACATCCCAAAGATTCTCAGTGGGGCTGAGGTCTGGACTCTGTGGAGGACAATCCATCTCATGCTCCCTGATCCACTCATTCTCAATGTGAGCCCCATGAATCCTGGCATCGTCATCTTGGAACATGTCCATGATCATCAGGGAAGAAAAACTCCACTGATGGAAAGACCTGGTCATTCAGCATCTTCAGGTAGTCAGCTGACCTCATTCTTTGGGAACCATAACGTTGCTGAACCTGACCAACCCCAGATCATAACTCTAACCCCCACAGACTGGTAGGACACTAGCCATGATGAGGGCATCACTTCATCTGCCTCTCTTCTTACCCAGATGCCCCCATCACTCTGGAACAGGGTAAATCTGGACTCATCAGACCACATGACCTTCTTCCATTGCTCCAGAGTCCAATCTTTATTCTACCTAACAAACTGAAGCCTTTTTTTCTGAGTAGCTTCACTGATCAGTGGTTTTCTTAGAACTACAGCTGTTTAGTCCCTTGAGTTCCCTTCACATTGTGCCTATTGAAATGCTCTTATTTTCACTATTAAACAAAGCCGTGAGTTCTACTGTTGATTTCCTGCGATCATCTAAGAGTTTGTTTTGACCACAATTGTTCCTTGAAGATGATGGTTCTCCACTATCTTTCCAGGTTTTAATAATGTGTAGGATGGTTCTTAACCTGATCTCAGTAGTTTCAGAAATCTCCTTAGTTGTTTTCTTTGCTTGATGCAGGACAATAATTTGACCCTTCTGAGACAGATTAACATCCTTTAGATGACCACAGAATATGTCTTCCAACATGGTTGTTAAAGAAATGAGAAACTCCTCACTGCATCAGCTAGAGTTAATTAAGTTGTTGCAGCTGAAACGTATTCATCACTGCAGTAATTATCCAATGGAAGGATCTTATCGATTTGTTTAGTTAAATCCAAGTGGCGACTTTTTCTTTGGATGTAATTTTGGATTAAAGTCACATTGTTCTTTGGTGACTTTTCCTAGTAATGGCAGATTGACAATAAATGAATATATACTATTTGTAAATGTATAGACTCCATAAGAGGTGGAAAAGCTGGAATGTGGTAAAGAGAAGGTTCCAATTTTAATACTTCTGTACTTTTAGGGGTTTGATTAAGTCAGAAGAAAAGAGAAATACATTTCAAAAGCAAAAAAAATGTTGGTTTTGCTGTTACTCCAATACAGCAGTGAAGTCTGTGGGACCTCAAAAAATGATAAAGTAAAGCCAATGACAACAAAAAGCAGGGGTGAATGCACAAAGCGAAGAAAGGATGGACAGTTACACACTCACATCCTGGGAAGTGTGTACATGCAGAGCCCAGTGGACATCCAGCTCAGCTTTTATCTGCCAGCACCAAGTCATTACAACTCCATTTTTTTTGCAGGAATCATGTGCCTTTAATAAATCATGAATTAAAATTGAGCACCATTACCTGCTCTTGGTAGTGGTGTGTGATCGGGGCTCATATGTTGGAATGCACTGCAATAAGTAACCCATAAATAATGCAGGCTTCATAAATGTCCATTTAACCCCGCAGTGATGCAAAATATGAGTCACCCTGACTTTGTGAACAGAATGAAAATGTCAAGTTGCCGCTGCAAACACACCTGTGAAGCTTTCGTCGTCCCTCACGTCTCTGTTGGAGTTTCTTCTCTCGCTGAACGCGTTCATGTCGGCAGATCGTTCCGACAGAAGGAGCCAGCGAGGAGACTCTGGAAATACACCAGGAACCCTGCAGGAGAACGAAGGAAATATAAGTCCAGCTCACTCTTTGATGACCTTTACTCAGCAACAACATTATTTAGAAGCTGTAGGAGTTTGTTGCTCCTTCAGCATGGAAAATTCCCAGGGTGGGTCACAGAGTAGCAGAATGCTGTAATCCTCACTTAATAAAACCTGCTATTCACAGAACTGTAATCTTTCCGTAATCTCCTGTTAATTTGGTTTTGAAACTGCCGTTAAGGCTGATCGTGTTACAGAGTTTTTTTTAAAGGGACTGTGGAACTTAAAGTAGCTCTAATGTGTTGTGACACGAGCTGAAGTGCTCAGAGTGACGAGGGGATTGGAATCAATACGATCTAACAAAGCTTTTAGCAAGTCAGCTGGCATCAAGACACTTTTCAAATGACAATCAGATTCTTTCATTCTTGTCCTTTTAATTTGTCTTCATGACATTGAGAAAAGACCTAAATTTAAAGAACAAAAACAATAAAATAGAAAGAATTAAAAGTAGAGCTGCACAATTACAACTAAATGACATTTACGATTATTTTGATCAATGTTGAGATCACAGCTGTTCATTGATTTTTAGGGTAAAACGATTTTACTGTACATTCACATTTAAAGAGAAGCAAATGTACAGATCTTTGCATTAAAATAAGGCCAGTCCTTTTTACTCCGCCAAGGAATGGTGGAGTTATGATGATCGGCGTATGTTCGTCTGTCTGTCTGTCTGTCTGTCTGTCTGTCTGTCCGTCCGTCTGTGCAACATTACTCAAAAACGGACCAACGGATTTGGATGAAATTTTCAGGGAAGGTCAGAAATGACACAAAGACCAAGTGATTAGATTTTGGCAGTGATGCAGCTTATAGTCTGGATCCACAGATTTGTGCAGCACGGCGTCACTGTAACCATGACGACAAGTGAACACTATGTCAGCTGCCTGCTGACGATCACATGATTGTGATCCTGCTATAAATCCACCGCTGCGGACTTATCTGTCAGAAATCATACAAGGAACAAGTGATTAAATTATGGGGGTGTTTCTGAGTCCCATGAATTCCCGTTGCCCGCTACATATTTAGGTCACACGATTCGGTATCCATACATAATGTACACATGTATAACACATGCCTGTGCTCAGCGCAAGGTCATTTTGTTTGTGGTACATCTATATTAAATATATGTTGCCGTGATTTCTGATCATCAACAGCTAATTAGCAAATGCTGCAGTTCTTTAAAAGATGCTGCATTTCTGACTATGCCATATTTTTAATTGCCCCCTGGGGACAAATAAAGTTTTCTGAATCTGAATATGGAGGAATGAACAGCCTTGACGGACTACTGCGCTCTCTGATTGCTTTTCTTATTCACAATGCAGCTCTAAGAAGCAGAATACAAATAAAACTGTGACAAAACCTTTTACCAAAAAGTAAATCAATAAAGCGTCTTTGATTTTCATGTTGTGTGATGCAGTATCGCTGTTATGGAAATCCATCCTGGACACAAGCAGGGATTCACTGAGGTAATTTTAGTAACATTCTTCTGCTTTGCTTTCCATTCATCGTTCTGCACTTTGTGGTGTTTTTTCAGTCGGCTGAACAGGTTAGATACGTTACTGTGCAGCACAAACACAAGCCTCACGTACTCTTTATACACGATTTGTTCTTGCTTAACATCACTTGCCCTAAATCCAAAAAAACTTCCAAACAATGGATGATGATCCGTTTGAAGGGATTAGCTTTTCACCTTCTGCTGCAGACATTAGATTTTCATTTGGCCTGTCTGCTCTCTGTTGTGCATCACTCTTCTACTCTGGACTGCAGCCCTGCAGTCACAACCTGTGCAAATGTTTTCTGGATGTTGCAGCTGCAGGTGGTAAAAAAAAAAACATCTCAACCGCTCCCTGATGGCTGACTGTTCGTTTATGAAGCACTTGATTTGATACGCAGCACAGTTTTTTATGAGCAGAGCACATATTTTAACCATCAATGTTGCAGTCTGCCATGATTATTCAGGTGCAGGGCGTCAAAATCATGATCCTGATGATATCTGATCAAGACAGTTATTAGAGACCAACACACACACGTCGTACCCGTAGCTGAGAAAGAGTGTTAACGGGGCGGCTCCAGCTCCCAGCAGGCCCCTCCAGGACTGGCACCCGAGGGCCACAGCCAGCAGCAGCAGCTCTCCAGCTACAGTCATCAGTCCAGCCATCATGGTCACCACCAGCCTGAGAGACGGCTCACACAGCTCCAGGCCTGACAGAGAAACACAACATCAGTCCAGACAGATCCCATCTATAACATTTCTTCATGGTTGACTCAGCACAGCAGCCTAACGTAGTTTGTTTACATGTAAACACATCTTTTATGGTGTGCTGATTTTATCTAATTCATGCTTTTTGACTCTTTATTGCCCAGAAACATTAAATATCTCAACTAAGTTCCTCAATTCCTTGTTATGTGAGAAATTCCAGCAGGTGTCAATGTGCAGGTATTTTTTCATTTTCACATACTAAATGTGTGGCTTGGTGGTTAGCACCGTCGTCTTGCAGCTAGAAGATCCCTGGTTCATGTCCCAGGATCTTTCTGCATGGATCCATGTTCTTCCTGTGCATACGTGGGTTTTCTCCAGGTTCTCCAGCTTCCTCCCACAGTCTAAAAACATGCTGAGGTGAATTGGTGATTCTAAATTGTCCATAGGTGTGAATGTAAGTGCGATTGTTTGTCTCTGTATGTAGTCCTGTGATAGACTGGAGACCTGTCCAGGGTGTCCCTTGCCTTCACCCCAAGTCAGCAGGGATAGACTCCAGCAGCCCCTGGAACCCTAATGAGGATTAACTGGTGTATAGATAATAGATGGATGGACATACAAAATGTATTTTCTACACGTTGTTTCAAAAAAACACCTGCAGTGACTATATGGATGTTTGAGTGCCTCTTGAATAACTGCCCATAACTAGACGAGCCCGAGCAGATATGACAGTTAATGCTGTGCGAAGAGGGCAGCAGCTAAAGAGCAGGATGAGGCTGTTCTCTCAACACATGCATCTGCTCAGGAGGTTGCTAGAGTATAGCTGGTGCTTCAGCAAAAAATATGACTGTTAAAGCACTTTTTACACTCATCTAAACTAATTTTTACTCCGTCAAGTAACAGCGTAGCTATGTGAAGATCGGCATCTGTCTGCCTGCCTGCCTGCCTGCCTGCCTGTCTGTCTGTCTGCCTGTCTGCCTGCCTGCCTGCCTGCCTGCCTGCCTGCCTGCCTGCCTGTCTGTCTGTCTGTCTGTCTGTCTGTCTGTCTGTCTGTCTGTCTGTCTGTCTGTCTGTCTGTCTGTCTGTCTGTCTGTCTGTGCACAACATTACTCTAAAACAGAATAACGGATTTGGATGAAATTTTCAGGGAAGGTCAGAAATGACACAAGGACCACCTCATTAGATTCTGGCAGTGATGCAGCTTATAGTCTGGATCCACGGATTTGTTAAAGATTTCTGTATCGTTGCCAGATGGCAGCACGGCATCACTGTAACCATGACAACAATTGAACTCTAACATCAGCTGCCTGCGGACTTATCTGGACTTATCCGTCAGAAATGATCCAAGGAACAACTGATTAAGTTGTGGGGGTGTTTCTGAGTCCCATCAATTCCTGCCACCTAATACATATTTAGGTCACGTGATTCAGCATCCGTACATAACATACACAAGCATAACACACGCCTGTGCTCAGAGCAAGGTCATGTTGTTTGTGGGTTTGTCTATATTAAACGGCCACATTCTATGTTGTCGTGATTTTTGCCTCGAATTTTTTCAGGATTTCATTCGTCGGAAATGATACGATGACTGAGCATCCTTGGTGAAGTACTGCACTCTCTGGTGCTTTTCTTGTTGCTTATGTGCTGCCAAAAATACAACAAGCAAAGAAGGAAATCACAAACTTTGTGTGCACAAATTGAGTACCTCATACAGATCCCTTGAAGAAACTCCTGGAACTTTAGTGTTACATTTTTTAAATTGCCTTTTCACTTTAATTTTCCACATGTGTTTGGTCGTAAGCTTCAGTAGTGCAACGAGGAAGCATAAAGAAACGATAACATCCAGAATTAATAAATTTAGTCCATCTGAGGGTCCGCATGCAGTCGTTGCAAAGTTAGTGTTAGTTTCTGCGCTAAGGGAGGAAAAAACTGATTCTAGCACATAAAGAAAAATAAAACTAATGATACCAATAGGATTTTTTTTTGTATTTCTATCTGGGACACAGCAGATGATGTGTGGATTTTACTGAAACAAACAAGTTGCGTACTTCAAATGCTGGAATACTCACGGGTGATATACAGAGTGAGATAGACTCCTGCACTAGCAGCAGCCAGACAGAAACGCATGACGATGAAGATGGAAGGGTACGGAGAGACGCACACCAGCACCCCAAACACCACCGACAGGGTCAGGGAGGTCAGCAGGGTCTTAGATCGGCCCAACCTGCAGGGAAACACAGAAGATTTAAAGATTCCTGAACAATGTACGCTACCGTTCAAAAGTTTAGGGTCACCCAGACGATTCCATGTTTTCCATGAAAACTCCCACTTTTCTCCATGTGCTAGCATAACTGCAGGGTTTTGTAATCATCAATGAGCCTTTCAACACCATTAGCTAACACAATGTAGCATTAGAACACAGGAGTGATGGTTGCTGGAAATGTTCCTCTGTACCCCTATGGAGATATTCCATTAAAAATCAGCTGTTTCCATCTAGAATAGTCATTTATCACATTAACAATGTCTAGACTGGATTTCTGCTAATTTATTGTTTTCTTCATTGTAAACAACTGCTTTCTTTCAAAAATAAGGACATTTCTAAGTGACAACAAACTTTTGAATGGTAGTGTAAGTAATGCTTGAATCAAATTAAGTTAAATAACATGAAATTTAAATTATGTACAATAGTAAAATATCAACATATCAACAATGTATTGTATTGTAACTGCTGATAATGTACAAGCAACAACTGACATGATTAAATATTAACACTGAGAGGAAGCAGAACAGAAAATAGGACAAAAATCTAGACTTACAAATTTTACATACAACAGGAAGCCATCTTGTGATTTCTACACTTTTGCATAATTTCAAAAACCCTCAATGCTGCTGACATATTTTCAGTTTCCTGCAAGTTCCAAACAAATTAATTAATAGTCCGTCACTACAGAGTTCAGCATAAAGAAACGTAGACAGTTTGAAGGCAGATTCTAAGGTGCCCTGTTCAAATAGATCAATATCAATATTTCTTCAGGACAGTAAAAAGGAAACACCAAAGCAGAGCTGGTCACTAATGATCCTGAACCAATAAGACGATTAGCCAACTCTCAGCTGTGCAGCAGTGTAGCAGTTTTGTCTCCAACGTGCAGATAAGCACTGTTCCCTTTTCTTCTCTGCACGTCCCCAGGAGGCCGCATTAATTCGCTAGTTTCAACAAACAGATGCTATGCTCAATTGGTCAGCAAATTAATGAAGGCTGTTAGCTGATTAAACTGGCATCATTTCCCTCACAGTCCCCTCAAAGCTGCAGCTTCCTGCAACACAGTGGACATGGCTCGCTTCCATTGTGTTGGTTTTCTGAGGTCCAAAGACCAAAATAAAGCTTCCAAATGTAAAGAAGGTTTACTTTCTTCAGCGTTAATGTCTATGGCATTATAGTGTGTGGTAAACTGGTTTGTAAAACTGCCTTGAGTTTTTCTTTAGTAAGCCGTGGTATTCCTGTCACAAAATGATTTCTTACTGTTATAAAAATGCATTATGAAATGGCATTTGTGCTGCTTGATAATAAATCTCTTTTCCTTTCAGCTGGAGGCCGCAAGCAGCTGTCTGATAGAGGAACCGCTGGCAGGCACAGTAAATCTATAGCTAATTCAGCTTATTAACATCAATGCTACTTTTGGCACTTTGTGTGTGTGTGTGTGTGTGTGTGTGTTGCACAAAAGACGGCGAGGTAGTGAAACTGCAGAGTAAGAAAAAGAGAGAGAGAATGAGGAACAAAGTGATTTAACAGCACAGACGTCTTCACACAGATGGACTGAGTTGTGTTAGAACATGGAAACCTGTGTGTGTCCGCTGACAACAGAGCCACAAACAAACACTCCACACTCACCGTAACTTATTAACAGAATTTCTGGAGTTTTGTCTTTTGCGTGTTTGAATGTTTAATCCCTTTGGATATGTGCCAGTAAACACAAGGAAACACTGGTACAGTGTGTGTGTGTGTGTGTGTGTGTGTGTGTGTGTGTGTGTGTGTGTGTGTGTGTGTGTGTGTGTGTGTGTGTGTGTGTGTGTGTGTGTGTGTGTGTGTGTGTGTGTGTGTGTGTGTGAGCATATATTACCTGTCGGCGGCGTAGCCTAAGCCGAGGCAGCCAGTCAAGACGCCCAGTATGAAGCACACCTCCTCCACTGGGACCAGCCAGTACTGACCACACACCAGGTCCCACTGCAACACAAACGAGACGGACGGGATTGTCACTGATTATCTGTTCACATTAGTACAATGACACACATGTTTGACACAGGTAGACGTCAACACACATCAGGACGTGGACAAAACACCGTAGAATGACGACAAAATAGCAGATTATGGTAAACTGTAAGCTGGTTAAAGCAGGGGTAGGCAGTACTTTTTGGGGGTTCATTGGGAAAAACTCCAAATGAACTAGGAAGTTATTCTGTTTATTAGTTCCTAAACAAATTTCACTTGCACTAGTTGAAAAACCTTGTAGTCAATAAACACCTATCTACTGCTAGCTGTGTGCACTATTAGCCACGTGAGCTGAATGTGTGTCTTCCCGTCTCCTGCTGCATTTGTTTTAATAATTCCTGAGTCCAGCATTATTCTGTTATTATACTCAGCTGCTGCCAAGATGCTTGTTTAGAAGGCAAACAGCACAAATTGTGTGATTCTGTTGTAGCAATCAAAGTAATTTAGCAAATACTGCTACAAAATGTTTCAAAAGAACAGGATTGGACTCCACTATCGCTACAGCAAAGTAGCCGAAACTATATTCTAGGGATCAGCATTGCATCAGTTACTTTATCCAACTCTGTATCTGTGTACCTTAAGGATGCAGGAGGATGTCATAGTAACATTACATAAACAGGGACTCTTTAATTCTCTTCTGTGGCAGCAACACACTGACTTCCAGTAGCTGTTATACTTATGTAGGCATGCTGTGGCTATGACTAAAGAAACTTTATTTCCCTTATAGCAACAGTTTTGCGTGACAGTAGCAACATGCTGCTCTCACACATCAGGAGAAATTTGATTAACACAACAAACCCACTGGTCTGCATCAATATCTTCATTTAAGGAGATGTAGCTGCTCTAACCTCCCAAGTTTAAAAAAAAAAAAAAAACATTGTAAAAAACATATTTATTGGGTGAGGCAGTATAACGTGTAATAAAGGAGATGATGAGAGTAAATGAGGTAGTAAAACAGGTAAACAGGTCAGTCGCACAGGACAGCAGGCTTTAAATTCTGGAAAATGTCAAATGCTAATGTGGCTTTTAGCTTGGATGTTTCTGTGGGCTTGAAGTACTTGGACATGCCTGAGCTGGACGGGTGTGAGAGGCACAGTACTGAAAAGGAGGGGCTGCAGGAGAAAAGGGGTATTTTCAAATTCTGGTGTCTTGGGGTAATTTTTACTCTGCCAAGGAGGTGGAGCCTCGGCGGAGTTGTGCGACGATCGGCATTGGTTTGTCTGGTTGTCCGTCTGTCTGTCTGATTGCAGCATTACTCAAAAACGGACAAATGGATTTGGATGAAATTATCAGGAAAGGTCAGAAATGATACAAGGACCACCTGATTAGATTTTGGCAATGATGCGGCTTATAGTCTGGATCCACGGATTTGTTAAAGATTTCTGTATCATTGCAAGATAGCAGGGCAGCATCACTGTAACCATGACAACAAATGAACGCTACATCAACTGCCTGCTGATGATCACATGATTGCAATCATACTTCAAATCCACCACTACCAACTTATATGGACTTATCCATCGGAAATGATACAAGGAACAATTGATTAAATTGTGGGGGTGTTTCTGAGTCCCATCAATTCTCGCCGCCCGCTACATATTTAGGTCACGTGATCCGGTATCTGTACATAACGTACACATGAATAACACACGCCTGTGCTCAGCGCAAGGTCATTTTGTTTGTGGGTACATCTATATTAAATGGCCACATTCTTTGTTGTCGTGATTTCTGCTGCAAATTTTTGTTAAGATTTCAGCCTTTAGAAATGATACGGCTGAGCAGCCTTGGAGGAGTACTGCACTCTGAGTGCTTTTCTTGTTTTTCTTTCTGTGTTTTCCAGTCTTCTGCTTACCCCAGCTTTAACCATCAGTAAATCCTGGAATATTTCACATCCCATCTGCTTAATTTAAACCAAAATTTATATAATTTATAGTGCTCATATGTGATTGTTAAGTAAACACAACTTAGCAATGCAGGATTGTGCTTTTGGCAAATTAGATGAACTGATTCACTACCAAGATTCAAGACGGAGTCAAAGAAGTCCAAGAATAATGTTTGCCAAGGACATACTGAAATTTTATTTTTCTGAGAAGATTAGTTTCTGGCCCTTCGTGTGTGCAATATCACTTGTGTTTTCACAGTTTTGTGTCCAGTCCATTTGTGCCCATTGATAAGTAATTATGTGTACACTCCCAGATGAACTACAAAAGCAGAGCAGCGCAGGAGAAAGCCTTCACGGCCCATTAGTCCCATAATGCACACACAGGAAGACATAACCACATAACATTGCTTATGTGTGGCCAAGATAGATGGAAGACTGTGGGTGTATTACTATAATTATTAATTAGTATTAGTGCCAGCAACAATATCAGTAAAATGCTGCAACGATATTATTACACAAGTAAAGGACCGTCTGGTCACATGCATTTAGTTAAAGCCTTACAATGCAAATGTCTGTGCGATGCATAAAGAAGTGCAGCCACGTGGAAAAAAGACAGATATCTGCTCTCAGATCTGAGTTTTAATCACATTAAGCCGACCCACTGATTTGCATTTACAGCTGAGCTCTGCTAATGTTGCTGTCTGCTGGTCTCTGACAGCAAAATGGTTTTAATGATCTAGACGGAGAGTGAGCAGAGGGCCGGTGATATAAAAAAAAAAAAAGCTCTTGCATAATTGGAACCCGTGCACAGAAACATAAAAGGCTGTCACATAATATCAGCTGCCTTACTGCTGAGGCTCGGAGCCACAACAGTGCACACTAGCCGGCCAAAGGGCAGCACAGCAAGCCACAGTGCTCATAATGGTGGAATGTTTTGGATGACAGGAGGGAGGAGGGAATGTACACTAACGAGTTGTGAAACCTCCTCGACTGGTTTGGTGGCAGCCGCTCAGACACAGTCAGGTTTGTGGCGTCAGAAGGGACTAAAACCTGCAACCAGTCCCTCACAGACAGAACCATACGTTTCTGAACTGCATTTTAGAAGACGTGTCTCATTGAGACTGGGAGGGGATCTTCAATTCATTCATTTACGTGTAGTGAAATTTTAGGTCAAAGTTTTTTTCTGCTTCAAAGCAAATATGATAACTTGTAACAGACAATGTGATAAACTCTTCTGTCAGTGGATATTTTAACCAGCCTGTATGTTCTCTTCAGTAGTTCCAAGATCCACAGTAGAGGGATGTTAAGAGGAGTTTGCCTGTAGTGAAATGACACAATATTTATTGAAGTGAAGCTGATCGGAGGCCTTCCTGCTTCCCTCACCAGACTGCCAGCTCAGCAAAGCAAAGCAGCACTGGAGGAACACATCGACACGGCAGCAAAAATACCCTTTCTTAGCTAAATCTGACTTAAAAGCTGAAACATGTTGGTCGGTATGAAGACTGAGAAGCACACTTTTACTACACAGATGCACTTTCAAGCATGCTCCTGCTAAATTCTTCCCATGGCTGCATTTACGTACGCACGTTCAGCTCGCTGCAGCGGTGTGGGTGGACTACAAGCAAACTGCCCTAATACCACGGACTGGAGGGCTGGGTGTGGTTCCCACATCGGTAGACAGAAATAAAAGCAGACATGCAGACCAAAGAGAGACCCGCTTGTTAAAAACTGAGCAGCTGTCTGGGCTCTGTTAAAGACATTAACAAGACCGGTCCAGTGGTGTAAGAGTGAAACCCTCCTCCAAAAGGAAATGCATGTTTTTGCCATGACCATGCCAAGTTAAAATGTCAAGCAAGCGTGCACATGAATGCAGCATTTCTTTCTGTCACACTGCCGTCCTGATCTCACCAAAGATAATCCAAGACAAGTAGACAACACTGACTGGTTGTTTTCTAGCGTGAGAGTGATAAATTATATTTGTATCGATATGAACAATAAACTCATTGCCAAAGACTGCCGAAAATGCAATGAATAAAATAAATAATTTCGTTTACACACACTAGTGTTGGGCGGATTGATCCAAATATCAATAATATCGATACTAGCGTTGGTATAACTACTGAACAATACCAGTGTAAAGATATCGATACTTTAAATTAATGTAAAAATGCATTTTAAAAGCATTTCCTATTTCAGTAACAGAAGTATTTCACAAATATTGACCAAAATGTCAAAAATGAACACTGTCTAAGGATGGTATCCCTCACATTGTAATTTCATCGGCAACCCAGATTCTTCCTTAATGCACAGAAAACTGTCCCAGGAATTAGTCTTATTCTTAGACCCTGTGAGCATTTACAATACCACCTTCAATCCAGATCTGGACCATATGCAGCACCTAACCTTTGTTCTAAACCTACAGATTACTGAAAAACTAAGTCTGGAGAATCGGTATCGGCAATACTGGCTCTGTATTTACTTGGTATTGGATCAACACCGAGTCTTGCAGTATCGCACACCACTAACACACACCTTTTAGAGAGATGAGTGTAAAAAGAGATATGTTTGCTGAGTTTAGAATAAAATACACTTCAGTTTCTTATAAGTATAATGTCTTATTTAACTGAATGCTCTGATTAACTGGTTGGGTGGAAACGAGAAAAGCACTCAGAGAACGAAGTATTCCACCAAGGCTACTTGGTCGTTGTATAATTTCTGACTGATGAAATCTTGAATAAAATTATGGCGGTAATCACGGCAGTATAGAATATGGCCATTTATTATAGATGTAACCACAAACAAAATGACCTTGCGCTGAACACAGGTGTGTGTTGTGCATGTGTACGTTATGTACGGATACCGAATCATGTGACCTAAATATGTAGCAGGCGGCAGGAATTGATGGGACTCAGAAACACCCCCACAATTTAATCAGTTGTTCCTTGTATCATTTCCAACAGATTCCTGAAAAGTCTGCAGCGGTGGATTTGTAGTCGGATCACACTCATGTGATCATCAGCAGGCAGCTGATGTAGCGTTCACTTGTTGTCATGGTTACAGTGATGTTGTGCTGCTATCTCGCAATGATACAGAAATCTTTAACAAATCCGTGGATCCAGTCTATAAGCCGCATCACTGCCAAAATCTAATCAATTTGTTCTTGTGTCATTTCTGACCTTCCCTAAAAATTTCATCCAAATCCGTTTATCAGTTTTTGAATAATGTTGTGCACAGACAGACAGACGGACGGACAAACCAACAGCAGTCATCCCATAACTCCGCTGAGGCTCCACCTCCTTGGCGGAGTAATAACTAAATTTCTGCAGAAAGACTTGGGAAGTATACAGCTGATATCCAAACTTCAATATTTGTTTCTTTTATTGCAAGTCACATCATCGTGGCACTATTGAAAAATGTTATTATGGCACACTGATTTCCTCAAATTGCGCAGGCTTCTTATTCACTATTAAAAACAACAATACAGACGCAGCAGAAGCTACAAATTTCCAAATCAGGCCTAAACCTGGAATTTCACAGACAAACCAAAGCTCCACCAGCAGCCTTCATCGATTTTTTAACTTAGAGGAAGAGAAATTACCTGAAGCTATTGATACTGGGTTATTTTTCAAATCTGCCAATACTGCTGATGTTTTTAGGAGACAAAAGGCTATTTAAAGGAAAGGTAATATCATATTCACAAAATGTTTCCTCTCTCACTGCAGCTGATTTCCGTCCAGCCTGCTGTTTAAATAGAGATTGATTAAGGCAAGAAATAAGCTGAAGTTAAAAGGGTGGAGATGCAGAGTTGTGCCCTTGAGGTTCAAATCCTCTCAGCACTGAAGCAAATGATACATGTAATTCAGTTCATGCTTGTAAATAGCTACTGAGGAAGCCACGAGGCAGACCTTAAAAACAAACCATCCCTGTGTTTGTGCACGTTGTATCCCATTAAGTTTAAATTGCTGTTAATAATATTCCAAGGCACAACTTTCAGGGTTTATTCTGCACCTTATTTCCATTTACTTCAACACACTATTTGTCTTTCTATCTCAGAGGTAATGTGGGTGTAACCAGGGATTGTTCTCTTTCAGTAATCTCTGACATTTCAGGCGTGCTCCTCTGATATCTGACAGCCCTTTCAGGTCGACACAGTGACGTAAGTAAAGCACATACTTGTGAATGACTCACTGAGCATTATCCAAGCTGCCTTCACAACCATCAGGTCAATTCAAATCACAACTTTGTGTCAAGGTGCTTCTCCTCTCATGGCTGAATGGAAGTCTAATGAATAACTCAAAAGAATACTGCAGGACCAAGTGGTCAAAGGTAAGTATCAACGTGCAGTACAAGGAGAGATATTTACATTAACCACAACTGGACTGCTGACTTTTGCACATAATACTCAAGATCTGGAAACAGATTCTGACCTCTGACAATTCAGACAAGTCTCTGGTAACCCTCAAATCTCTCTTTTCCATTTTACTGACGTAGACTAAACCCACATTTCTGAAAGGGTCATCCTGTATTATCCTTCTCGCCATCCCAATCCTCCTCACAGCCACAGCTGAATGAAGGTCTGACAACGTTCTGACATCTGAACAAAGGTGAAAATGCATTTCTATTAGAGCTGGGAATTGAATTAACTCTGTCAGTTCCAAAAACCCACCAGTGGGTTTGAAAGAAGGAAAGAATCACCAATGACACCATTCATCACAGCTAGAAACTGCAACTGAAGAAAGAATCCCTCAGTTGTTAACTTAAATAGTTCTTGACTGGCTCCTCTGTGGCGTACATTCCATCAGGAAATATAACCAAATCAAAGATTAAAATTACAAATTGTGAAAAAAAAAGTACTCTACATGTCTTATTTAAAAGCTGCCAGGAACAAACCCAGATTCTGTCAAAAACCAAAAATTCTGTACTCTTCATCGAAACCAGGAAGTCATTAGTGACTCTACTGTCACCAACCATCACACGACAAAAATTCAGGGACTTTTTTGCTGCTTTGCAAACAGACAGGAAACAAACACGGAAACAAATTAAAAATATGTAGTGAAACAGCTACAGCAGAGGTGTTAAACATGTGTCCAAACCGGCCCTCCAGAGGCCCAATCTGGTTCTCTTTACTTCTAGCCATGGCTGTGCTGTTTCAGAGGGGGTAACATGACTTTATACTGCAGGAAAAAATAAACTCACAGTGAGTAAAAATGAGACAGGAGCAAATAAAGCAAACACCCAGAGACTGTTTGGGTTCAGAGGGTTCAATGAGGATTTTCTTGGCTCAGAATTAGCATTTTGAGGGGGGAGACTACACTCAACAATAAGCGTGACAGGTCTACATACAATAAAGGCAATGAGTCTGTGCCTGTGTTTCTGGTCTTTTCTGACCATTTAAGGAACAAGAATGTATATTTTGCTTGAGTAAATGAAACCTCAAAGGCTAAAACTGGCTCAAACAAGTGCATTTTGCAGTGGTACTGGCTGAAACTTATTTGGGCGGTTGCCAGAAAAATCATCTATGCAGGAAAATCTCTAAATTAAATGATACTAAAGTACAAGAAACTACCTGACAAGTTATACAAACATTGAATGAAGCAGACCCAGGGAGTGAGCATATGAGACACTACAAATAAATAGCACTACAAAAATGTTTTTTATGTGCAGTTCTGTGGTTCAGCTTTATGGTGTATGGAAAAATCAGCAGACTGGGATTAACCTCAGTCAGTCAGAAGACCTGTAAACATAAATACTACCCACAACAAACAGGACGTCTGCGTAGGAAAATGTTATCAGGAAACTCCCTAATCTCTGAAGCTGGAGCTGTCTTCAAAGCACAGAAGGGAGAGTTTTCACAACAACTCCTGTCCCAACACAAGCACAACTTCACCTGAAAGTATATAAACACAGGATACTAAATGTTATCATGGATTAGCCATCAGCAAGAGCCAAGTCTCTCCAGGACGATTTCCATTATGTAGAGAATGAATGAAAACCTGGTGGAGTTTAATTAATCTCATCTTATTTATGGTTATGCTTTGTATCCAAAAATAATAAAACATAAAAGCACATTTGAAGTTAATGGAATGAAAAATTGACAAAATAAACGCTGGTTTGGTCATTTAAAGCTTCAGAGGAGCCGCTCAGTTGCCACCAGGAGACTATTTGTCCAACTAGTGACAGCAAATATGTGCAGCTGAATCAAAGTTTCGCAGGGCATTGCAAAAAGTGAGGCTGCATGCTCAGCAAGACCTCGCTGCGGATAAATGCAGGATAAAAAAAGAAACAAAGTTTTCAGCATTTTAAGACCCTTAATCCATACATAAACAAAAACTTAGGCTTCCCACACAGAGCTGAAACTCTCAACTAGGCCAGGACCATAATTAGAGCCCAGGCCGGAGCTTTACCTCAGTAACGATGTTGTTCTTCAGCCCTTCCGTCACGTTGTAGTCCCATCCAGCCTCGCAGTCCACCACAGCTGCCTGGCTGCCGTTGGCGTACTGCTTGCACTGGGACGGGGCCCCGCTGTCCCCGGGCCTCTCCCCCTTCTCCCACGGCAGCGAGGCGTTCAGCACCTCCGGCGAAGGCAACGGGCCCGGTAGGTGGCAGTGGTGGTGAGGGGAGAGGGTGATGAGGGGGTCCGAGGAGAGCAGGAAGGCCAGGAAGAGGTTGGGCAGGATGGAGAGGGCGATCAGCACCCTCTGCTTCTTCCTGCCCAGCGCCAGCACCATCACCTCGCCCGTGGGAGGCAGCGACGGCGGGGCCGGGATGGACGAGGAGGACGGGGCGGGGGAGGAGGGCACGGGGGAGGAGGGGAGGGACGGAGGGGGAGCGGGGCACGGGGACGGGGAGACCAACGGCGGCGAGTCCGGGGATGTCATCGCTGAAGGTGCAGGTGGAGGAGAAGGTTGGTAGAGTTGTGGGAAAACTCTGTAAACACAGACATCAATGACAGTGGTTAAATGGTTCCTGTTTGGACACGTTTCACGGAGGACATTGTTACATGTAACAGCAGGAAAAGCACAAGAGTAAATAATAAAATCAGTGACAGCTGAATGCCATTTAGCAGCTTCAGTTTCAAGGTCCTCACTGTCACGCTGACATGGCGAACCCAAACATTTGAAGAGATCCATAAATACTGTCAGTAGAAATACCTCTCTGCTGCCTACTGGGACAAGTTATACTTCTTTGGGTGGGAAAATGTTGGCTGGATGAACCTCTTTTTGACTGTTGAACTAGCAACTCTGCACTAGAACAATTAAAATATCTGCTTAAAGAAAAGACATGATGGTTTTTGTTACACTATCTTGTGTTTTCTCACATCCTCCTGTGATCCGTCTCCCTTCAAAATCATAGAGGATCTTTCAATTACTAAAATGTGCCTCAAGGAGACAAGGACCGAGCTTTGGGAGGAGCTTAAAATAAGGAAACTCAAGTGTAACCGTTGCACCTTCATGTCATTGTTGTGAATGACACTAGGAGGACAAATTTCTTATTTGCCAGCACCCTTCTGCCATAACCTCGCTGGGAGGCAGAAGGATGCAAGGAAAAGACCTGAAGGAGGACGTTAGCATAATGAAAATCAATCGCTGACGGTTTAAACTCCAAATAAACGACATCCTACATTTCCCATGATGCAACTCTTGAGCAGCTTTCATCAGATCTCCGGTTTGCATGTTTCAGTCACAAGTCCAGATGACCCTGAGGACATCACTGTGATAGTTACTTTAGATCTTTCTGTGTGAAATCAGTTTAAACGCTCAAACAATGAAACTTCTGACAACACAGTGAGTTCACACTGAGTTGGCTGCTGTGTGAACATGTAGATTAGTAACCATTAAGTACGACTTTTATCCAGCCTTTTAGAATAAGAAGAGCTCATGAGACAATGACTTTTGACACAGTGAACAAAAGTCTATGGACATAATCTCATTCTGTCCATCCACACCAAACTGAAATCAAAAAAGTTCTATTTAAATAAGGCAACAGAGAGTAAACCTGAAAGATGCAGAGCAATGAGATAACGCAGATAACAGGTAGGGGTGTGGATTACTCATCTCTCTCAATATTGAGAACTTTCATCCTGAAAAACCTCTCTGCTGTCCACCCATTGTACAGGACTGTTGTGTTTTCCTTTGCATATAGACGTCAACATAAACTGATGCAGAAAAGACACAAACTGGTGCATAAAAATTCACTAGAATGCAGGAAATTAAGAGTTTGATGCTCACAATTTCCCAAAAAACGACGTTAAAACGACATCTACATCCATGCCTCTGTGCTTACTTTAAGTGTGGACACACTAGAGAAAAACTTTAAATCATTCAATCTAACTTCTGAAGCAAAAACATGTCCCCCATCCAGCATCCAGCCTCTGAGATGAGACGATTTGATGCTTTCTTTTAAAATAGGAAAGTTTTCACTATTTTTTAACATTTTATTCTTGTTTGGTGAGAAGATAGGTTAGTATAAGCCCTTGATCAGAAGCACAGGTTTTTTTATTAGTGTCTGTAGGTCTAACAAAGCTTAATAGGCTCTGTCATGTATAAATCCCAGGTTGATAGGCATGTTTATGAGGCAAGAAGAAGGGCTGAGACACAAATTGGTGCATAAAAATTCACTGGAATGCAGGAAATTAAGAGATTGATGGTCAAAATTTCCAAAAGACGACGTTAAAACATCTACATACATGCCGCTGTGCTTACTGTAAGTGTGGACACACCAGATGATGAGAAAAACAGAAGAATAACAATAAAAACTTCTAACTTTTAATCATTCGAGCTCATTTCTGAAGCACAAAACATGTCCTCCTTCCAGCATGCAGCCTCTGAACTGAGAGGATTTGCTGCTTTCTGTTAAAAGAACAGGCTTTTTGGAAAGCATGATGTGCTTTTTCCACTGTTTTATTACATTTTATTATTATTATTATTATTATTATTATTATTATTATTATTATTATTATTATTATTATTATTTGGTGAGAATAAAGGCTGGTATCAGTCCCACAGGTTTCTATAGTGTCTAACAAAGCTTCACAGGCTCTGTCAGGTTGCTGTGCATGTTTACGAGCAGAGAAGGAGGGCTGAGCTGCTGTCTAAACGGGGTACAGAGCCCTGAAAGGGGCTGTTTCCAGATCAGTGTTCCAGCGGGCTGGAATGCGAACACACTGTGCTCCTCTGTCGGTGCACATGGTCCTCCTCCAGCCGTGTCTCCCCGCACAGGGCCAGGAAGCTTCGCAAAAAAAAGGAGTCCCACAGGCTTACATAAGAGAGCAGGGGAGAGGACGTGGAGGGAATGTAACACCCGGGGACTGGGAGGACTGACGCCGACACGGAGGAGCGGCGGTGCGGGGACGGAGGGGGGGGGAGCAGCTGGGCCACCTGCCCGGGAACACAGCCGCTGTTACACCAAAACAAACACTCACTTACCCGTTAAAACGCTGCTAAATGTGAGCCCGAGTCCTACTGGTCTCTGCCGAACATCCTAAACACGAGTTTCGCCGCATTCACCGGATCTCCTCTGCGCCTCGGTGCCAGTCTGCAGCATGGGCAGACATTTCTGTACCGGACAAACGGTGCTGGAGTCTCTGAAGAGCCGCTGCTGGCCGCTGACACGAGCAAGGACACCGGACCGAGCTAGTCCCGAGCACCGCTAGCCTCTCCGCCGCTCCGACATGTGATGATGCCCGCCGGGGATGCTACACTCCCCTCCTCCTACCGTCGCTGGCTGTTGTTGTTCGGTCCAAGTTTCTGCCTGCCGACATGACACAAAATAATTAAATAACGCGTTGCCGTGTCCGACATCACCTTAAAGGGGAAAACGCGTCGTAGGGAGCAGGTCGTGAACAAAGAGCGGCTGGAAAAACTGCGGAGAGCAGCCTGTTTAAAGGGAGCAGCTCCACCGGCGGCTCACTTCGGCAAACATCGGCTAAGTCCGTCAGAGAGACGTCCCCTCGTCTCACTGCTGCCGAAGATCGTGTATGCAGAGCGAGGAGATCACTCAGCTGTTAATCCAGCCTTTGCTCGGTTGATTCAGGAACAGCAAACGCTTAAAACAACTACTATCACCACTAGTAGTAGTAGTAGCTGCAGCATTAGTACTACTATTATTACACAGTGAATCTTGTGACTCCGTCAAGGAATCCGGTGGAGTTATGTGACATCGCCATATGATTGTCCCTCCGTCTGTGTTCCGTCTGTGTGCAACATTACTCAAAAACGGATAAACGGATTTGGATGAAATTTTTAGGAAAGGTCAGGAATGACACAAGGACCACCTGATTAGATTTTGGCAGTGATGCGGCTTGTAGTCTGGATCCACGAATTTGTTAAAGATTTCTGTATCATTGCGAGACAGTGGCATAATAAATAAATGAAACAAAAATAAAATTAATAATAATTCAGATCTGCCCTCGGTCATCACATGATTCACGTAGACGTCCCTCACTGTCCAGATGTTCCCTGCAGCTCAGCGCTAGCGCCGCTAGTCTAGAAACCGGAGACCCGAGGGAGGACTTCAACAACTGCACAGGAAGCCTAACTATTTTCATGAACAGTTTTATTGGACACTAAAGGCAGTGCACAGAATCAGTGTCAGAGTGAGACACGTGTCTCTGAGGACTCTCTGCAGCAGGAGGCTACAGAACATGTCTCTGTCTGCCGCATGGTGGAGCCATAAATCATAGAACGACACAAGATGTAACACTCCAGCTCCATAGAGCAGCCTGCTGTAGAATAGTTTCTCCCATGAGTCAGACTATGTTTCTATCTGTGATCATTTATATGTTCTTTTATGCGGCCATTCTGCCGCTTCTTGTCTTTTCAAGGCTACAGATTTCATTTCCCTCTTTCATCATTAACAACAGGCTGCATGAGTACACTCATAAGGCTCATCATCACAGCTAATTTGGCACTGAAACATACTCAAAATACAGCCAGTTTTCTCATGGACACAGACAAGATGTGGTAATGACAGTTCAGCTACACTTGATGGCACCAACACGGTTTATTTTTCTGGTCGTGTTGCAGCAGACGGCCTTCAGTGCAACACTTGGACTCCAGTAAATTTGAACGTCTTAGAAATATTGTGCATCTAAACTATATGAGGCCTTTATGCACCAAACATCGCGGGTTTTTATTAACAAGCAACTTAATAATGACATTTATTTTAACAGAAAACCCTTGTTAGATTTTGTTTCACATCATTGTCTGCTGTTGTGATGTCAGCCACAAACCGACACACTGATGGTTTCCACTTCCTCTCTAAACACCAAGAAGATGCAGTATATATATTTTTTACAGAACGTGGACAGTTAGGAGGAAATTACATAGAATTTTCTGAATGTTGGATTCTTTAGAAACGTTTAGATTCAGAAAAAAATGATAAAAGGTCCCTTAACTCCCTACAGACTGTCCATAAATGAAACATTCTTTCTTACTGATCTCAGTAGTATTCAGAAGTGGAATGTAACTAAATACATTTTCTCAAATACTATATGTACTTATGTGCGAAGCTACGGTGCTTCAGTTGAGTTTTTTAATGCCACCTTCTATAGCTAAGCAACGACGTGTCAATATTGGAGGAAAATATTGCACTTTTTACCACTCTCGTCTTTAGTTACTTTACAAATAGATGTTTTGTACCCCAGGAAATGTGATTTGTTATAAACTGAACCACAGGACAGTTTAGTGGAGCTGAAACAATTAGTCAGTTAATATATTAGTCAGTGGCAAACTGTTTTGATACTTGTTTCGAACACTCAATATTTTCAGAATTTTAAGAAACCAGTCAATTGATTAACATAAAAACAAAAATAACCTGCTGATTAATTCTTTGGGCTGCACGGTGGATTGATGGTTAGTACTGTCGCCTTGCAGCTAGAAGATTCCCGGTTCATGTCCCGGCATTCCCGGGATCTTTCTGCATGGAGTTTCCATGTCCTCCCTGTGCATGTGTGGGTTTTCTCCAGGTTCTCCAGCTTCCTCCCACAGTCCAAAAACATGCTGAGGTTAATTAGTGATAATAAACTGTCTGTAGATGTGAATGTGAGTGTGATTGTTTGTCTGTATATGCAGCCCTGTGATAGACTGGTGACATGCCTTTGTTCTAAGTCAGCTGGGATAGACTCCAGTCCCCCAGTGAGGATTAGGCGGTGTATAGATAATGAATGGATAATTAATTCCTTTTAAAAATCTGCAACTAGATTCCAAAAGAGTTCCACCTCAACCAACTAAATCAGTAAAATCATTCTTTTACATGAATGAATTCATAATAATCTCAACATGCAATGTAAAGCAGTAGAACAGCCACAGGGGACATACTAACCTTAATGCTAGCATCTATCTATCTATCTATCTATCTATCTATCTATCTATCTATCTATCTATCTATCTATCTATCTATCTATCTATCTATCTATCTATCTATCTATCTATCTATCTATCTATCTATCTATCTATCTATCTATCTATTGTTCTTCTGTACTGTGTGTTTTTATTAGCAGTTTTCAAAGGATATTTTTGGGATAATTCTAATATAGTTTTACTTAAGTAACATTAACAATGCAGGACTTTTACAATGTGGAATTGTTCTTTTTTTCAGTAAAGGATGTCAATATTTGCTCAACCACGAGCATCATGACTGGAAATGATTTTAAAGGTGTGGTGGGAACCTGAAGTGAAGAAAGCCGACATCAGAGTTGTACTGGACGGCCTCTGGTTGTGAATATGCGTAAATGTAAATGTGGAGAGCGGAAGTACTAAAAATGGGGTTAAAAAAAACGAGTTCATCCTTCCCGTATTTGGACAAGATCTGCTTGAGTTTGTATGTTGATCTGCTCTGGAGACAAACTCAGTCGTGCTGCTGATTGATTAGCAGCAGCTAGAAGCCCGGAGCTGCTGCAGTCGGTGGGGTTCAGATGGTCTGCTGCTGTTGAGTAACTCGGTAGGGATTGGGTGAAACACGGTCTTTCTTCACTCTGTGGAGATGTTGCAGTCCTGGGACCACAGATTGCCCCACACGACGCTGCGGGACATTTCATCAGACACGGTCACACAAGAAATCTTTACTTGTCTCTGAAGACATGTCAGGCTGGAAGAAGCCTTTGTCACACTTTCACTCTGCTTTTAAAAAGAGGAGTTCACTGAAACACAACAGGTGTCTGCAGATTAGATGGCAGAATCCTAAAAACAGCTAGCTTTTTGTTCAACCGTATATTAGTATTGCTACATTTTTCAGCCTTTTAGCTCATGTAACATGCTTTTCATTAGTTATTCACTGTGTGTTAGATCCAGATTAAGTGTGCAGAGCCGCACTCTGTAGTAAAATCTGATGAAACCCTCAAACTCAGCGCCTGGATGTGATTAGATTTGCACAGCCAGCAGCAGGAGCACTCATTAAAGTGGTGTTTGATGATTTGTAAAATTGCCTATAAACATAATTTAACATCTTGTTAATATCGTTTTCAAGTGCTTTTAAGTTTCTACTAAACCCACCAAATGCTCAGTTGTGGTCAGTAATAATGATGATAGTGACACATGTTTTATTGTGTAACAAATCTATGCTGCTGAGAATGTGTTTTATAGGAATATTGACACTAGTTTGGAGTCACCCAGACAATTTCATGTTTTCCATGACTTTTTTCATCAAATGAGTTGCAAAATGAATAAGAAATATAGTCACGACATTGACGACAACACTATTAGCTAACACAATGTAGCATTAGAACACAGGAGTGATGGTTGCTGGAAATGTTCCTCTGTACCCCTATGGAGATATTCCATTAAAAATCAGCCGTTTCCAGCTAGAATAGTCATTTACCACATTAACAATGTCTAGACTGAGCAACTACTGCTGCACATACATGGAAGGATTTCTCATGGAAAAATTGTATTACGTAGATATTTTATAACTTCAAAACAGAAGTCCAAACAGACTGGAACACAACCTAAATGCTGGAGAGGATGTGGCTACGGTAAAGCAGAGCATCACACATATTCTGGGGATACTCTATTCTTAAACCCTTCTTGGACAGTGTTCATGGTGCCATCAGAGTGTACCAATACTGAATTCACTTGCATGTCCAAGCTGACCTAAAGGTGACCGATATCTCCTAAAAATCTTTAAGGCAGCGAGTAAAAAGGCTATAACAAGGCGATGCCTACTATCGACCAATGGGCAGCAAGAATCACAAACATCTGGTGTATGGAACGCATGATTTTCAGGTTAAGACTCCAAAAGGATAAATACGATACTCTCTGGGAAAAATGGAACACGTGCCTCACAACAAGAGGCCATAACCTGTTTTGTTTCTGATTTATGGTCTATAAAAACAATATTATTATCTTTTAGACTCCAGTACTGTGCTCCTATCCTCTCAGCCTTTGCTGTTGTACACTTGTTAATGTGTGTGTTTGTATCTTGTTTAGCTACTGTCTGTAAAAAAAATAAACTTTCAAAAAGCAATGTCTAGACTGTATTTCTGATTCATTTAATGTTATCCTCGTTGAAAAAAACACAGATTTTCTTTCAAAAATACAGGCATTTCTAAGTGACCTCAGACTTTTGAAGGGTCGTGTACATGCAATATATTCAATCTGAGAGCCAGAAAAGGACTTGGGAAGGGAACTGAATGTGAGCTTTCTTTATTTCAGAATATCATACATTGGTAAGCATCTGGCTTGTTGCCCCCACCCCCCCTCCTGTCTGACTCCTATCTCTGGGTCCCTTCACTGCCATCACAGCCACAGGAAGGCCCTGGCAGCCCGAAACACTGATATTATCTCTACGCTCCTCATCTCCGTCCTCCGCTGTGTCGAAATCTTGCCCATCCCACAAAGGGAAACCGCTGGTGCACAACGGTCCATGGCATGACGTCCGTTGCTGTGGGTAGACGACTTATGGTAAATACTGAGGCAGGCGTGCGCCGTGTTCCCCGATGAAGGATGCAGTGGAGAGTCAGTGACAGTAACAAGACCTGAGGTGGAGTTATATCACACCAGTCATTAGCAGGAAGTTGCAGGGGGACATAATGCAGTAGTAAAGGCTATTTGAAGAAGCACTGAACCAAAGACAATGGCTACATGTAGGCTCCAGTAATTATGAGTTGATTTGTGAGGCTTTAACAGTGTATAAAATTCTAATACACAACATAAAAGGTCAACTCTTTACATATTCAAAGTGATTTCAAGTAATCCCACACTCTGTTAGTGGCAGATGATACAGCATTTATAGACAGAGGGACACTTAGATTTCATTGAATCCTCTAGAAACCACAAGTTGTTGGGTAACTCTATTGGGCAACAACACTTACAATCAGCTCAGACGGCGACAACAAGTGTCAGGTAGATGAGGAGACTGTTTATTCAGTCGAATCAGGCTGAGGCTCACAGTGGACCTCTCGGTCTAGGGTCTGTGATTCACCACTTCCATCTGTAAGGAATGAATCTACAATGAAACTCCAACCTCGAACTTCAATAAATTAGAGAGGAATTAGTTTTATTAGTACAGTGCATGCATTATATTCACATATCCTCAATAACAGCCTTAATGATTACCCAGAGACTCACTGAATGTCAGTGGACGAGCAGAATGGAAAAAAGCGATGTTTTTGAGTATAAATGAATAAGTTCTGGTATTGATAGTGAACTTCATAATGTCGTCAAAGGCTTGTACAAAGCTAAAATCAGGATGAGCTGGTTTCTGTTTCATTTGGAATGAAGCAAGAGAATGTACTTTAATACTTTCATGTGAGCTGCTTTGGTGTATTTAATTCAACTCATTTCAATTCAGTTTTATTTATTTTGTGCCAAATCATAATATCAGTCATCTCAGGGTCACTTCATATAATAAAAGGAAGGCCTTACGATATTATATCATAGAGAGAAATCCAGCGAATCTTATAATTTTCTTTAAGCAGGCACTTAGCGACAGTGTGGATGACTTCATGCTGGCTGCAGGAACGGAATCATTTGCAAAAAAAAGGTTAAATATTTTATTTTTATGAGTACTGTTCAAAAGTTTAGGGTCACTGACAAATGTCCTTATTTTTGAAAGAAAAGCATTTTTTTCAATGAAGATAACATTAAATATATCAGAAATACAGTCTAGTCATTGTTAATGTGGTAAATGACTATTGTAGCTGGAAACAGCTGGTTTTTAATGGAATATCTCCATAGGGGTACAGAGGAACATTTCCAGCAACCATCACTCCTGTGTTCTAATGCTACATTGTGTTAGCTGATGGTGTTGAAAGGCTAATTGATGATTAGAAAACCCTTGTGCAGTTATGTTAGAACATGGATAAAAGTGTGAGTTTTCATGGAAAACATGAAACGGCCTTGGTGACCCCAAACTTTTGAACGAGAGAACACACGGAGATTCATTATTAATAGCATTACAGCACATTTTAGAAATCAATGTGAGCAATAGAAGAAGCTTATTTTAGAATCAAAATTTTATCAAACCACTATAAAGTACACAGGTTCTTATCTTGGTTTGGTCTTTAATGAATATATGAGCTAATATATGAGGGAGTTCCTTCAAAAAACATTGTAATAATTAAGTGGTGACTCAGTTTCATTGTGTGCTGCAGGAGTGGAGGGTTTGGAGGATTCTTCAGATAGTAATGCACTCCAGAACCAAGCCACACGTGTGAGGATCATAAATTTACCACTACACGATCTGTTGAAGGTATTATGGGATGGCAGCCATGCCTTGTAAAGCAGAGAAGTGAGCTGGTGAGGTTGAGGAGCTGCCGTGTTTAATTGAAAGACCAAAGACTCATCATAAAGATCTTTAACTGGGATCATACACCCAAATATCTGCACGATTTTCCATTCCTGGTCTGAATTTAATTTATAGGAATAACTCACAGTGTAACACAATGCAGTGAAGCAAAGATATATAAGGAACATGTCAATCAAAGGAGGAGATTTGCAAAAAGATTGGAAATTATTATTTACAGAACCGTGTATAAGAATACATTTACAGAGAAAACAAATATCCCTGAGTGCTCCGTTAAGAACTTGTACTTTTGCAACTGACGAAGGCTGACAAATAAATATTTAGTTTTTGTTTGTTTTTTTATTCTTGCTGATCTTGAAGTTGACTTTTTAATGTGGAGACTTTTACTTTGGCAAGATTTCTGTGTTCTGTGGCAGCTGTGAAACAGAACCTGTATCCAATATATCTGAGCATTTCTCTCTTGAAAATAGAATGTGTGGAAATCTACTCTTTTTGGAATTTGTGAAACTGTACGTGATTTGTCGCAGGGCCGTCCAGATTATTGTAAAGCGCTGTAAGCCCCATAGAGACTGAACAACCAAATAAAGCCATATTTCACAGAAACTAAAGAGACTGTTGTTTTTATTACTGACCCTCCACATACGCTTGTATTTTCTTAATGCTGTTACACTGTCTGTTAAGGGCATTCACCCACTGTTGAAGTTTTCTTATTATTTTGGCTCAGGGTCATTTTGATTTGACTTTCTGGACTAAAATTCCCCCCTAAAAATGACATTTTTCATGACATTTTTCATGTCATTTTACCTCGTTCTTCTCTGCAAAACTGCTCAGATCTGTCATGTTGCGTAATGAGTGAACAGTCATTTTCAAGTTCAACAACAAATTCTTCATTGAAATGAGGTGTGGGCTTCTGCATGTTTACCACATACATGTGTCGTATTCCTTCAATTTCTAAATGGTGGATTTATATTCCGAGGGATGTTCAGTGACTTGGAGTTTTCTTGTATCCATCCTCTGATTTCTATAATCTTTCCACTGAGTTGCTTGAAGTGTTCTTTAGTAAATATCTAACTTTGATACACAGAGATGAGTTTTAAAGGGTTTAATGAGAGGCCTTCAATGTTCTGAACTAAATTTCTGCTGTACAAAAATCTAAAGCTGGACATAAATTGCAAAATTAAATGAAGACGGCTCGTACAGTCAGATGTAATGTCCATCCAGTTTGCTATTAACCGCACAAATACCTCCAAAAAATCTCAAGGTCATGTCCTTAATGACCTCAGTAGTAGCTATCAATGTGTTGGGCTTCTTCTCCTCACAATTTTACAACATAATAACTAACCATTTTCATATCTAACATTACATTCCACTCAAAATAATTCATTTTCAATCTGCTCCTCGAGGTCACTTTTCCATTTCCTAAATTATGACAAATGCTCGCCTTCATAGTGAACATTTCAAAAGAGCACTAAGACGCTATTAACTCTGAGTGTTGGAGGACCTGCCTGGACGCGCCAGTAACCACTGTGAAGGCTATAATTGAAAGTTAATGCCGAGCAGGAATGTGTTCAGATGCTGGACTCCCCTGCTGCTCCGTCCTCGGCTCCCTGCATGTGTCGCTGTGACAGGATGTGTTTCAGAGTGTCCAGCTCCTGTGTCAGCTGTCCTATCCTCATCTGCAGCTTGTGGTTCTCCTCCTGCAGCTGCAGGGCCCTCTGCTGGGTCAGCAGGATCCTCCGCCGGGCCTTGTCCCGGCTCTTCCTCACCGCGATGTTGTTCCTCTCCCGCCTCAGCCGGTACTCGGCACTGTCCTTGCTGATGCTCCTCTTGGTCACCGGGGCTCTCAGAGTGGGCAGCAGGAAGGGAGAGAAGTCCTGCAGCCAGAAGAACAGGTGTGTTTAAGCCGTGGGATGACAGTTAAGCCTGGTGTCGTCCTGCGGGTCAAACTGACCCCTTTTAAGAATTGAAAATGTGCAAAAAATATATATTTTCATGGTGAAACTTCTGAAGTCCACATTTTCAACATTTTTGGGAATTTTTTGAACATTTTTTGGTGGAAAAAAAGAAATGTTAAAAAAAAATGTTTCTTTAAGAACATTCACAAAAAAATCAACCAAAATCCAGCGAAAATCGTTGGATTTTGGTTGATTTTTTTGTGAATGTTCTTAAAGAAAATATTAGAAGTTTTACTGATATATATGTAACCACTTTAGATATTTTTAGGATTTTTTGGAAGCTTTTTTACTCATTTTTGGAAAATATTAACAATATTTTTCTTGCAAATTTTTTTTTTTTAAACTTTTTTTTCAATAAAATTTTTAAGGGAAACTTTTAAGGAATTATTGTAATTTTCTTCCTGAAGGTTTTGCAAATTTTCAGAAATTTGAGGATTTTTTTGCAGAATTTTTGGATTTTTTTCAGACAAGGAAACCCATAAATGAAGACAAGAGGCGGGTTGATGTTCTTTTACCCTCTAATCAGAATCCTCTCTCACCTGCTGAGTGCTGCTCTGGTGGTGGTTGGTGCTGGACGGGCTGGAGGTGTTGGTGAGGCAGGATGTCGTGTACGGCAGGTACGACAGTCCCATCATCTGCTCCGCCACTCTGTCATCGCCGCCCCTCATCAGCCCCTGAGAGTGGCTGTACGAGATCATGTCCATCTGGTTCATCTGGTTGGTCGATGCGGCCTGGTTGGAGGAGACGGGGTTCAGGGTCTGGCCGTGGCCCTGACCCGGGTATGAGCTCACCCACTCCTGGATGACAGAGGACACCCTGGAATCAGACATCTGGAGAGGGGTAAACAGTGGAAAAGATCTGGTTTATTCTACTCTTTAATTTTTGTTTGTTGGAAAAATAGAACAAAAAAGGCAAGAAGACAGATATTGCAGTCATTAGTTACTATGCAGGTTGAAATTTTACATGTAAAATGCACTATCTGATGATCGTATTATGCTAAATGTTTGCTGAATAATGCAATAAAATCATATATATATATATGTGTGTACTACCGTTCAATAGCTTGCAGTCTCTTAGAAATGTCCTTATTTTTGAAAAAAAAGCATTTTTTGATGAAAACAACATTAAATGAATGATAAATCCAGTCTAGACATTGTTAATGTGGTAAATGACTATTGTAGCTGGAAACAGCTGATTTTTAATGGAATATCTCCATAGAGGTACAGAGGAACATTTCCAGCAACCATCACTCCTGTGTTCTAATGCTACATTGTGTTAGCTAATGGTGTTGAAAGGCTCATTGATGATTAGAAAACCCTTGTGCAGTTCTGTTAGCACATGGATAAAAGTGGGAGTTTTCATGGAAAACATGAAATTGCCTGGATGACCCCAAACTTTTTAACAGTAGTGTACATACACACACATACCCAGTTACAGTTTTCTGGATTTTCACTTACTCAAGCATAAAAGACACAGACTTATGTCCTTAACTGTACATGCGGTTGTGTGTAGTTACTGCCTACTGTGAGCAGGATAAACCCAGTCATGTAATGTTACCTGATGATAGATGAAGCAGTAAAACTGTTCTTGACCAACTACTATAAAAAAGTGAATCAGCTGGTGGTAATAATAATAACAATAAATAAATACATTATGATATAATTCATTATGCTGAAGGGGCTCATTCTGCTTCATATCGTCTACTTTTACGCTGCAGTTTTAAAAAAATATTTTGCTGACTATGTTAAGAATCCGGGAATTGTACATTCACTAAAGAAAATTACCTCAATATTTCTTACTTCATACTGCATACAAATACAAATTTCTTCTCCTTGCCAACCTACATCTTACCCTCTTCAGATAAAGACACTCAGTTAAAAATGGTTACTTTAATTAGACCAAATCATTGTCAGTACAGATCAGAAAATACTATATAGTGTTAGTAAGTGGGAGATTTTTGCATTGATGCAGTTTAAATGTAAATGTAGAAGGACAGACATTATTTTCTAACAGACTCAATTCAGTCACTACTTAATACGCGAACTGTTGATTTTATTTTTCATACTATTGTATGATGAGTGAAACGAGTCAGTTCTAGAGTAAAAATAAATGTAGTAAAACTAATTAAACACTTGGCTATAGCTGGTCCATTATTGAATTAATTAATCATCAACAATTTCACAATAAATCCATTATTTAAAGCTAGGAATTTGAATATTTGGTGGCTTTTTTAGGTTCCTATGACAGCGACTTTCAGCATCAGAGTTTAGAATTTTCTACAAAATAAGCAATTTAGGTCTGTAAACCCGAGCTGAGTAAAAATGCACATTTTTCTTTCTTTCTTTCTTTCTTTCTTTCTTTCTTTCTTTCTTTCTTTCTTTCTTTCTTTCTTTCTTTCTTTCTTTCTTTCTTTCTTTCTTTCTTTCTATTTTATAGGTCAAAAAAATCAATTAATTGAAAACATAACACAGATAAAACTATAAACAAATATTAAACACAGTAAAGCATTATCACAAACAATGTACACCAGTTTAAAAAAAATCTGATAATGATAATAATAATAATAATAATAATAATAATAATAATATGTAAATGAATTGAATCGAGTTTAAAGCTTATAATTATCAATATTCCCCCTTATTCACATTTTATTTTTAAATCTGTATAAGCAGTACTAAATACAACTGATTTTTTTAACGCCACCTCTTTCTTTAAAAAGTGATGAACTCTTGCGATTGTAGTCATTACATAAGACAAATGTCAAAGGACTAATGGTTTTTATTATTGTTGTTTTTTTTATTCAAAGGGTCAAAGATACAGTTATATTTATTTACTGTCTGCACTAATTTCTTCACACACTAAGAAAGTTTTAAAGATGTGACTCACCATGACTTAACTCTCCACAAACGCTCAGAATATTCTTTAGGTTCTCCTCCGACAGTTTGACTGGAAATGACAGACAGACAGACAGACAGACAGACAGGTACCACTCTGATTATCACACCATCTCTCTCTCTCTCTCTCTCTCACACACACACACACACACACACACACACACACACACACACACACACACACACACACACACACACACACACACACACACAAATATGACCCAAAAAGTACAGAAAAAATGTAGATTTGATTCACAGCATATCTACAGATTGTGTATCTTTTAACAGCTGGTAACAGGAAGAACGTGACAGATTGCATTTATGTTGTTTATTTAGTTTTTTCTTAAGATGCCAGCATTCAACAGTTTTAAACAGCAAGTCATCTTAAACAATTTCCGGAATAATAATGGGTTATAGTTAACAGAATTCTGATAGTATATTGCCACTCATAACTTAAAAGCAACTTTTGCACAATTTGCTATTTCAACCCTCCTAGTTCAGCCACACTTTGGTCCTCCTGCGGCTCCCGTAGTTCACAATGAAATTAAAATGGCTGCTGCTGTTGACAACGTGAGTACCACCTAGCTAGCTGCTTCATTATGAGCTTTTTATTTCATCTTCCCACCGCAAATGTTAGACCATTCTGGCGAGTTAATGTCTATAATAAACCCTCCTCGATACGGCAGATTTGTAAAAGTGAGCGGTTAAATAATTTTGTTTGTAAAGACGTGCTAACCAGCTAGCAACTAGCTTCAAACTTCTTGCTTTCTCAATCTCAGCTAACATTCCAGTGTGAATAGAGCTTACAGATTCAGGTGTTGAATGTCTAACGTGTCATTTATTTGTCTTGTAGGATTTAATTGAAAGTGATTTACCCAAAGCTGTTGAGCTGCTGAATAATCTCACTGAACAGGTACGAAAAAAACATGCTGTCTTTTATATTTATTTAATAATCCCATACAGAGGCGTTGTTGTGATCGTGTAATATTTGGGATCGAAAACCCCAAAATCGTAGCATTTTAATGTGAAAATGCACAAGTTATACAGTTTCTGTATACTCCGCCCATGTTCCAGAGTGAGTTTAGTGCGTCTTATAGATTGTTAGGTTTGAATAATAATTCAGTTTAATAGTAATTTGGATGACTGAACCTTCATGTAGTCCAGGAGCAGAGACGTTGCTGCTGTTTATGGTATAAAGTTCCCCTAAACAATACCCTAGATAACTAACTAATCATAATCAGAGCAAAACTGCTGCTTTGTTTAGTGTTTGTCTCCAACAGCTGATGGCTGTCGCTTTCGCCCTGTGTGCTGTTTATGCATCTGTGTTGGTACTAAAATGTAGAAAAAGCCATATTCAGATTCTGTCCTGTGCTGCTAAAGCCCAGGTTTTATAATGCCACTGACCCCATATAATACTTGTAATGTTTCCTAGTGGAGATTCATACTTTCTTTCTTTCTAGCAGTAATACTACAGGGACATTTGGATCTATTATAGTTCTGTTGTTAGATTACAATCCAGCTTTTCTATTTTGTATTTGTCCTAACTGCTGAGGCTGACCCAGGACCTGTAGATCTGAGGCTTCACCACAGATAAACAAATCTATTTCTCTTTTCTCTTTAGGTGGCCTCAGTCACAAGTCATGTTCGTGAGCTGCTAACTAAAGTCAAGGATGGGGCGTTTAAGACGTCAAAGGTGAGTAAGGACTTCATTTCCTTTAAATTTGCTCATTAGACTCTTATGCAGCTGCCTCTCTTTATCTGTAGTCACCACTTGAGCAATAATTGTCTATTAATACTGAAGAATGTTTTTGTTTTGTTTTTTTTTAAAAAAAAGGGTTTAAATTAAACATCTGAAAAAATAAGTCAAGAAAGGAACAGTTTTGTCTTGAAGTTTGTGTTATTCTAAATTTTGAGATGAATATTTTCTTTTTTTATAGTCGATGTATTTGTATATTTGTTGTAAATATTAGTTACTAGATAGATAGATAGATAGATCCCTGCTCATTGGAAAGGACTTTTAGACATGAAAGGAGGCATAAAGGGGCAAAGAACTTAACATCATTGTGCCATGCTCTCCAGTTTTATCACCTAACTGCAATAATATTTGATCCAAGTCCTGTTGAGACCGTCTAGATCTCGCTGTGACTCTCTATCCGTCTTCTTTCTCTGCAGGGTCTGTCGTTCTTGGACCTTCGGTACCATCTGCTGCTCTTCTACCTTCAGGACCTCACTCACCTGATCAGCATCAAGACAGAAGGAGGCAAAATAAAAGAGAGCGATGCCTTGAACAGAGTGGTCACAATCAGAACAGTAAGATGATATAAACATTGTGCTGCTTATTCTTACCTGTCTGGGTGACATGTTAAATGAAACCTTTTTTCTTCTTTTTTTTTTTAAGGTCTTAGAGAAAATGCGGCCGCTGGACCACAAACTGAAATACCAGATTGATAAACTTGTGCGCACAGCTGTGACTGGAAGTTTAGGTAAGACTGATGTTAGTGATCTGATTGTTGATATGAAGGACAAACATCAGACTCATGGTTTTTTGTACGATTTGCAGTCATCCCATTTTATCGGCTCAGTGATGTCTGATTGTTTTATTGATTACAGCTGAAAATGACCCACTGCAGCTGCGTCCAAACCCTGAGAATCTCATCAGCAAAGTAAGGAATGAAGAGCACAGACATTTTAATCCCTCTTTTTATTTGGGTTGCCCAGTTTCTCATTAGTTCACTTTCATTTTTATTAGGTGTTTGATACTGTTTCATATTTACTCTTAGATGCATGAGTGATTGAACCCTACACTCATACATATGTGGGTCAAAAATTATCCAAATAAGAATGTGTGTTTTGTGTGTATTCAATATGTTTTTATGCCATTTTTGTCAGTTTGGTGAAGAATAATAATTTGTGTTATTGTTTATATTCTACCTTTGTCCACACAAGAATGATTTCATGTTTGAAATGTGTTCATTTTTCACTTTATAACAGATTTTGAACATTTTGATAATTGAAAAAGAAGCATGTTACACAGAACAGCAGTAGAAGAATGTCAACGTTCATTTTGTAGACATGTTTCTACTCTTTTCCTCCAGCTGTTGCTCCAAGTTTCTGTTCTTCATCACCTCATGTATGATATTATCAGTGATAAAGAGCAAGGGGTAGTAGTACAAATATCAGAATTTCTTTAAAAATATTAAAGGTAACTTAAAATATTTAATGGAATGATATCAAGAACATGTTTTTTGAGGAATAGCCAGAAAATGAAAGAAAGAAAACGACCTCACTGGGTCATTTTTGACCCACTTATGCATCTAGGGGTTAATTTATGTTAATGCTTGTTCTTTGCATTTCATTGTTTCAAGAAAGGCAAATGGACAAATTGTAAATACAGACTGTTTTTCTTTGTGTGCTTTTTCACCCAGCTGGGTGACTCTGGGGAGTCTGAAGATGAAGCTGAGGCCAAAGCAGCCTCAGAGAAGAAAGCAGCTCACTCTAGTGGCAGGAAATATGTACCACCAAAGATCGCTCCAATGCATTACGGTAACATCATTCATATCTGGAACTGGAGCTTCTCATTAAAAACACTAACCAACGTTTGGAAGGAAGCAAACCCCCTAACATCTGCACAACAGTTTGGGACAGTTACTTTAGAAGATACTCATTGATGCTGTTTTCACGTGTCGGTAACCCACATTCCAACCTTTTTCCTCCAGAGGGTGACATGACAGAGGCAGACAGGAAGAAGGCCCTCGTGGAGCGTCAGCGACGAGCAGCTCTGAGAAGCTCTGTGATCCAGGAGCTGAGGCAGCAGTACAGCGACGCTCCCGAGGAGATCAGGGACAGACGGGACTTCCAGAGCGAGAGGGAGGGCCGCGAGGAGCTGCACAGGTTCTCACATGCTTGTTATTTAGAACGGAAAGAAAGCCATATGTTAAGTTACTTTACTACATCTAGTGGTATGTGTCCCATAAAGCCATGTTTGCACACAACGTTTTGCAGGCATCTTGTCGTCTACCAGCACCTTCCACAAATGAATCTCAGTACTCTTGTGTTTGTCAGTTTTTGTTTCCCAAGCGTCCTTGTTAAGTAGTTTTTTCCTCTCAGGAAACATTATGAGGAGTCGATGATGGTGCGTCTAAACATGCCAAAGCATCAGAAGAACGCCAAGAAGAGAGGCATGATGGGCATGTCCGGCCAGCTCAGCGGCATCACACACTTCAGTGACATCTCGGCTCTGACGGGCGGCGAAGGCGGACAGGTGAGTTCTTCCAGGAACATTGAATGCTGCTGTTAGAGAACAATCTTCAATCCAGACATTATTTGATTTGGGTTTGGACTGATGTTTCCTGGTAGTTTGGCTCAGGTGGAGCAGAAAGTGAAGACTCCAAATTACCCTGAGCTTTGGGCCCATGTGTTGGTTGGATTGTTAATTGAATTGAGACTGGACAGGCTTAATTATTTATCCTGACTGTCATTCAACTTGGGCTGCCTCCAGCACACAATTATTACTGGACAGGAGACGTGTGTTTTGAAGAGGTCTGGCATGTTTAACTTGAAATGCTAATACATGTGGTTACCTCTGTGACTCAGTTGTCTGCTGCAGTTTGCTGGCAGCCTACCCAGGTTTGGCACGCCATCCTTCTGTTCTGTTTCCTGTCTCAGTCCACTGTCTGCTGCCATTAAAATTACTAATGACTTGGACTAATGACCGTTCAGCCTCTTGCTGATAAGTTTGCTCCACTGCGTGCAGATGTGGAAAAAAACCTTCAGTTAAGAGGACTTGGAAAATCCATGAGCTACATTTAGAGGTTCTCCTGGACACCATGAGAAGCCGCTAACAGGCCCATCTCCGAGCAGCATGAATGGCAGCTTTGTTTCCTCTGTTAATTTGAATTGCATTCTTAAAGTGGCTGCTGGTTTTAACGCATTTTCTTTATTGGTGCAGGATGGGGATGGCGGTCGACCCAAGAAAAAGAAGAAACTCATGAAGAAAACAAAAAGAAAAGGTGAGGACATTCTAAATTAGAGTCAATCAACTCTTCTTTCTTAAAGTTTTTTTTTTTTTTTAAATCAACCAGTAACAATTATTGTTGTTCTCATTTGGTTTTAAGTCACTATTCAGTTTAAATGCAGCTTTCAAGGTTAATAATCTTGTATTTCTTTCTCCTGCAGCTTTCAAGAAGCACAGATAGATCTGAAGATGTCAGAAGACTTGTTACCAACACATTTTGTCTTTTTAGTTTAGTTCTTTTTTAGCAACACTGTACTAAAAATTCTCCACCGGTTGCTAACATTCAGTGTTTGGAATAAACATCTACTGTTGACTGATTTGTGTGCCACATTTGTTCATTACCATTAGAGGGCAGTCATGTTGCCCTCTTGTTAGAGGTAACAATTAATACAGTCACACTGGACTGTTTAAACAATTTCAAGATTCCTCTCCTTTTTTTGGACTAATTAACCCCCTGTTCAGAGAGCTGTGATAACGTAGAGAAAAAAAATGATGCGAAACACATTAAGACCTAAAATTGAACCCAGACAGATCTATAGACAGCTGCTGGATGAACAGCCAGATGTTGGTGAGACACTCCAGTCCACTGAGTATATAAACTCAGCTTGTAAATGGATTACTATAGGCCTTTTAATGTCACAGTAAGGATAGCACAGATGCACTAAATAAAATGTTTTAATGTGTGCAGCTTGGTCAGTGTATTATTTCAAGCCTTTAAAAAGTGATTGTGTTTTAAGATTAAAATGTTGAAGGTGTGGCGTTCCCAGTTCCAGATTTCTATGATTTGCTCCCAAACACTGATCTCACTTTATCGATACTAAATGATTCATTCTAAAAAGATGAACACATCTGTTATTCACTAGAGGACCAACAAAAATATGTCTAATCACCACTTACTCAGAACAAACTCAGACGCAGTTTCATTTTTACACAATGTCTTTATTTTTTTTTTCCTAATTACAGACTCATGGGTTAAAAATAAAAATAAAAAAAGCAAAACATTTGTTCAAACCCACTCCCCCTTTTCAAAAAGAAGAAAAAAAAAGGTCTCCACACAAATCCCACCCAACTTTCCCCGCCCTAAATTAACAGCTCCGACCCACTCCTTTTTTTATTTTAATTAATAATCAATGCTGTTAGCTCATCAGCCTTCCTCAGACAAGCCGTGACTGCACTGCGCGTCGTCAGAGAAAGGGGGCACCTTAAGGTCCGCACTGTACACCCCAAAAAACACCCTCATCTCTGGTCCTGCCTTCCTCACTCTCACGCAAACTTGCCTGCCTGCCACTCAGCTATGTTGGCTTCAGCTCTCTGTATATAAATCATGTGTTGGGTTGGCTGCCTGTTTAGTGCCATCTGTACTGCAGTGTGTGTGTTGAACAGGTGTGTGTCGACAATGTGTGTGTGTGTCGTATATGCATGTCTGTGTGTGTGTGTGAGAGATTTGACGTGTGAAAAGGACTAAAAGCATCATCAGCGTTTGCTGTTGTAGTAAATGCCCCCAGCGGCGGGCCTGTGGTCGCCCTGCCCCCCTCCCCCGCCCCCCCACACCGACAGGATGGGGTGAGTGTGCATAGCGGGAGCAGAGAGAGAGAGAGATGCTGCGGAGACAGTGGGGGGGGCCGGCGCCACCTGGGGAGGGGTTGTCAGCCTCCACTGGTCCTGAAACCTGAAACGACAAGAAGTGGTCTAATATACAGAGAGAGGAGGGGGGAGGGAGGGGGGGAGAGACGGGAGACAAGGTGCACAGAGGAGGGAGGGGGGAGGGAGGAGATGGAGGGGGGTTGCGCGGAAAATAAAAAAGTAAAATAAAATAAACTGATGCGTTTGAAAAGAATATAAAAGAGCAGTGGCCATGCCGGAGTTGGAGTATGGAGCGGTGGGGACATGGCAGCAAAAAAATTTAAAAATAAATCCCACCCAGGAGACAAAAAATAGATCTTATACAGGTAGAATCCCACTGAAAACCGAAGGTCCATCACTGTCCAGAGATCAGTGGACAGCCAAAAACAAATCAAGGCGGGATGAGCCAAAGAGGAGGAAGGAGGGGAAAGACAAAGCATGAGTTAGAAGATGCAGGGAGGGTAAGGAGGGCAGAGAACGGCGGACACAAAAGGGGTTGAGAGGGGGTGGGGAGGTAATGATATACTCCAAACCACAAACTTAACACAACAAATACTCGATAGCTAGTGGAAGTTTCACATATGTATGCTACATTAAAGAACAAAAATAACAAACAGTATTTTTTTTTTCCTTCCTCGTTGCTGTTTTTTTTTTTTTTTTCTTTTTTTCTCTTTCCTTTTGGTGGTGGTGGTGGAGGGTGAGTGGGTGGGCTGTGTTGGTGATGGTGTGAAAGCAGGAGGTCACAGCCAGATCAAAGGAGACACATCTGCAGCCTGAGATACCATCATCTTCTCCCTTCCCTCCCCCTCAACAGAAAAAACAAAGAAATCTGCCACCGTATTCTCCCCCCAACGGCCAACGTATACCTTACCAGGGGTGACCGCATCAACCTCTGCACACGCACGTTCACACACAATCTCACACTGCGGCCAGTCAGTCTCTCTGTCCAGGAGAAGTGTTTGGGGTTTTTTTTTTCCTTTTTTGTCTTTTTTTCTCTCTTCTGGGGTTTTCTTCTTTTATTGTTGGGGAAGGGGGGGGACTTTCTTTCATATTGTGTGTGTGTAATTTCTTTTTAATGGGAACAGAGAGGGGGAGAGGGTTGATAGTAAGGGAGTATTGGGGAGGGGAGGAGGGTGTTTAGTAAGGGGAATACCACGATGTTGTTCGCCCTCGGCCCCTGGAAAAGAGAGAGAAAAAGAGGGTGAGTTTTTTTCGGTTTGGCTTAAGAAGACGGACACCAATTTCCTGGTGTGATAAGATATAATATAAATATGCGTGTGTGTGATTGTGGGCAGAGAAAGGGTCAGAATTTCAGTCCTAGACATAAACTGAACGGGGAAAGAATAGATTTATTTGTAAAAACGGAAAAACAGTGTGTTTAGGACAGTGTTCACGGATCACTAAATAGACATACCATCTTAACGGTATTGTGCCTTTGATCTTACAAGGTGTCCTGTTACAATCTGGAAGAATAAATAGACTGGAGTGGTGAAAGAAGCTGAAAGCAGCTTTGTGAGGAGAGGAAAAGTGTTTAATTTCCAGATATTAGGATAAAATGATTAGTGTGTGGGCAGTGAGGGGACAGCAAAGGCACTCTCTCTCCCTCTTTCTCTCTCTCTGTGTCTCTCTTGTGCGAGAGCCGCCTCTGGGGTCACTGTGGGGAAAGACCTTGAGGACAAACAGCACCACACATATACCCCCAGCAAGACAGTGCACACACACACATACACGGACGCACACACAATTCGGGGGACAAGACTCACAACTGCACACTCAAAAGCCAGGTAGCAGCAAGCCTCTCGCACCGCGCCATCTCCCATTTCTCACAGATACACCGCACTCAGTGGCGACAAACACACACACACACACACACACACAAAAAAAGGGCCACACTGGGATTGAAAGTCCAGCGGTTGCTAGGTTAGATGCTGAGATCAGGCTGCAGTAATGAACCCTCGTTTCTGGGAGTGAAGCTGAAACTGAGTCGGAGGGTGTGTATGTGTTGCGTGAGTGGCGGTTCATGTACATGCAAGGACACAAACAGCACAAAAAACAAACAAAGAGGTTCTTCCACATCATGGGTACAGTCTATGTGTCGTCTGGCACCCGTCAGAATCTTGGCATTTCACCATACCAGCTTGGGAAGATGACAACAATGAGAGGCTAATTTCTTAAGTGCATGTTAACATGAATGATTGTCTTTGGTTGCTGGCTTTCAGTCAAGGTGGAGGGACTTTCAGGTGCTAGACAAATACCACTCTTTGGCTTTCTTGTCCTTTAATACTATTAAATTCTGGCAGATGAGACTCTACTGAAGTGTGTGCAGAAAACACTTGCCAAAGCCGTGTTAAAACTTCACTTGTTACGAAACAAAACCAGTCGACACACATATCACTTGGACTGTAATTCCACACTCGCAGCCAAAGCATTGTGAAATCTTCCCAAGCTCACAACAGGTCGATGCAAAGATTATGACCCGACCACAAGTTTGTGTTCACTCTGGATTCTTTGCCTACAGTAAGACAAGGCACCAGTGAAACGTGTTATTTGGTTCAGATCGCGGCCTGATTCTGTTCAGCTGCGGCAGTCTTAAATAGACCAGTGATGAATTCCTGATGTAGCAACCAGACAGCTCTTCTGCTCTCCACTGCACCAAGCGATCAAGGCCAGTTCAAGTGGAACAACTCTTTGCATGCTAATCTCTGTGGGTGATTTTTACATATTAACCAAAGCTCTCAGATAATGAGACATACACAACAAAATTATCAGTAAAACCCAAAAAAGTGTGTTTTCTGTGGTTTTGAGTACAATTGTTGCAGTCAAATGACTAAAAGTCACTACAATCATCTGACAAATTACAGATAAGAGAATTAAAAGCTGTGACTGCTAATATGTAAACTCTTTAATAGGAACTTTTGAGATTACTGGGTGTTTTGCTACTCTGCAGGATAAAATGCTCACCATTTTTTGACTTCATTGCTTCTTCCCTACACACACAAACCAATACACTAACTTTAAACTTTTGGAGTCCCAGAAAATAACACTTAAAGGCCCTTTTCACATTTCCGAAATTGTAGTAAGAACCTTAGCTAGTGAACTCCCCATTCGGATCAGTACATTGATTTAATATCAAAACCCCCTCAGGTTCTCTTAAGTCTTTGTGTGCCTTGTCCTTCAACACAGGCCAAATCCCAGTGAGTAAACTGGCAGGGTTAGGGTTTCTTGGTATGTGTGGGAGTGGCTGAGTAAGTACACAGACTGATTAGAGAGATTCTGACCTTGAGGTTCAGACGCTTTCTCACACAAAGGAATGAATAGAGATGTAACCCTTTCTTGTGGGTATTTAAAGACGGCCTGGCTGAAATGGGTATTCATTGTCCAAATACTCAAGTCAAGAGCAAAAAATGAAACAACAGAAACTCGTGATAAAATGGACTGAACTCTGGCTTGTCAGAAGAACTCGGCAAACTGATTAATTGTTGCTGAACATGTTAGACATTAAGTATTAAACAAGAGCCAAACCCCAGATGCTATCAGAATCTCTCAGTCTTAAATCTTAGTCCATGTGTGAGGAAGCTGGCATGCTGAGCAACACATTTAGCAAAACACCTCCTCTCCCAGCCTCAACAGAATAGAAAACCAGATAGCTCCACAGATAGAGCTCCACCATGGGGCCTCCATGGAGTTTCTTTGTAAGCACTGAAAAAGCAAGGCTAACAATACTAACCAAAGCTTACATAAAGACACACTCGATGTTGTGAATTACACCCAGAATGACCTATCACTAGTTTTGCGTCATCTGATTTAAAGAAACCTTGCATCTGTTGATTAAAAGGCAATTACAAAAAGCGTAATCACATACTCTAAACACTCTCAGTTTGACAAAGCACTCATAGTAGAAACAGCTCAACAAAGACTCAGAGGACCCCAAAGCAGAGCTCTGCAGTGAAGCACATCCAAATTATAAGATCCTGTCTGATTTCACAAATACTGGGTACATAGACTTGCCAAAATCCCAGTGCACAACACTTAGATCACCACCAGGCTTATTCATTTTCTCATATGGATCCCTATGATGGTAGACAGTACTAATGTTTAACCTGCTCTATCAAAACACCACAACCACCATAACATTGTCCAGCTACAGCAGATTTTGACTTTACTATTGATGAGATGCAGCAACTAACACCAAACGCAGCAATGCTTCATGTGACTGTACAAACCATCACACTGCGCAAACCTCTCAGTTATGCAAAATGACTGGCATCAAGTGTAGGTGCTGCAGCCTTGCACCGGTACCTTTCCGTTACCATTAAGTTTGCAGAAATTGCATTGGCACTGACCCAAACACCGCTCCGACTTACAGAGTGCATGTACAGCCTGGGAGGAATAAACTGCCGTGCATGAGTCTGTTGGGCTGCATTGAAATGGTCATATGTGATGCGACATGCCATGAAGCCCTCAGTCCCACAACTGATGTCATATGGTTTCTAACCTCGCTGCATTGTATGTTTGTGTACCTGTCTCATTCACAGTCTCTAATGCCATCTTTGTCTCTGGTCAAAAAAAGCCTGATATTATCCAAGGACACAAATAAGAATTTATTTCATGTTGAGGTAGTCGTAGTGAAGAATTACAACTGATGTTCAAGTACATATCACAATGAAATATGCTTTTAATTTTAATGAATTTTATAATGCTTGTAGCTGCAGCAACATTTACACACTACAGACAGATGTCAGAGTTACTAATGAATGTGTGAAAATGCACGGAAAATGTTTTGCTTACTCTCATTCTATGCTTTCTTCTTCCATACTAACCAATCATTAATACAGAAAAATATTTTCCTCATGTCCCAATTCAGCCAAATCCAGTTTATTTTATGTTTTTACATACAAAACCGCTTTTTCCTACTTCATACTACCCTTGATAACAAAAGGAAAAAACTGGACAACAATTTGCGTCGACTCAGAGCGATGTGATGAATGTCTCAACCAGTATATTCTGGTTAGTAAACTGAAAATCTACACCAAGCAATTGGTGACCTGAAGTCTTGAGTTTACTTAAAATGAACTAAAACTGTCCAGTTCATGCCTTATTATTCCCGTCTCATTATTTTCTGCGGGTGTGACAAGTTGACACTAACAGTGATTGTTTTAACAGGATCGCCTCTCCTAACCTTGATGTTCAGATTACCAAATCCAAAGCAGTACAAAGAGGGAACAGTGGTAACCCTGGGTACCATTGAAATGTGACTTCAATTTTCTGTCCAGTTTTGTTTTTTCTATTATTCCAACATCACTTCTCTGTACTACAAAAAACTAAATAGATTTCTTTGTTCCAAAGCAGCTTCCAACTGTGGCTGGTCATGATGGTCTGTCGTGTTGGTCCTGTGCTGTCTTTCAGTGCAAACACAGTGACTGGGATGCAGTGCATGCAGGTCATGTGTTCTCCCCAGGTGTCAGAAGTGAGAGGTCTCGGCATCAGCTCACCTGAAGGCCCGTCCTCTGCCTCTGGGTGGTGTGTAGCCACTGTAGTAGCGTGCACGTGATGTGAAGCTTCCTCCCCGTGATCGGAACCGAGCTCGTGGAAAGCCGCGGTCTGTGGTGCTGATGCCTGGTCTGTTTGTTCTCTTGGCGCCCACCTGAGGACAATAAACAGTCACGTAAACAACAACAATTCAGACTACCCATCTGATGCATTTTTAAAATTACACAATTCCATTCAAGCCAGAATCCAAACATCTTCAATAAACTGTCCTTTTACTTTGGAAATCCAACATCTGTTCAGCCTTCTATAGTTGACTGTATAGCACAGATTACAATGCCCCCAAAACATAAAACCCTATCATTTAAACTTGCAAGTCTCACTATGCAGAAAACCTAAAACAGAGAAGCATGAACAGGCCACCTTTGAGACTTTTCTTGGGTCCAGCAGTAAGAATCAAAGTCACTTACTAACCAATTTTTATAAAAGACCGTTTAGTAAATGCATGTCCACTCAGCCAATCAGGAGAAACGTACTAAACTTATCCAGAGTGATTTCAGCTAAATTTAGTCAACAGTAGAAAACAGTAACTCTTTTCTTGTAGTAGTCACCAAGTATTATCCCATTTAGTTCATTTTGTAAATGTGCCGAGGATTCCGAGTTGGACAATTCATGATGATTCAGCCACAGTCTCTGATCACATGGAATCATATTTTTGCCACCTATTAGGATATAATTAGACTGTCACGTTGCCCCTTTCCTCTTTCCTGACTAAACTGAGTTACCTTTCTTGCCATACTGACCAACGACCTCTGAGGATTTAATGTGAAAATGTCCAAGCTGCACTTAAACAAGAGGTTGAAAATCTAAACAGTTAAACATTTGAAAATCTCTTACCTTTATCTGCCTTCCTCTGAAAAGAGACTCATCCAAAGCCATGGCTGTCCTTACAGACTCCTTGTCTGCAAACTCAATATAGGCAAACCTGCAGCACAACAAAGAACCATTCAGCTAAACAAGTACTCAAAATAAACACCAGTATTATGAGTTGTTATACAACAACTGTTTACTAAAGAAATCTAACCTCCTTCAGATGAATATAATTTGTATAAAGCTCAAGTCATTTCTACTAAGAGTTAATGTAGCGTTTATATGCAAGATTCTAAACTGACAGCAACAGAAACCATCTTTTATGTTTGCTGAAATAAAGGAAAAAATGTATTCAAACATTCATTAGATGTAGCCCTGACTTTTGTAAAGAAAAGGAACCACATCTAACCTTTCACGTTTACTGAAAAACTGGGAAGGCTTCATTACTTGTCTTCTTGCTTAATGAAAACTGTCCATGTGTTCTTTTTTGTGATATATTTATTGGTTATTATTCACTATACATTTGTCCAATGGTCATAACCTGTCATCCACCTCATAGTGAAAAGGTAAAGCATAATGTTGGTTATTACCCCTTTGGATGCCCTGTGTATTTGTCACATAGGATGGTGACTCTGTTTACTGAACCGCAGCCATGAAAGTGAGCCTCAAGCTCTTCTGCTGTGGCACCGTAGTCCACCTGAAGATAGAAAGGTTAAACATCAAAATACAGCCATCACCACTGCCTAGACATGTGCAATTAAGAACAAAGCATTCATATATATATATATATATATATATATATATATATATATATATATATATATATATATATATATATAATATATATATATATATATATATATATATATATATACATATATATGCAACTTTAAGCTCCTTCAACATGAAAACACTGTATTTGTATTTAAGAAGTGACACAGAACCTGGTCAAAAGTCTTTGATAAATTGACTAAAAATACTTTTAGAAACTTTTCCAGATTACTTCTAAATGTAGAACATAACTGTTTTATGAACATTTAACCCCGTCAGTTAGCAACTAGACCGAGTGCTATAAAAGGCACGATCTGTGATATCAGATTCCCGGAAAATCAAATTGGTAGTTGGTGAAATTTCTTAAAACTAGAGTGTGTCTGTGTGAGAAGAGCACTAGTGATGGAGGCTATCAACAGACTGAAGGGTGCCCGTATAGCTCAACAGGTTAAGCGGGCGACCCATGTACAGGGGCTGGTCCCCGACGCAGCGGCCCGGGTTCAATTCCCGCTCGCAGCCCTTTGCTGCATGTCTTCTCCCCCGTTTCCCGTCTGTCTCTCACTACGCCTATGCAATAAAAGGCCAAAAAAATAACTAATAATTTAAAAAAAACAAAACAAAAAAAAACACTGAAAACAGAGCTTCGGCTGAGATTAGTGCATAAAACAAATGTTGCCTTGGTGCTTGACTGGTTCACAGCTTTATGGCAGAGTAGCATAAAGAGAGCACTAAATACTGCCCTTGGGACTCATTTTCCAGTAAGATAGTGAGGTAACCTTAACGGTTAAGCAACCAAGTAATTAAATTAGTCATGTAAAGCATCTCCAGAATACCCTAAAGTGAAAGTGGATACTTAAAAACAAATATGAAAAGTCCTGGAGTAATAAAAGCCAAAATCTAATCAAGTATTTGTTGCAGGACAGACCAAAGGCACAAAGCAGATATCTGTCCATGAACTCAGAAAGTAGAACTTTATCTGGTGCCCAAACACATAAAATCTGAAAACTCCATAAGTGAGATATGCACTGTACATTATGATACAGTGTCAACACATTTTTCCTTAAACTGAGCATTTTTCTCCGATATCATCTCTAAATAAAACACTACAACAAGAGAACACATAATGTGGCCAAAATAGCATCAGTATGAGACAACAGAGTTACTCACATTTCCGACATAAATAGACCTGCCATCTGCTTCCATCTTTTCCTCGATGGACATGATGACGGGGCCAACTACACGGAGGAGAAAGGCGGCAGAACAAACATACATGAACATCAAAATATTTCATGAAAAGACAAGCATGGAGGAGTGGTTTAACAAGTACAGGTCTAAAGACCACATTAAATTTCACTAAATGAAAATTTGTGCTGCTTTGACACCCTTTCCTATGTAATGCATGATTGTGTTCATTCATTCTTTCTCTGTCTGTACAGTAAATCTATTGCTTGCTTTGTGGGGTCAAGATTTAGTACAACCCTTTTGTCTTTTGCACATCAGCCTTAAAAGAGCTGTTAAGGAGATTTTTGTCGCAGTTTATCTATTGTTTAATTAACATACAACTAAAAATGCTTTTAAGAAACCAACTCATGCACCAGTTACTGAAAGAAAAGACTTATTCTGGCCTTAAACTAACTTTCAAATCAACTTTTCAACCTCAGCAGGCCAAATCATGACCCAATCTAATAACCAAGTAGTAAACGACCCATATTCTAATGTACATTTTAAAGTTAATTTGATAGATTGCAATAAATAAATTATTATGTTACAATGCTTTCCCTGAGTGGGCACAAACCCGAGATCTTATATTATTGTGGTGTTTTTCCTCCGCTGGGTAATTTGACAGTAGAACAAGATAGGAAATGTTAACAGATGGGGGCGAAAAAATAGAGCTGGTCTACAAAAAAAAAGAAAAGCAAACACACCTGGTGGGGGGCTGAGATTCATCTGTTTTTCCACCTCGTTCTGTAGCTCCTTCAGCTTCTCTGCCTCTTCCTCCATCTCTCTCACCCGCGCTTTGATTGCCTCCAGCTCCTGCAACACAAACACACATTTCATCAGAGCTGTCACTTCATTATGTGCACAACTCACCATCATATTAATCACCAGTGACATAATCAGAAATCGTGAATGACTGTAAAGCTGTGTGAATAAGTTCCTACCAACTAACAAATTTTCCACAAAAAAAAAATCATGAACAAAATGCTGCCATAACACCCCTTTGAGAAACCTCACTGGTGAGGATGGTACAGTAGCAAGGATATGCTAAACTTGTGTAAGTAATGTGTTGATATCATAACATAACCTCAGACTAAAAAGATGCAACTATATGCTTTGTTTCTGCCAGAAACAGAAAAATACACACACAACTTCCTTCTAAAAATGTACTGTCTAACTGGTCGTGCATCTTTATTATGGTTACACACACTCACATCTTGCACATTACTGCCTACATTTGGCTGCAGTTGCCTCCAAAATCTTAAAAGTGGCCCCTAAAGCCATTTAAAAGAGCATCAAGAGGCCAAGATACACTTGATCAGCCTTCAAAACACGGGATGCAAATTAAAGTTATGAATTGAACTAAGATGCTCAGTTTCACGCATAGTAAGTCATTTTTCCATTAGTATAAACCTGCCGTTCAGAAACAGTATTTATAAGGAACACAAGTAAAAATATTTATCAACACAAGTAATAGGTAATCGGCACCATTTAGTCTGCATATTATGCATAAATACACGCACTGACAACAAAAACATGCATATTTCTCTCTGTCAAACACAATATTTATGGCTGTGAGATTTGAAGATGCCATATTGGCCTCTTGCACCTTACAATGGCCATTTGTCTTTTTTTTATTATTATTTTGACACTCCACAATCAATATTAAGAAAACTGATTTGTTGCTGCTGTTATACAGTCAAAATTCAAGACAGCAGTGCTGGCACCATTATTTGAAACGATGGCTACCACGGACTCTGTGGTCAGAAGAAAAAAACCAAAAGCCACAAAACTAATACTGCCAAAATAATTAAATATTTCCACGTTGAGCACTGGGATGGCTGTGTCCTCATGTGGGAGCGGACCCTCCTGTCTGACAGTGGTGCACTGCAGCACAGTGGGAGTCACTCCAGCTCAGTCCAGGGCTATTGCCTACGCCGACAGGATTTGGAATATAAAAGCTCTTTGTACAACTGGGTGCAGTGACACAGGCCGACCATATTAAATTCAGATCTTCTCACCACGGGGGAATAAAGGCGCAATGACGCTATTAGGACCATCAGTCCTCTTTGCATCCATGTGTCTGATAATCTGTCACACCACACATCAACAACCTTTACACGATCATGAAGCACTGCTGATATAAACCACCCAGCACTGACACGTTGTGACTCCTTTTTTTTCTGTCGCATATTCAGTGCAAGCTCTTTCACTCCCCTCCCTTCCCATCTTCTCCTTGCTCTAGCAAAAACAGTGAAGGATGCAAACCCAGCCCCTCAAATACCGCAGCCCCCTTTCTTCTGCGTTGTTCGGTCTTAACAGCCAGACAACCCCCCCAAAAACCCACCTGGCCATGCTATGCAGACACCACCTGGGAACATGCACCAGTGATGGAAAAAACAGGCCGACTCACGCAGACTGTGCATCTACGGCCATCAAACAAGATCCAGCGGCCGTTTTTTTTCCCGCTGATGCACGCTGCTACCCGTCGCCTTTCGATCCAGACGACAGTGCTGGTCAGGTGCACGTCTGCCACCTCCACCCTAGCTTTGTTAAAGTCGGCTAGCCTGTTAGCCAGCCAAAATCCCCGTTGTCCCATGGTAATAAATACAGCTAGCCTTCTAATAGTAATTAGCCCCGTGAGCTTAGGGTGCAAATGCCGCAGTTTATCTCGTGATTACGGCTGGCAGGTCCGCTGGTCATTTTAGCTCGCAGTAAGCTAACGTTAGCCTGCTGCTGCTCGGTCATTTGCATGTGCACACATACCGGCGCTGAAAATGCAGCAGGCGCCAGCGTAGTGTTAAACGCAAAGGGAATAAAAGATTTCATTACCGTTAGCAGGTCGCCTTCTTAAGGACGTAGACTCGCACAGCGGGGGGCTAATGGCGGCGGCCTGTCCTACCCTCGCCCCTAACTGTCTCCTGCATCTCCGTCTCGCATTTTTTTGCGACAAGGATTCCCCCCGCAACGGCTGGAGCTGCTCCCTGGCGCAGAGAAACTGGCGTCGCTGTTGCGCCAATATGGCTGCCGACACCACGCATGTCACCACCCATTTCTACTGCACTGCGTGAACCACAATGGCGGTTAATATCGACCTGGCGATAGCAGTAACGCACACGGCATGTGACCCGAGATTTGTGAGAGAAAAAAACCTACAAATTGGTTGCCCGCATTCACGAACTACTCCGATTTGGTCATAACATGTCTTGGTATTCATGTGGGCTCTCACTGCTGAAACAATGCCCTTCACTTACCGGGTCTTCAATTGCGGCCTCTCCCTCTTCTAAGCCCGGTTCTTCGTCACCGACACCCGGGTCTTCCAGCTCGGGATGTCCGGGGTCTGAATCTAGTAGGGATTCCTCCGCCAGTCCGTTACCGAACTCCGCCATCGCCCTGTTCCTACTGTACCGACGCGCCTCGTGGCCAAACCGACGTTGCAGGCCCCTACTCACACACAAGGGGGTAGAGTGAGCGGGGCGGCGGAAAGAAAAAAACGGCGGAAAACGCCGCTTAGTAAAGTTAAAATGGGGAATAAAATGCTAGCTTCGGTTCTAGCCACTACTCAAACAGCATGTCACGATGTACAGGGACTGCTGTTTCACGCTATCTTCGAGAACTTGTCCTAACTTACGACAGAGAACCTAGTTTATTTACTTAAACGTGTATATAAAAAAGGCGAGGACTCTACGCGAGAGCGGCGGCGTCCCTTCAGTTCAGAAATGGAAGCCGGGGGCGGAGTCATGTATCACTGCAGGCGTAAAACTCTCGATCCCATTGGCCAACGTGTGATTCTAGACAAACCCCCGTGCTGTCTGCCGCAATCCTATTGGCTTATCAGGCAGGACGTTCCGGTTCCCAAATCGCATATGCGCCTTTAATTGGATTAGGTTTCTGTCAATCATATCTTTTTCAGTCATAAGTGAACTGGCGAGGCCAATTGTTTAGCAAATTAATTCCAGGCACATTTGAGTGTCTTTTATTTTGTTTTCTCCAGTGTGACCTCAGTGACCTTTTAAGAAATCCTATACAACATATGGTTTAAAAGTACTTAGGTAAAAAAAAAACAAAAAAAAAAACAGATTATCCAATGGTCGTACTAAGATATTTAAGCCTCCATGACACAAAAAAACAATTGTCCCAGTTGTGTTACAATCAGACAGATACACTTCGTTGTTCAACTGATTTTATTTTTTTTCTGTATATCAAAGAAAGCATAATGGAGACCAAACACAAAAAAGGCAGGTACAAGTGAGGAGGAAAAATAAGCTTAATCAAAAATCTAACAAGTCATAACAACACTGCCACTATTATTGTTCAATATTCATAGGAATACCATACTCTTTTTGAGCAGAGAGGTGGCATTTAAAACCATTATGGATCAATAATAATCAAAAACAGTGATGAGTAGTAAGAATAAATCGTATAAGTAGTAGTACAGTTATAACAATAGTGATAATCAAAGTGACAATGAAACATAAGAGAATAAAAAGCAGATCTCCATAAAAACGTATCTAGTTTGGACAGTGCAACACCGTGTCTGTGTGTGTGCGTGTGTGTGTGTAATCCCAGTCTTGAGGTTCAAGCACGCCAGTCCTTGCTTTACACACAAGATACAGTTTCCAATTATTACTCATCGAAGGACATTTGCTTCCCTCCTTGTTTCAAAACCATGCCAAGCGACCCTTAATGTTGTGGTAATGGCTGTGTACATTTGAAACGTCTGTAGCTTGTGCAAAAATTGTGGACTAGTGCAAGTGTCAAGCCGTGGGATGTCCTTTACAGTTTGCATTTTTACGAACACCTCTCCTGCTCTCTGTCGACCTAAAGATTGCTTTTTGGTTTTTGAATGACAGAAAGCAAAGGGAGGATTACTTTGGAATATCAGTTATTTTTTAATATATTTCTTTACAAAAAGTTCATGTTTTAGTTTTGCATTTTGTTAAAACTATCAATAGTAACATTAATATACAACTTAAATTGAAGGAAAACATCTTTAGTATGTTATGTGTCCTTCAACACAGCACCATCTTATTAGCTCTCAGTCAACATTTTATTTTTTCCTAATTTGCTTCCTAGATTTGAGTATATACTAGTCCCTTAAAGAAACTAGTAATACCCAACAGTCTCCCTTGTCATGGTTTCCAGATATAAGATCTCATTTCACAGCACATACATTACCAGAACCACTATCTGCTTCGAAACTGAACAAAATGAGGGAAAAACAAGGATGGGAAACAGCTCGTTTTAAGCCCAGTTCTCTCATTTCCAGAGGTTTGGCTTTTGACCTAAATAAAAATCCGTTATGCCAGTTTTTAATTGCTTCTATTTTTGTTTGTATAAATACTGGACTAAATAAAATGAGTACTTAACTTTCCTGTCTTATACACAGTATTCATGGAAAAGAAAATTTAGTAAATCAGTCTGACCCTCCGTGCCAGATGAGGGTGAAATTAATTCACCAATATTATACGAGGATCACCTGGGCTTGAATTTATATACCTGGTGGTGTTTCCTCTTAAGGCGGTCATATTTCTAACACACCTACAGTAGGTGTAAAAACATTTATCTTTCCCAACAGGCCTGAAGAGCTTCGTTCCAAAATGACACACACATTTGGGGAAAGAGTGAAATTTACAGCATCAAAGAAAATTTGATGTAAAAGCAAGATAGCTGAATACAGTCCTTGGCCAAGAGAATGCTGACAACTTTACAGGCAGGATTTGCTATGCTCTAGATATAGAATATAACAATCAGAGATGTTCCCCCACCAAATAAATGGATGTAAAAACATTTTGGAACGAAACTCTTCTTCATTTACATACCCAGGTTTGATTTTTGCACAATTATTACGCTCGCATCTAAAGCACGTTTCATTTGATTAGCAAAAATCTTTTTTTTCGTGACTTAAGGCATCCGACATGCATCATTGTATCTTTCCATAAAAAGACACCTGCATTAGAATGCTTAAAAACATTTCAAACAATGTAAAATGTGTCAAAGTGCGGTATGCTAAAGATTCTACTTTCCTCAGCCTCTTTTTGCGCTGTCTATTTGGATTGTCATGAAACTATGAACGTGGAAATGGGGACAATTCAACAGCTCTATTCTCTCTAAAGTACCTCTTTTATATCCCAAATGAGCAGACACAACACTCTTCAGATCACACTCCTGTAGCAAACAAAAAGGTGACAGTTACAATACCAGTTCTTCCTCTCCCAATGGTTCAGTTCAGTCACACTATATTCAATCTTTGCCCTTGAAGTGAAAGTAGGCATGAAAAAAAAAACAAACAATTCCACAGGAGCAAACTGGGAGTTATTAATGTGAGTATTTTATGTTATTATCCCAAAAAGTGTTTCCGGGCCCGCCACGGCCGCTGCCAAAAAGGAAACACTTGCATCGGTCTATAGGGTTGAACAGCTCAAGCATGGAAAGTTGAGTGCCTTTACAAATTCTAGGAAGGAAGGTCATAGAAGTAAGGTAATACATAACCACAGGGTTAGGACCAAAAATGTATGGATAAAGTGTGCGAGGATCGAGGGGAACTTGAGAGGGTTTTATCACTTATCAGACAGCAACTGATTAAGTGACAAGCAGCATGGAAAGAGTCTGCTGTTGTATTCGATTCCGGGTGAACTCTGCAAGTTAACGGATATCGAGTCAGTGACGGTAGAGCAAAGGATAGAGGGTGCAGGGGGAGCCGGCGTCAAAAACTAAAGAATATTAGCTTTTGAGGATTAGTGCTCAAATTTGTTTATTAAAATCTGAGGAGCCCAAATGGGTCCAACAATAGTCAGTGTGCAGACCAATCCTGATCTGAGTCTTTAACTGTTGCTGGTGGCCGTCGCTGCAGGCAACTCGACGACGATCTCCCCTGCAGAACCGGAGCTGGTTACAGTAGTGGAAAGAGAGCCCGGCGCACCGCTGCCAGGTCCGCTGTTACCGGTCCCGTTCTTGTTGACCAGCGCCGTCGGCTGGCCAAAGTTAGTGGTTCTCAGGGTTGCCAAGTGACGCGGGGAGAAGACGTGGGCCCTGGCCGCGGCCCGGGATTCAAAGGAGACGTTGCAGGCATCGCAGCGGCCCGTCAGGGTCTCCTTTGGCACTGGCTGGCCAGCCACTGGGGAAGCTGGAGGCTCAGTAACTGTGAGCTGAACAGGCTTAGGAAGGATGGGCCGATTGGCTTTGAGAGCATTGTACTGCAGGTAGCTTCCTGAGCTCATGTCCACTTTCCCACTCGACAGAGGAGACTGAGAATCGGGAGTTGGAGTGAAGAGAAACAATCAGAGAGAGGGAGAGAGAAAAACTTTAATTTCATATACGCTGAAGTCAGAATTCTTAATTTTAGACTGAACAAGGCAAGTGCATGACTGCTACAGGTGCATTTTAGTAGGTTTCTATTTGTGGTAGTAATTTAAGTCACACTTCATATGTTTTTATAGATCGCCCAATGTGTTGGAGCAATACTAAACTGAGCAATTCACATGCTCGGGTAAAAATACATACAAGTCACACTAATATACACTGTCAAATTTTATGTTTCTTAGAGTATATAAGGCCAGTGAAGGCTATTAACCCACTCAATCCCAAAACCTGCCAGGTGAGTGCTTACTTTGTCTTTTTTTTTTTTTAATGTAAAAAAGACACAAGCATGCCACAAAAACATAAAAGTCAATCAAAAATCATCAGATTTTTAACTTTTCAGCAATTTCAGCATAAAGAGGGAAAAAAAACAAAACCCCTTTTTGCTACACTTTTCATTTTAAAAAAATTAACAATTCTAATCAAATTCTGTAAAATGTATAAATAAATTCTATGTACACCACAGAGAAGCTATTACTGTCTCAACTGTGACAACAGTCAGAATTTCTGAGACTTTTTGGCTAAACTGCAGGTTGTGATTAGGCAGAGCACATAGGAGATGAGGACGGAAACAAACTGTAAGAAGTTATTTATCTACAGTCTGTAGAGCCATTGTTTTTCCCCAATGTTGATAACAACTGAGGACACTTGGAAAATGTTTTAAATGCTGACTCCAGTTTTTTTAAAATGAATAATCAAATTCAACTTCAGTGTTTTCTATTTTATGACTTGTGGTGTTATAACTGTCACACTGCACAGAAGACATTTTCGGGTTCTCACTACTAATAATGCTTGTGTTGAAGTTGCTGAACTTTCTAATCCAACGCAAAAATGAGCCCACAGTGAGTAAAAATGTAACAGAAATTGTATGGGTTCAGAGGGTTTCATAGTAGCGCTCCTAAATGGCAACACTACACCTACTTGTCAGATTATCCGTCACTTTACATTATCCATGGCTGAAATCAATACTAAGATAATGATATCTATACAACAAACCAGATGTGTGTATAATCACATTATAACCTAACTTGTACAACAAAACTTGAATACATATTTTGTTGTCAGTTATGAATTGATGTATTTTGAAAAAGCAGCAATGTTTTATGTACCAGAGTATTTTTCTCAATGATCCACCTTGCTGTGGATTACAGCATGTCTTTCCAATGTATTACTATGGAGTCATTTTTCAGGACAGACTTGTCTAGCTGCCAGCTTACCATTTTCTCCTGCTGCAGCCTCCAGCGCTTCTCCTTGGCTCTCGTATTTTGGAACCAGATCTGCACCACCTTGAGCGGCAGGTTGAGCTCGGTGCCAATTGCCTCGCACTCCATGGCATTAGGGTGGGCGCAGGTCTCGTAACACGACTGCAGAATGGACAGCTGTAGGCAGGACAAGTGAGTGCGTGGCCTACGACTGGATGAGTGGGGCAGAAAGCTGCTTTCTGTTGGGCTTGATTTAGCTACAACCGGCGTGGAGGGGCTGGCCACTTTGGCAGAGCTGGGGGTATTTGGGCTGACTGGTGCAATGCTAGGGGTGGGAGGAGGGGGGATGGTACGAGGGGCTGTGTGTGTGGGAAGAGCCAGTTGTTCTCTTGATAGAGTGTTGATCTTAATGGGGACTTTGGGGGTCCAGTAGTTCAGCCCGTTCTGTTTTTGTGGCACCACCGTTGAAGCTGCAGGCCTGTTGTTGATGGGGGTTGTGGGCAGCTTCGGCACCATGCGGTTTGTGGTCCCTGGTCCAGGACCCATCTCATTTTCATTGTCTTTCTCTTCATCAGTTTTTTCCTCCTCACTCTCCTCGTCCTGCTTTCTTTTCTGCGCCGGTCGTGGGGCGATGGGAACGAGATCCTTGGGTGGTGCTAAAAGGACAGGGGTATTGACTTTGGGTGCAACTTTAACCATAGTGACGTTGCTGGTGGTTTCGAGCTTGGTCTTTGGCACTGCAGAAGCACTGCTGCTCACAGGAGACACTGTGGTTGAGGAAACTATCTCCTTGGGTTTGATAGGAACAGGAGTTATTTTTTTCACCACAGCTGGTTTGCCTAACTCCTTTACAGGCTCTCTTTCTGTCTTTATGAGAGTGCGCACAATTGGAGCAGTAGTAATGCTCCCAGTGTTGCTCCCGGTATTGTTTGAAGCAGGTTTGTTGGAGAATATGGGTTTGGAAAGAGGCCAAGTGAATTTGATGAGGGGTTTGCCAACTGCAGCCAAGGTGCCATCGCTGATGAATCGGACCTCACCTTTTCTTTCCCTCGCCCTCATGTTCTGGAACCAAATCTGAACAACCTTCTTTGGAAGGTGGACCCACTCTGAAATCTGTTCAAACTCATGTTTCCCAGGATTTGGGTCTTTGAAATAGCAGCCATACAGAATGTCAAGTTGTTCAGCTTGAATGATGGTCCTTGAACGCCGCATATCTCGATATCTTTTTCCTTTGGACTTCCTCTGCTGCTGGTCCTGCTCCCTCTCTTTTTCCTTCTCCCGCTCCTTTTCTCGCTCTCTTTCCAATAGCGTAGCGTTCATTTTCTCTGCTGCCCTCATGTAAATACTAGACTTTGTCATATTACTGTAGTTGACCAGACTCATGTTGGAAGAGGGCATGCCAGTGACAGGTTCAGGCTTAACCTGGACGACTACCAGACCTTTGGATGTGGGCCTCAGGCCTAGCCCATCCAGCAACTGTCCCTTCTGTGCCGCAATTTTGTCAGCCAGAGATGAGGAAGAAGCAGATTTTGAGTTGTTTTTTCCCATACTGAGATCCAAAGCGGACTCACAGTCGTCACCATTGGACAGGTAGTGAGAAGCTTGGTTGTGGGAGGACAGAGACTGTGAGAGAAGAGAGCTGGAGAAGCGTGTGATGGTTGGTGGGTTGGGAAAGATGGGTATTTTGCTCCCATCTCCAACCATGGAAGGAGTAAGAGAGAGGACATAGGGGCTGAGAAATTGAGTAGAAAAGGGAGCGAGGGATAATGGAAGTGAGTGGAGAGCACTGGTTGGAATCTCATGGTGGTCGAAAATGTGCGACTGTGAACTTGGGGGATCTCCTTGAGCCTCCAACTCTAGATCCACATCTGGGTCTTGTCTCTCCTTCTTCACCTCCACCTCGTCGCGTTCAAACTCCCTCTTTCGTTTTTTCCTCTGGGCCCTCTGACCACCTCCACCCTCCTCGTCTTCATATTCATCCTCTGCGTCAGAGAGAAAAACAGTTGTGGAGCGTAATACCTTTCCTCCAACTGACCCCTTATCACCATGGACCTCCCGCTGTGCTTCATCTTTCGCAGGGCTTTCAGGCCCCTCCCTAAAAGACCCATTCTGACTTTCCTCATCAGAAACAATGACTGAGGTGTAAACCTCATTTTCAGAGTCAGATGTGAGACAGGAATCGCCCTGACCCTCCCGTCCCAAATCTCTCTGTTTGCGTTTTCCTCTTGTACTGGACAGATCTATTGCCTGACTACCCGAAGCTTCAGCGTCATCCTCACCCTCTGCTATAATCAGGGAGTTTTCCTCATCATCGTAGTCATTATCAGAACCCTGGCTGTGCCTCATAAATTCTACCTGGTGATGTAACTCTGTCGCCCTCTGTCTCTGTTTGGCGTGCCGGGCTTGGGTCAGCCACCTACGTACCTCGTCCTCAGAAAGACCCACCTCTCTGCCCAGTGCCTCGCAGTCCTCACGGGGAGGACTCGCAGCATCAGCCTCACTGCGCGACTCAAAGAACGCCCAGAGAACCTCTGACTGGAACTCTGACAGCACTGGAAGGTCTGGATAAAAGGATCCCATTGTATTACAATGGAGTCGAGTTTGGTTGTTAGTTAAGGCATTTGTACTCGGACTGGATTTTGGGGTGCCAACAGAGCCACAAGGGCTTGTGCCTGATTGCGATTTTTGAGGAGTAGAATCAGGGCTAAGGGTAAGGTTTAAATTTACAGGACTGAGGCTTGAGTTGCTGGGCACAGATGCAGAAGGCGAGAGGTTGTTATTGCGGAGGCTCTTCTCTGTGCCCGCTGGAGAGAGATTCAGGCTAGCCGCTTTATCACCTTCCAGGTCCAACTGATTAGTTGAGCTGTCTCCATCTGTTGTGCTATCTCCATGTGGCTTCCCATTGTCTTCATTATTCTCAACCCTCACTTTGCTTTCTATACTAGGACTCTGTGCAAATTCTTTACTGTTCTCGTCCTTAGCTTTCCCAGCAGACCAGTTATTCCCATCTTTGACCTGATCTGAGCCCTTGTCTTCAACTGTCTCATCTCTGTCCAGCCTTTCTTGTCCGCTGTCACTTTTTACAGTCTGGGTCTGCTCTTCGTTGCAGGCCTGTATGTTTGTTGGGACACCTGCAGAGGGCCACTGGTTCTGTAAGCTGTTAAGTCTTTGGGTTAGGAGGGCTTGCTGGGCTGTGTTGAGACCTACGAATGGCACACACTGGGTGAGGAGCTGGCCTTGCTGGTTCTCTTGGTGCTGCTGAGTTTGGGCTTGCAGCCCATTTAAGATCAAGGGCATGACCATTTGGGGCTGAGGCACGAGCTGAGGTGCAGCGGCACCAGGAGCAGCACCAGCCGCAAACAAGGAGGGGAGGAGGGAGTGTGACAGCGTGTTGGGACTTGATGTAAGGAGGGTGAGAAAGGCTGAGACTGCCTGAGCGGAGGCCACAGGGGAGGTGAGGAGGGAGGGAGCCACTTGTGAGGTTGAAATCTGCTCTCCTTCTTTTGTAGTAGTCACCATCAATGTCCCGGGAGCAGCACAGTTGGTGGATGTAACTAACTGGCTGGTTCCACTTCCAGATGTGGTCACTACAGGGCTTGGAGAGCTGGTGCTGCCTCTCAGACTAGCAGTAGCTGCTGCATTGTTTGCAGCATGTGCAGCAATTCCAGCGTTTCTGCTGCGGGTTTGGTGCAGCACAGATTTCATATGGCTCTCGAGGGTGATGGCATGATTGTAAGAGACTCGACACACAGCACACTGGTAGGGTTTGTTGGAAATATATGGCCGAGACAGGACGTGAACTGATGGAGCTTGGGGCTTACTTTCTGGACCTTGCTTTGCGGAGCCTGTTGTCATTCTCTGAATGTGGGATGCAGAGTTGTAATGAACACTCAAGGCAGTTCTACTGGGAAAACTTTCCAGACAGGCATTGCATTTGAATGAGCGGGTGTTATTTTCAGCTGGCACACCATTTTTACCAACTGACTTTTCACCAGCGTCTGGGATTTCTGTGTTTTCAGTTGCATTTTGCTGTTTGGCTCCAGTGAGTGGATTTCCCTCCTCTTCTGGCTCCGGCTCAGCTTCACCTCCCTCCTGTTCGATTATTCTCTCTTCCTCCATCTCTTTGTCTCCAAGCGTCTGGGTAGCGTCTGTACTCTCACTAGATTGGCAGGGGTCTGAACTGACGTCTTCAGTGTGCTTCAGTGGTGAAGATTCAGCATCTGATAAAATAAATACACGTTTAACTTTTATGTTCTAGCAAATGGAGCATTAGCTGATAACAGGGATGCACATTTGCACACTGAACGCAATTTGTAAGAATGGCCAGAAACAATTTTACCCACCTGTATCCATGCAGCCCACATTAAGGGCAATTTTCCATTCTAAGTGCATTTCTCTAATTCCATCTCAAACCTTACTCACTGAGATGATTTCTGCCTTAATACAGTTTTAACAGCATTTTAGTACCACAAACGGATGCGGTAAATCAAGTCTCAAAAATGTCTCCGTTTGTACATCCAATAATTGTTGCTACAATAAAACAAATGAGCTGGTGCATTATAGTGATCATCTTTGTGATATTATTCTTGTGACTTTAAACATTTTTAAAAAGTATTTATCGTCTCACCTGAGGACTTTTGAGCACCTTTGTCCTCTTCTTGTCCACTGGCAGCCTGTTTTATAACGGCCTGTTAAGAGAAAAGGAGAGAGTCAGCACAATGTCTATAGCAAATTCAACTCCGCAGCAGCTCCTTTCAGATGAGGTGAATGCCATACTGTAGCTTTTGAGCGGCACAACATTTGGGCGTGACTCAATGATGTGTGGTTATATTACACATAGCAAGCCTGGCGAGCCTTTAATTTGCAAACTACCCTACAGGCATAAATTCAGCCATCTTTGATCAAGTTATCCACCAATAACGCTCTCTCTATTTCTTAAGCCGACACATTACCAAGCTATCAAGGCTCATTACAAGCAGTTCATTCATTGAGGTGCTTACTTTGATGCCTACTCAACAAATACTTTCGAAATGAGATACTTGGTGAATGGCTAATTTAAATTGATGACATATTTAACTATTAAAACGGCAGAGTGATGACTGCAAAAAGGGAATTTTGCAGAAACAAGCAATGAAAACAGCAACCAATGGATTCAAAAGTCACAATTCAAACATGTAATTATTAGAATGTGCTGAAAGAAATCTATTTTTCTCCTTGATTTTACATAAACAGTTTCCAAACAAGTAAGACCTTATTTTGTTTAAGGCTTTTGGGAATCTCAACTTAACAAGTTCTTTGTTTTATTTTGCATTTTTCTTTCTTAGGACAGGTAGAACAGCTGAATAAGACACTAAGGTATTAACTCTGATGAACATCCACCCATGGGATTTAATAGTAAAATCATAGGGAATGTAGAAGACGGGAATAAAAAATGATGACTATTTGGGTTTACTAAAACTGCATACATTAAACTAGCCTTATTTGTGTTTGTTTTTTTTTGTTGTTTTTTCAAGTAGGACCAAAGTAGGGGGTTAATGAAAAAGCATCCACCCATCTATTGAATATCTATTCATATACCATAATATTTACATCAAAGGCTGGACAATCAAATTAAAAGGTCTTGTGGATTTGATTAAATTGATCTGATTAAATAATTTTGGTCTAACCTCCGTGTATCATCCAGCAACAAGTGGACTCTCTACACATTACGTACATAATTAATTCATGACAATGTGATCCGGTCGTACCAATAAAGTTGAATAACAAATGTGGGGGAAAAAAAAAAACATGCAAATCCAGCCATAAGGTTACGACAGTCAGTATCTCGCCCATGCTGCCATGTCACACTTACAATGTCTAGCAGTCTGTCGACACACGATGGAAGAACGCTGTGTTGCTCTGTGAGATGTAGAGACAGGGAAGATCTGTCTGGTTGGCCTTTTTGGCATAAGGGACACAACCACTCTGCCACCCCATTCCTTTCACTGCACACCGTCTCTCCAGACTCCTCCTAACAAACAAAAGCGCATGTTAGAGAACTCTGCTCTTAAACCTCTCTTAAACCAGAAATGCGGTGTAAAGTTTAGCATAGAACAAAGACAGAAATGGAAATGAGATGTAGGAAGACATCAAGCTGGGAGCTGCACCAATCAAGATGAAAGTATAATGTTACTTGTTTGTTATGCGCCTTAACTGGGTGACCTGCATTGCTGCGCGTAACAATTTGAACCCACCAATGAGGAGCCAGGTGTCATACTCTTCAACTGATTTAAACAAAGTAATCCTGGGTCAATATCATGATCTTACAAGCCTGTGGAGTTCCATTTCAGACTTGTTTTCAACCTGCTTTATCCGGAGGTTCCCATTATTTTGTCTGCAATGACTATCAAATAACACAATTATGCAATTGCTCAAATGGCACCTTTGTAATGTAAAAAAGTGTCTGTGTGCAGCAGATTTTACACTGCACTGACATAAAAGGAAAGTGGCTTCTAGACAAAAGATCAATTGTATCACACCTCATAATGATCAAGAAACTGATCTGACATCACAAGCACACACAAACTGCACTAAAGGCAGACTACACTGAGCAACACTCCATGCAAACCATAACATGCACTGCCTGACAATCCACAACGACTACATTGTCACTCCAACCACTCATTTTCCACCAGTTTTGACAGACACAAGGAACACGTGGCCAATATATTACATATATTCTGAGATCATGCTGCATTAGCACAACATGCGTGACGACAAAACTGCCATTCTCATGCAGGTAAACGGGAAACCAAACACACCACTACTCTCAATTTTACCACACAGCTTTGTCGTATTTTTCTGCAAGCATTCGTGTGCCAAAGATGCAGTAATGAAAGCAAATCATGCCCATGAGGAGAAATACCAACACAGCGACCGTCCTCACTTCCTCGTCATGCCAATTAGCAAGCTAGCAGGGTAATATGACCAGATAATATTCCGACGAGACTGTATCTGCGGTGTATATCCTGTTTAAAACCTCCCCGTCACGAGTTTTATAATTAAAAGCCAAGATACAAGTAGATTGACGTCTTCTTGTCCATAGCTGGCTAATTAACGAGCAGTCTAATTAGCTATGCCGACCAGAGACGAATCAATTAGCTAGCAGGCTAGGTTGAGAAGCCCCCCTGTAACGTCGCATTACAGTGGTGTTTCTGGAAATGCTGGTTAGCTGTTAGTTTACTGAAAATAACCCCGCAGTGATATCCATACTTCTCTGAAACTGCAAAAGACAGGGCAGTCGTCAGCACAATCCGGACCGTGGCTCTCAGCTAGGGCTGGGCGATCATTAAATTAATAAACAAAAGGGCTTGAGCTATTAACAGTCGTGTCACTTTGCTAGCTAGCCTGTTAGCAGGCAGAGATAATTAACGGCTCCTCGAACTGTCTCCAACTGGCGGCTCTCCACTCCCGACAAAACTCTGGCCGGGCCAGGTGGGAGCACGGCTCGGATACACCGCTCCACTTCACCCCGGATAGAAAATACACTCACCAGGCTTCACATCCAAAACCTCGGCCTCGAGTTATTTCCTTGCCCCTCTGATTGTGGGCTGCCAATCGGGCATGTAGTGTTGCACCGCCCGCCGCCTGCTGCTCAACAGCGCAAATTGAGGCCTAGCCGGACTAAAGCCATTTAATTAATGAACGTGGGCTCCGTTTACAGATGTGTTAGAAACACTCGCACCCCCTCCTCCCTCGCCGCCCAGCAGACCCCCTTTTGACGCGTCCTAGCGCTCGAATCCATACGTTAAACACTCGCCGTGCAACACATGGCCATTTAAACTATCGTTTTAACAGCTTTGAGCCGTAATTGGCGAAAGAATTAGACGCGAAAAAGCTACTTGAAGCGGAGTACGTGCGCCGCGGTCGCCTCGACGATGGGGGTGGTGTAGGGAGAGGAGGCGAAAGAGAGGCGAGAGGCAGAAAAAAGTTTGGGATTTAATGTTGGATTTCTATAAGGGATCGGATTAGTATGGGGCACGATCCGTCGTTTGCTCGATCCTCTGCCAGTCGCAGGCCACTCTCGCCGCTCCAAATCAGCACAATTAACCGAACGGCCGTTTAATTAAGTTCGGAGCAATTAGCTAATGCGTTTTTACCTGCATGGTCGCCGCTCCAGCACGCACACACACACACGCTTCCTCCGTGGCTCCTCAGAAGTGAAAAGTTTTCTTGCCAGCCCTCCCTCCCTCTCTCTCTCTCTCTCTCTCTCTCGCTCCCTCTCTCTCCGGTTCTCCCCCTCCCTTCATTCGCCCTATCCCTCTCTCCTTCCCCTCTTCCCTCTAGTAAACAGACCACAGCTCCCCCCAAGGCTGATTGCTGACATTCAGAGGGGACAGACACGGCTATCAAATCCCTTATGTAACCCCGCAGACATTACAGCTTATTAATGTATGCACAAACACCCATGAAGCAATAATCAAAAACAAATTGAAACGATGAGGAAAAAAAAACATATCGGATGCTTAGATTACACGGAATCCCCCCCCCCCCCCCTTTTTATGGTGAAACCTCATTTTCACATTAAAGGTGAATAATAAATGAGTCCCCATTCTGCCAAGTTGGATTGTCACAAAGAGTGTGACGACTTAATTAAAGCTGAATAATAGAGATGGGCTCCACTCTGCGCCTTTTCCCGCACGAATCATGACATGTTTTCAATCAAATGATAGGTGTGGCGCACATCAACAGTCGACTATGTGGGATAAATATTTATGAAGCGGAGCGGATTAAAACTGCACCATCTGTACGGGGCCCTGCGTTACTGGGGCGGGCGATGATGCTCCTGAACGCACTCATAGGTGTTCCCGATTGCGCCTGTGCAGAAATTAACTTCGCTGACGTGTGGTAGGCTGCACGGATTGATCTGTCGCTTCGTTTCTGATGCCGATTTGTTTGGATTTAAGGGTCTGACACGTCGAGGTGCGTGAAGGTGCGGGTCGCCGAGTTTGTGGGGATTTTTTAAACACTCTGTGGTTCATTTTGGTGATTTTGTATTGGAGTTCGCGCATGAGTCTGAGCAGCAGCAGCAGCAGCAGCAGGTCGGGCTGAGGGACTTTAAACTGATTGTAGGACAGGTGCGAATGGCTACAGGAGCTGTGTTGTGTTATTTTACAGTAATATAGTTAGTGTAACAACAGTAGGGTGACCAAATGTCCTGGTTGTTTTTTACAAAGTGATGAAAATGTCCTGGTTTTCATTGTTTTTCATTGGGCCACTAAATGGAACTAATTTTTAAAATTATTCTTAGTTTTTTTGTGTGTGTGAGAGCTATTTTTGTTAAAGTTGGATTGCTAATATAGCAGAGGTATTTCTTAGTTATTTTTTTCTAATACAGAAGAGGCATTATTTCTATCATTATTTTCATTATTTCATTCGTTATTTTTGAAACTTGTCATAATAAAACATCTTAAGTAGCCTCTGAGAAGCCTCTCTGATTTTGTGTCTGTGATTATGGACAGTATTTGGTCATATAACATACAGAGGAGGCATACTTTAAATGTTTTGAAATTATAAGGCATCTTTGAGTAAACTCCGAGTATCATTTCAGTGTCTCGTCCTGATTTTCGCTAATGAAAATATGGTCACCCTAAACAGTAGCAGTTTTTAACATTTACATATAATAATTCTAATGCTTCAACAAAGCAAAAAAAAACAAAAAAACAAAGCTGAGGATCTGTATACATACAGACAGAGGAGTCTAGCAGTGTTTAGATTTTAGCCTGATAATTTCACTTTTGGGGGGTTATTTTAGTGCACAGGGGAATAAAGACATGTGAGACACCATGTTCTAGGTAAAATCAGGTCACCCCACTTTCTTACTGCACACAGCCACATTAATGTCACAGTGAGTAAAGGCTGCCTAGACTTCAAACTGTGCAGCTAAATTAGTGAAAGTGTTATTTATATGAGTCACATAGCTATAATTATTTGTACAGTTGAGTCTTGAAAATACATGACTGATCCTTTAAATAGAACAGGAGGAGAGATAAAGGATCTAGTGGGTGGGAAAAGGTTGCCCATTAACACAATACCCTAAATAAATAACTACTAATGAGACCCCATCTGCTGTCTGTGTCGCTGACAACAAAAACAAAATAATCTGTCCATGATCTAGTGTTTGCTGATCTAATTACAGCAGCTTACAATGAAATGATAAAATGTGTTTTTATTGTTACTCAGCTATCTGCTGTCATTTTAATTTAACAATAACATCATGATCAGTTCTATCATATTGTATTGAGAGCTTTAATGCATGAGTGTAATGGCAGATGAATAGATCAAGAGATATTTTAATAAAATGTATCCTCAAACACTCAGACTTTCAGATAATGTAGGTTAAGTGCAGTGCTGGCGAAAGTAATCCAGTTATTTACTTATGTAGAAGTAGTACTTACCACATTGTAAAAATAGTATTTTACAAGAAAAAAAAACTAAGTGAAAGTACAGACACCCAAAGAAATTCATATGTTATTGCACTGTATTAATATTGTTTAATAAAAACGGGTTTGCTGGTGCATCAGTTTGCAAAACACACTTTCATTTTATAGTAGGTGAAACTGGATGTAATTTAAGTTGTGTATTTTTCAGTAGTGTTGCAAGTACTGAAGTGATGTACAAGTAAAGCAGTTTATTTAAAGTGTTTTGGAAATGGAGCTCAATTTCCACTATTGGTACGATAAAGGGTTTCAAAAAATGAAATGATGCAAAGAAGCAAAACCAAACACAAGTTAAAAATCTTAGTAGCTTTTAGATAAGACGGGTTCTGTGCAGTGGAGTAAGGAGTAAGCAGATCTTTTACTTTGGTAAAATTACTACTACCACAATGTAAAAATACTGCTTTAAAAGAGAACTCCACTTAGTAAAAGTAGGGAAAACAAAGGGATGTTCTGTCATTACTGTGTTATCATCATGTTAATATTGTATAGTTGGACCGTAATACAGGTGCATTACTGCATTTTGATTTTGGTGCAGGTTAAATTGGAGGTACTTTAACTTTTTGCACTTTGTTCTAGTTTTTTTTCTATAATGCAAGTACATATGTGATGTAAAAGTAATGCCAAAACTTATTAAGTGCAGTGTTTCAGAAGCTGAACCTAATGAACACATAGAAAGTCAATAAAGATGATTTTAACTACCAGTAAATCGTTTAATGTCTAATCAAGCCATCATTTCAAACGTCAAAATCAATTTGAAATCGATTAATTGTTTAGCCATAGTGTACATCAATGCAAACAAAACAATTATTTATTCATATTACACTTGATTTAAGCCTTTTTCCCACTGAAACGACCATTTCATTATATACAACTGCCCCCATTCTATTTATCAGTTTCACAGTGGTTTCCAGTGAATGAATCTTACTATGTCATTATTTCAGATGAGTGTGGAAGTGGAGAGAAAATTTTTGTGCAGCGCTGACACCCTGAAAACCCTGGAGGAGATGGGGGGTACGTGTTTATCCACCACACATTCACACATGGGTGCGTTTAGCTGACGCTGTGATCCACGGCAGCTTAGAAATGGCCACTGAAAGGCCCTTCCAACATTTAATGACACTAATTGCTGTGGTTGTTGTGTAACTATGGCGACTCTGGCCATCTGTCTCGTGTTAATAATTAAGTTTAATTATCTGTATCAGCCTTGTTAGTGTTTTATTTATCCCTTTTTAAAATGATGTGTCTTTGTCCCTTATCTTTTCTTCTGCAGTTTGCGCTGGCCAGAGACAGTTTCATGACCAGTATTTTGACACCCCAAAGTTTGACCTGACTTTGAGAGACTTGTGGCTGCGGAAACGCAAAGGATGCTGGGAGCTCAAGTGCCCGACAGCAGCGTCCAACGGGACAACAGAGCTGAGTGGAGAACAATCTCAAGCGGCAGCGCTGTGTACACGATACAAGGAGATAACTGATCTGACTGAAATCCACCTGAGAGTGAAAGAGGTCATAAAAGACTCATGTGAGGTCAGAGAGACGGAGACGAGCTCATCAGAGGGAGAAGAATCCTGGTTGAGCAGCATGAATCTGGTTTGCTTTGCAGAGTTTACAACAGTGCGGCGGTCATTCACTTTAGAGGAGGACGGGGTGCAGATAGATCTGGACCAAGCAGACTTCGGCTATCATGTGGGAGAGATAGAGGTCCTCATACCAGAGGGAGGAGATGTGAAGTCAGCACTGGAGAAGATCAGAAAAACAGCTCAAAAACTGGGTGAGCTTTCACATTGCTCAACCATTTACTATCACGTATCACATTCACCAGTATCATTTTGCTCATCTGTGGCATAATTTTCTCTGAACTCATGAAGATTTTCCTCTTCTTCTTCTTCTTCACAGGCCTTACTGGAGATCAGAAAGTTGAAGGAAAAATGAACGTTTACCTTAAAAGAAATCACCCAGAGCACTATGCAACACTACTGAGTGCACATGTTTTGTAAGAGATATCATACTTTATCTGTGAAAGAGCTTTTAACTGTACAGTTAAATCTGTAAAACAGACACATTATTTATTAGAGATGTTGAACAAACTTTATGTAAATGCAGTTGCTTTAAAGTGAACCTGACTCTCTTTGAAACTTGGAAAATTTTCATGTTCTGTACAATCTATTGCCACTTGAACTTTTTATGTGACGTGTACCTCAAACAAGGGTAATTTAACAGCATTGCAGTGAATATCTGAGATGTCATACTGTTGGTTTACCACTGATGATGATTGTTTTCTCACTGTGAATAAAGACATGGAGTAACAAAGACACTCCCACATGGTCACTGTGTGCTTCACAATGTGTGTCAAAGGCTTTAAACATTTAGCAGTGGGATGCCGTTTTGAAGTGAAGAAACCCTTCCATTGTCAACACTGCTTTATTCCATATGTCTAAATCTGAAGATCATTTTAATACATTTTCAAGAATGTTTAGTGCAGCGTTTGATCTATAAATTGTTGGTATGTTAATCATCTGCTTGCATTTTGCAGGAATCCACTGTTGCATTGTGTTGTGCTTAATGAACATTGTTATCTGTCAGTGACTCAGTTATTACTCCGCCAAGGAACACAGCGGAGTTATGTGGCAATCAGTGTATGTTTGTCTGTCCGTCTGTTACTCTGTCTGTGCGCAACATTACTCAAAAATGCACAAATGGATTTGGATGAAATTTTCAGGGAAGGTCAGAAATGACACAAGGACCACCTGATTAGATTTTGGCAGTGATGTGGCTTATAGTCTGGATCCATGGATTTGTTAAAGAGTTCTGTATCATTGCGAGATAGCAACACGGCACCACTGTAACCATGACAACAAGTGGACACTACATCAGCTGCCTGCTGACGATCACATGATTGTGATCCTACCACAAATCCACCGCTGAGGACTTATCAGGACTCATACGCCCGACATTATAAAAGGAACAATTGATTATATTGTAGGGGTGTTCCTGAGTTCCATCAATTCCCGCCGCCCACTACATATTTAGGTCATGTAATTCGGTATCCAAACATAATGTACACATGCATAATACACACCTGTGCTCAGCGCAAGATCATTTTGTTTGTGGTACATCTATATTAAATGGCCACGTTCTCTGTTGCCGTGATTTCTGACAATAACTAATAAACAAATGCTGCATTTCTTAAAAAAAAAGTGTTTATTTTTTTTATATATATATATATATATATATATATATATATATATATATATATATATATATATATATATATATATATATATATGCTGCATTTCTGACAATGCCATACAGGGGAATGAACAGCCTTGGTGTAGTACTGCACTCTCTTGAGTTTTTCTTGTTAAATATTTAGCTTTAGACTTCCAGAGTATTATTCATTAACTAATTAATTCTAAATTCCTGACAAAATCAGTGTTCCTTATACTTCATTAAAAACCTAAGTCCAGAAACTGACGGCACAAACAGGGTTTGTAGGACAAACTGAGCTGAAAAAGTATTACAGATTACACACTCTCCCACAAAGAATGATGCAACATTTTTTGTCACTCTAGTTTGCCGAAGTAGCTTTATCGAGTCTTTTATCAAACCACAAAGCTGACTCTACAGGCTCTGAGCTGTCTAATGAATACTTCCAGATAAGGCTGTACCCATATCAGCTTCTCACCACACAATTATCACAGCCAAAAAGATTCACAGAGGATATTACTGCGATTTCTATTTAAAAATTGCAACAGAATAATGCTATCAGTCAAATTCATCTTTAATATGTGTTTTGTCCATTTTCAAATGAATGAAAACACGGGTGTAGGGGGGTGTAGACAGTTAGTTACTGGCGCTGGAATATTTACAACATATCTGTAGTATTAACATGAATTCAATATTTTATTTTTTTCGCATCAAGATTATCGCTGATACTAGTATATCGCAATACCTCTATTTCAAAATGACAGAAATGTAGACTGCATACGTTTATTTATGATGTTATTATCTTATGATGGGAATTTTGCTATAATAACATATAGTTCTGTATTATTTTACCAATTGTTCATAAATTTAGAAACACATGAATACACTGATGAAGTTGTTAAGCAAAATTATTATTATAGGATTCATTCATTTCTGCAGCTCTGTTACAACAGAAATTCTCTGAGCCACAGACACTTTGGTTGACAAAGATTCAACTGTGAGAAAGAATATTTTTCACAGTATCTAATTATAAAGTTTAACCATCATAACAAGCTATCAGATGACATTCTTTAGCCTGATACATAACAACAATTAGAAGAACAGACACGGCAGTCACAGTTACAGACTAAAAAATGGAAACAAAAGATTACAGAACAAACTGTACCATAAAGAATAACTTTGGTTAACCAGAAAGGCTGTACTGAATGAAAAGGTTCCATTATGATACAAGCAGACTACACAGAACATGTGGTTCCTGCTTAGTCACAGTCGCTTGTACGTTGATTAACAAGAGCAAATCTTCATTGTCTCTTTTCTGCTGTAAAAACAGACAAACGCTCACATGTATACATTCCTGCAGCACTGTAACCTGGTTCCTGCAGGACACGGGCTGGTAATGAATGATAACTTATCACAGTCATGCATTGATCATTCTCTTCAGTTTCAGGCTGTGACCAAATCAGCCGGAGGTGACGGAGGACGTTTCTCAAAGGTCGCAATTAGCCTTCTGTCAACAGCAGCACCTGTTGTGTTCAGATTCATCTGGACACCTGGCATCTCCACACATACAATAACAGATTTTATATACAGCACAGAATGATGTGTACACGTAGAAGCAAGCAGACGAACAATCACTACCACGAAGTGACAGCAGAGGCCTCAAGTCCTGATTACAAAAATGAAGCCAACTCTGTGCATGGACGATGCATCACACTGACAACCACATCTGGTCCTTTTATAAAATAATGCAGCTGTTGACATATAAAAAACAAAAAATAAAAACTTTGACAATACATCTGTTCAAGTTTTTATGGAACACCCAGTGCCTACACAGTAATTACAAGCAATAAAGTAAAGGAATAATGTTTGAAACCAAACCAATGTTTACCAGAGGGAGTTGACTAATTATCAGCCTGGCTGACTGTTGAATTCAGCATTTGGCACTGGTATAGCTACATCGTGAGTGTTGTTAAAAATTTTTAACCAGTTGTCAGAAAATAAGTGAAAATAAGCATTTTCAAACTATCCTACGTAGGCTTTGTTGCAGCACTATCTAGTCAGTTACACGTCAAGTAATAACCTGCTGTCAGCACAAAAGAATACACAATTGAAAGTTGTCTTTTAAGTAAAGCAAAATATCAATAAAATTCTATATGTCTTGTGCTGGATTTTGTGACATTCCAAATTTTTACGCCAAGATTTACATTTTTTTCTTCAAATGTGTAATATTTCCAATAACTGTCATCACCTCCCTTGATTACTAATGATTGATAATAAAATTAGCTCTGAAAAACATCAGTCAACTCCTATTTACCTATTTCCTTCACTTCTGCTTTTATACACATACTTGTTTTGATTTTACAACCAATATCGAAAGTCGTCCTGTAAAACTCCAGTTGAACAACTTACAAATAATTAATAATAATTTCATGACACTAAAAAATAATTACAGCTTGTTGTAAATATGTAGATTTAGTGACAGGGTTAGACAGGTTTAGGATGACTAGAAGCGCAAACACACGTTTTGCATGTGAGCTTCGAGCTGAGGGAGGTCTGCAACACGAGTGTTAATTAATACGTATTACGTAAGCACCGACGCGCTTACGTCACACTGCGCGTCGTACGCACACACGTTTCTGCGGCAGGTTCCAAAACGTTGAGCTACTTGTTTGACCGACGCTGACTTCTGTCACTTGACGGAGGAAAATTACTACAGCACCAATGTTTTCATGTAAACCCTCAACGTTTGGTCGTTTATGGCACTAAACAGCAGATGACTTCACCTACCAGCTAGCTGTTGTTAGCTAATATGACCTCAGGCAGTAAGGTGGACTGAAAAAAACATCTCTACGTACTAAACTTTAGGCAGCGAGTTGAAGTTAAGCACTTACATGCTGAAGCCTGGTTGGAGTCGCAAAATAAACGATAGTATTGCACCACATTAAGAATAAGCTTTTTAGTTTAAACCCATAAACATTTAAAAGACAGTCTCTAGCTGTAACTAAAATTCTGTGACTGAATAAAGTCCATCATTTCTGCTTCAGCTCAGGATTCCTCAGCAGATGGTGATTGGGAGCTCCAGAGTCTGGTTCAGAAACAGCACAGTCTGACAAATTACTCATTCAAACTTCTACCCAAACTGTATTTTCTGTGTGCTTGAAGTTTCAAAATTCTACATTTACACCTATGTGCAATGTGCAGGTGAATCATACATGTTTGCATATTGAGCCATGGTTGGTTTTCACAGTTTAGATGTCGTGAAAGTCATGAAAGTCCTCAGTAGCAACAGAGGAACAACATAGGCTTATCAATTTACTGTCTGCACTGATAGTTGCAGCCACTGGGTTTCCATGTTATTTATCAGTAATGGTTATATGTATGTAATGTAGTGCAGATGTTTCAGTGTATACAGTAGACATTACAACAGCTGGAAATATTACAGAAGTGCATTACCACGGTAGAAAATGTATAAAATGTACTCAACTTTGTTCTTTTGTGCAATATATTAAAATGAAACCAAAATGACTACTGTTTTTAAAATGATTTGCTGGATTTTGCACTGTTATCGTAACCACAGTTCTAGTTTTCTATTTTTAGTGGACGGCATATTCGCAGTTATTTAAATTAATTTTTTCAGACAGATCATCACAACTGGGTCAGATAAACCCACTATAGAAGGTGTGAGCCTCTTTGTCAAACACTTCCTGTTCCTCCTGCTCTGTTAATTGTAGCTTATTGTCTCCAACTACCCATTAAGAGCAGATTAGATCAGTAGACCAATTACTTCCCTCTCTTGTGTCCTGCATGTCCACTAGTGTTTGGTAACAAAGTTATTGAACAAAATATACACCATGTACACTTTCACCTCAAAAAAGAGCTTGAATCATATTTTAACTTGGCCCTAGCCATGTCCATGTAATCACTGGGTTATTTTTAGTTTTGTTTTTGTTTTTTTAAAACGTTTTTTGTGTTATTTATTTAATCCTCTCAAGATAGGTGAAGTAGATAGAATAGATGAATAGAATAGGTTTTTACTAAAAGCCCAACCAGGGACAGGAGTTGCAAATTAGCTCTATGCTACACACTCTATATGTAATGCATCAGTCCTATGTGTTGTATGATAATTACATGGTCCCTGATCAAATAAATGAATAAAATAAATTATTATACAAAAAACAATGAAAATCGTTTTGACACTCTGTATTAGCAGCATTAAAAGATAAATTACAAAAATCAACATTAAACACAGATTAAAAATACGTACAACCAAAATATATACAAACGAGGAAATATGGACCAGAGATATGAATGATATACAACCATAAATATTGTAATTAAACATAAATTGCACTTATATTGCACTTGTAGGCATGTGACATTATCAGTCACATGCCTACAAGTGCATTATTCATGGTCACTGTCGGCATTTTTTTCTTTGCTTATACACATTTGAATTGTTTTTATGCTGTATGAAGCATTTTCAAAAATGTGAAAGAAAAATGTGTAGTTATTTAAATGATTACCAACCAAAAGATACATGGTGCATGCGATGCTTCAAAGCTGGAATCCTGGTAATCCTTCTTCAGAGAAACTGTAATGAGATTGTTTTTTAGGAACAAAATAATGTATTGCAAGTGTACACCAATTAATAATAACGTTAAAACCACCTGCCAAATACTGTGTAGTAGTTTTAGTCCATAGGTTTTATCAGTTCAAGTTAAACAATAAGCAGTGCAGATGGAGAAGGAGATTTTAAAATCTCCTTGCAGTTTCAGCTGATTTTTTTAATGTTAGAAGTTGTAATTACAAGGTTTTACTTATTCCATGTCTTACTATAATAGTTGCTGCAGACGTTACTCTGTTACTTCTTATATATTTGTAAAAATAAAATGATACTTTCATGTGTAATTATTACTGACCCATATTTTTCAGAGGTTATAGACTATTTATTGTTATAGTGCGCGTTATTTTACCATAAAAATGTGGTCAGTCGAGCTTTCAGCCAATGACGGGAGCGCTGCGGATCACGTGACGGCGAGAGGGCACGAGGGGCACGCGCAGGGCTTTTTTCACACTTTTGTAAACAACATGGCGATTCACGGACTGGCCGTGCTAACCGACTGACCAAACACCGCGCTGTCAAACCTACAGCCTGCTCTTCTCCTCAGCGCCGTACGCCGCACCGTGCGGAAGCCGTAGCTCTGACGGACTGTCAAGTTAGCGGCGAAACGACAAAAAGCTGGACCGAGGAAGCGTGAGGAGGACCGTCTGACAGCCTGACGGTAGCTGCTGTTGTCGTTAGGTCGTTAGCATGTTTAGCTAGCTGGACAAAATCAGCATCTTAAACGTGATGAGCTAACAGTCACACCGGCCGATTTATTTATCGATTAGTTTGTTCGTGTCGAAACAGTAAAGCGGCTCCCACAAATAACTTCTGTCAGTTTAGTTGCTGTAGATAAAACGTCATCATCCGCAGCCATTTATTACCTAACGCCTGTTTTTCCCGTCTCCTTGTGTTTGATTTCACCTGACATCCTCAGGTAAAACTAACATTTAATTCCTCGTTACTCTCCCTGACAGGCTCTTTTCAGTCTATGGGCTCTCAGTCCAGTTCTGGGATGTCTGGTGGAAGGGGCTCTTCCAGTGGCAACCCAGCTGAGCAGTCTGAAGGAGCAGAACCGAACCAGAGCAGCAGCAGCAGCAGCAGCAGCAGCGAGGCCGCAGGACGGCGGACCGGCAGCAGGGAGACAGACAGTCGGCATCAGAGGAGGACGTTGACTTAGCTGAAGTACTGGCTTACCTACTAAGGAGGTAAACTGGGAGGATTTTCGAGTTTGAAATGCTGACACTGACAATAGCACGACAAAAATCACACGCACCTAGCATCATGATAGCTGGACAACAAAAATCTAAACATCTCAAATAGTCTTCATAGAGAGCTGAGATACTAACACGTTATTTTGGTCAAAGTGGATGATCACTATCATAAATGGAAAAGTCCTGTGAGCAGAAAAATAGGCACACCTGTGCGATGCAGTGCAATGTAATATCCCTGCAATATGCCCTATATTATCTTTCATAAGAGCGCTGGAATTTCTCTTTATTTCTGCTCACTCTGCATATACATTTAGTTTTGTCAGGGTGTCAGTGCACAAAACATGCACACAACATCAATTCATCGTGTTTCATGTTTTGAACTGATATATTTCAGGATAGATATTTAGAATATGAAACCGTTTACAGAGAGGATAGGTATCACTTGTCAGATGTATATTAGCTTCTGGACACTCTTCAGATGGTCCAAAATGGGCTGAAAAGTAAGGTTGTTATTACATCTTTGCTACAAGAGCAAATAATTGAAACATTACTTTGCATTCCACTGCTACTATTTATCAATAATAATAATACATTTTATTTGAAGGCGCCTTTCTTGGTACTCAAGGACACCGTACAAACAAACATCTCCATATATACACATTACAAACTAAGACCATTAAAAACAATAGAGACAGGTCTATTGGCATCAGGTGGAATATGCAGTTTTGAACAGATGTATGTTGAGTTGTGATCTGAAATAGAGGAATGAGTCCATGTTTCTCATTTGGGGTGGCAATGAATTCCAGAGAGTTGGTGGTGAGACGGGCAGAGGGGACAGACACGTGGATTTTCTGTTTGATTTAAGTGCATGTGCAGATCTGGGAAGTTTTGGAATATTTCTCTGTAATGGGTTTCAGCCCTTGGAAGCGATTTTTGACCGTGTCAGGGTCTGTTTCAACAGCCCAGCAGAAGAGTCAGAACTAGAAAGAACAAGGATCTGAAAGAGTTGAAATGAATTCAAAATAGTTGCTTTTTTCACTGCACTTAACATTCAACTACCCTCAAGCGAGCCACTGATCTCCCACCTGTTGAAGTGGAGCTGCTCAGGAGTAAAAGAGTCTCTGTCATGCAGGCTGGCTGGTGTCTTTCCATTTGACTCTAGGGCTGCAACTGGAGCACTTTCTCCTCTCCGTCTTTGTTGCCCTTTACTCCTTTAAATTCTTCTCTAGGTCAATTTTTGCGGATTCCTTTGATCATGTGCTATGGCTCTGAGTGACTGATGTGGTGTTTGCATATGCAGGGGCCAGGTCAGGCTGGTCCATGGCAGTGGAGCCACGGGGCTGCAGCTGGTCCAGTCCTACTCTGACTCCGATGAGGACAGTGATGGAGCATGGGAGGGACGGCTGGGTGACCGCTACAATCCACCAGGTAACCGCTCATACACACTGTTTGTTGTCCATGCCATAGATTTCAGACAATAAGTCACTGCTTACATGGCAGATCTCTTACCTAAATGTATTTTTAATCTTAAACCTACAATTTCGACAGCAGTACAAGTTGGAAAGCTGGATTATTTGTTAGAACAGGAACACTATCTTGCAGTATTAAATATCATTGCTTGTTGTTTGATTTCAACATAGTTTAAACCCACCCAGTAACAGAAATAGGATGAATGCACACCAGTAATATTTTATTTAAAGATGTAAATTGTATTAGATGAATGTTATTGTCTTGTATTTATTTATTTATTTTTTTAAATTAAATTGAAATATTATTAATGGAAGCTGGTATTAAGTAAATAGTATTGCGAAATTGTTAGCCATTACCTAAGCATGATCATCTTTAAAGCTTTTACAACCTAATTTACAACTCATGTTTTTACTGGACTAGTGAGGATTGAGTATGTTTTTTTCGATTTCTACTTTTCTTCTCTCTCCTTCAGTATAATTCGATGTCAGAACACATCAGAAAAACATGTTAGTTACCTACCTGTTTCTATTTCTTGTATATTATAGTTTATTATAGGTTTTTCTTTTGTACTTTATATTTTTACCTATTTTAACATTTTGTATTTATAAAGCCTGGTGCACTGCATTTCACTGCCGTACTATATGTGCATGTGACGATTAAAAAATAATTTAATCTAATTTAGTTTGCCAAGGTGACAATTGTTATAAACTTTTGCACCTTGTTCTCACAGATGTGGAGAACCGTCGTATCAGAATGTCTTTTGTGCAGCAAGTTCTGACAGTCAAATATGAACTCATACTGAGCCTTGTTCTTTGTAATATTTTTCTAGTGGACACCCAACCCGACACGCACGAAGTGGATCGGAGTGAGATCCGAACTCAGATCCTGCTGGCCACTGCCTCCTCTGCCTTGAAAGGCCGTCACAGTTTCACCCACATGCTAACAGAGGTCAGACCACAAAAAACATTTCAAAATACGTAGTTTTATTTAGTTTCTCAAGAAATTTGTGTTTGTTTAACTCATGTTCAGATATTTAAGGTGTTCATCGCTTGGTTGTAACAGACAGTTTAGTAACCGCTAAATGTTGACGGTTCTTTCTTTGTGCAGAGGGAGCAAGGCAGATGTAGAGGTTCCAGTTTTTCCCATGGAGAGTGCAGTCGTATCCGTACACAGTAAGAAGCTTTAATTTGTTTTGTTTTTTTTTACCAAATTAGTATTAGGGGACATACAAAGACTCACATTAGTTTAATCAGTTCATTTAAGCACTAAAAAATCTTGATTGAGCATTAACTTCTGTTGAATTTTATATGAGTCATAGCTGTGTAGATCATGTGAAAATGTACTATCTAGTGGAGATGACGAGGGACTATATATTAAGATATTGACCCTTGTGGTCCTCTGCAGTTTCCTGCCAAACTATGTGTCCCACAAGGATACATACCAGCAGAAAGCCTTCTGCGGAGTGTACAGCGAGGATGGCAACATGTTCCTCTCTGCCTGCCAAGGTAAATAACATGAGATCCAACATGAGAACCCGGAGTAACTGAATCAGATCTAACAATAATTCTTAATGTTTGTTTAAAGCTGCTGACACCACTAAATCGCCACAGCCATTCATGCAGTGTCATGTACAGAATGTGGTTCGGCACAGACAAGTATTGTTTGACTTTCCTCTTTTTTTTAAAACATCTTTTGTTCCAAACAAAATGATCTGATATCAAAACAGCTTAAGGCTAACTGAAAAAAACATTTAGAAAGTATCACTTGTACACTTTGCTACTATTTCCTGATTTGACATATGACTTCTGCTTTAATAAAGTAGCTGTTTTGCAAGCAAACAGTGCAAGCAAGGGGCAACACGTCTCATCACCAGCCGCCTCCCAGTCATTTGATTACAGTGTTTGTTCTCATCATGATTGCTCTGTTGATGCGCTGCTGCAGGAACTAAAATGGACCCAAATACCTGTCGGCTAAGGGTTTAAAGCTGGGATAGGCAGTTTTTTGGGGGACATCACTGAGTGAAAATGCCATAATAACCATTTAGGATAATGTATATTAAATTGTTTGATAGGAAGCTAGATTTTTGCTCCTCTTAATGGCTTTCTAAATGAGATACGGTGGTTGATTAGCTTGTCTAGGTAGACTTACAGAAAACAGACAGGGGAGAGCTGCAGGAGGCGGTTTGTATTTTTTCCTTTCTCCAGATTTCTGTCTGACTCACCTTTAAATGTGTTCCTAAATGAAATATTATTCAAATGTGCTTTTGATTAAAAGCCTGCAATGTATAGTAGATGGAATAACTCCCTCTCAGCTTATAGTTCCAGACGAAAATTAGATTTTGTAAGAGCAACACTTCAGTCCCGTCAAAATTAGTGCATCTTTTACTGACAGAAATGTATTTTTTATGTTGCTTGCTGCAGACCAGAACATCCGCTTATATGACACCACTAGGGGACGATTTCACCTGCGGCGAACAGTGAAGGCCCGTGACGTGGGCTGGAGTGTATTGGACGTCTGTTTCACCCCCGACGCTCACCACTTGCTCTACTCCAGCTGGTCTGACTACAGTAAGGCTAGGAGGCCTGTATTTGATCAAATGAGAAAACAATTAGCCAGTCATTATAGCATTTCCATTTCTTGATGTTTCTACTGTTTTTATACTTGAATCTTTGTGTTATCGTCTCGCTTCTTAACGTTAGTTTTGCTTATGTTTCTTACTCCTAACAAACTGCACCTTGCTTCTCTTGTAACATAACAGAACTGCATTTGTGTGCATCTCAGCTTCTCCTTATGGACATTTATTATACGCAGATGAAAAGAGCTTGGAAAAATACAGCAGTTATTTCAGTGAACATCTGCCTGTAGTTATTGTGCCTGTGAACCAAATGTTTCAAGAATTTGATTTCTTTGATTCTCACTGGAAAAATGGAAGTAATAGAGAGCACCTGGTCTAGTCATAGTATCTTAGATAGATAGATAGATGGATAGATGGATAGATGGATGGATGGATGGATGGATGGATGGATAGATAGATAGATAGATAGATAGATAGATAGATAGATAGATAGATAGATAGATAGATAGATAGATAGATAGATAGATAGATAGATAGATAGATAATTAGATAGTAGCTTACATACAACAAAAAAACAAAGCAGGCAGGTTAGTAACCAGATTAACATTAAGGTTAATATATATATATATTTTTTTTTAAAAAAACTTCTGTACAATACTATAAACAAAACCCTTCTAAATTTAAAATCTATAGAAATACTAATTGTATTAAAAGTCAATATACAGTATTTACACATTTCAAGGCACCATGATAATAAGGAATAAGGAAACTACAGTTGTAATAAGCTACATTAGGTGCATAGACATTTTACAACCATGACTGAGACCTAGTCTAGGTCAGTCAGGTAGTGCAGGACTTCAGCAACTACTTCTAATTTCTTAAAATTCCGTATTGTTTTTTGTATACACCGATTAGCCACAACATTTAAACCACCATCCTAATATTGTGTAGTTTTCCCTTACGCTGCCAAAACACATGCCAACAGACACAAGCTGTAGGTGTCCTGTGGTGTCTTGACACATGGATGTAAGCAGCAGGTCCTGTGGGTCCTGTGGTCCTGTGGGTTGCAGGTGAGGCTTTTGTTTTGAGGACGCATGATCAGATTTGGATACGAGGAGTTTGGAGGCTTGGTCTCTTGCCTTGTTCGTTGAGCTCTTCCTCAGCAGTTTTTGCAGTGAGACAGGAGCACATTGTCCTGCTGAGACAAGCTACTGCAGTTTAAAAGTGCCATTACCATTGCGGGTGCACTTATTGACTGCAGCAATGTCTAAGTGGGTAGTATGTGCCCAAGTTTTCCCAGCAGAATGTTGCATTGTAACGAGATGATAAATGTTATTCACCTGTAAGTGGCTTTAATGTTATGGCTGATTGGTGTATCTATGTGTACTATATATGCCTTTATATATAACATAAGCACTGCTTGCTGCTTCAAGTCCTACAATGCTATGTTTTGTGTTTTCTAGATGCAAATAGACTTTTGGAAAGTTGCCCGCTAGTGATGACACAAAATGATGATGATTCATAAGTGTTTGAAATCTCACTTCAGATCTCACTGTTGAAGAAACTTCAGATTGCAAAAGAAATACTTACTGTGTAGGAAACTGCTGCTTCCACACTGCTCCCTGGTAAATAGGGAGAAATGTTTTAATTAACAAGAGAGTGATTTCTCTTATTATCTAAGTGTCGTTGCTTGGCAATGTTAGCTAAAACCGACAAAGGTTGCGTGATTATTTTTTCAGATCAGTTCCCTGAACAGAGAACACTGCAGTTTTTATCTTTGCATTTTTTAGCCCCGTGACATGATAAATGGTCGCGTTCTGCCACAAGTGTGCACACTATGTTGTTTTCTTCATACACTTTGTCTGTGTGTCTCTCCACAGTTCATTTGTGCAGTATAGATGGAGACAGTGAAAACCACACCGCCCTGGACCTCAAGTTAGTGTTTCCCTCATAGTAACTTATAACATTACGGAGCAGGTAATCTATCATTCCTTACCAGCCGGCCCTCCTCTCCCTTCATTACCACCTGGATGAATGATGCTGTCAGAACTTGTCACCTCAACATCCATCCTCTCGCTCTGTGTGTGTTCCTTTTGTTAAACGGAGAGTTCATTATTTCAACAAAGCACTATCATTAAACTCATAGCAGTCCTATTAATGACATTGTTTAAGAGGTGATGCGTGCCTTCATGAAGCTTTTTGGTGTGGGATGACATGCAGTAGACATTGGAGTTGTGATTCACATGTCTTGTTATCGCCGCCGTGTCAAACCTGCTTGTGTGTGTGTGTGTGTGTGTGTGTGTGTGTGCTGTTGTGCGTTGTAGTCCAGATGAGAGGAGGTTCTGTGTGTTCTCACTGGCTGCGTCCACAGATGGCAAAGAGATCCTGGGAGGGTGAGTTCAATTTTGCTTTTATGTTTCAAGACAGTGACTGACTGAGCTGCAACCAGGACTGAAGGCTCTTTTAGAAATGTAAATTCAAGTTCTTTTGTTCTAGGTGGAAGTTAAATGCACTTGTTATAACCAGCGCTGCGAATTACATTTATAGTTGATATTAAAATGAAACAGATTAGGTTTAGCGTGCTTAATCACATTTAAACAGTTGTTCTTCTCTCTCCCTTCAGAGCAAATGATGGTTGCCTTTACGTTTTTGATCTTGATCAGAACAAACGAACGCTGAAGGTGAGCGTGCCTTTGGTTACACTTGTTCCTGCTCCTTTGCTTTTCCATGCCTGTTTCTGCATCCCGTCCGCCTCTGTCTGTTTGTGCTTTATCCTGTGGTCAAGGTGAGCCAGACACAGTGGAGCTAAAAGTGTGCCAGCTTACATAAAGTTTTACACCATCCTGCTGTCTAATGTAGCAGCACAGAGTCCAGTTCCACCCTGCAGTGGGACAGTGGGGGTTAAATCCACCTCCCTCCTCCTCCCACAGACACCCTCTGTGTAGAAGTCACTAGATGACCTCTACCATCTGCTTCACCGCTGTCGTACGCTCTTCCTCAGTCTGTCCCTCCCATTGCCTCTGTGTTATGGTGTCTTTTTGTCCCTTATATCTCAACACCTTACTGCTAATTTTTTCTATTCTTTCACTCCCCTTGTATGTGAAGCTTCTACTTAAGATCACACATCTCACATAAAGCCAAAACTAACAATGGATTCAGACTGATGTAATTACCCACAGTGTTTTTCGGAGCTGAATGCTATCATGCTGACAATGGCCCTGTTCACACATGGCATGCGTCTTTGATAATCTGATCAGTGGACTAGTAGAGTACTCTAGTATAGGTGTGAATGCAGCCAAGATGGAGGATGCATTGAGATCTGATCACTTAGGTTGCAATAGGAGTAGGTCTATGTTCACCTTCATTCTTTCAGCTGTGTCTATGCAAATGTGCCCCGGGCCATCATGAAGGACAACCCGCTCAACTGACGTCCTCTGTATAATCCCTTTTTCATTCTCAAATTCTGCAAACTGCATTTGTCCAAGAAAATTTCTGAAAGCCCACTAAGCTATACTAAGATTAATTCAAGCATCTGGAGCGATTTGTTTTCCCTGGTACACACCATGGAGTGAAACTAGTTTGTCTTGTTTTAATTTAAATTCTCTTCACGTTTTAATTTCCATCAGATTAGGCAAGTACAGGGGTCCTCGGGTTACGACGTCCTCGACCTACAGCGTTTCGTTGCTACGTCAGAACTCGTTACATAGAACTAGTTGGCGAGCGGAGCGGATGAATACGTGGTCATGCGGCGCTGTAAGACGGCTTTTTTTTTTTACATTCTCCGGTTGTACGCCACTTTGCATCGTGCTACAGCCGCTAACTTTTCATTATGGCTCCCAAACGTAAGTCAGACTTTTCTGATGGCAAAGAAAATGGTGATTGTAACAGCTGCAGCTGCACAACTAGTTAAAGTCATGCTGCAAAAATGAATCATGAGTCATAGCAAATTTGACTTCTTTACTGTGGCTCTTGATGCACATTACTAAGAGTGAAAACTGCAACAAAAACAGAATAAAACATTATAAAAACATGTAAATAAATCCTGTTAATGTAAACAGTAAGTCCAAAAATGAAGTTAATTAGTTAGACACTGCCTCTGTGGCGTTTACAAAGTAGAGAGCCGTGCATCCAGGAAAGGATGTGTGCATGTAAAGCTAAATATCAAAATAGCAGACAGGAAGTGACAACTGTCAACATACAACTTCAAAATAAAGGCTTTTTAAAAATAAAAGTACATCAATAATTCTGCCTTAAGGTCAACACACCAGGAGAAGTGAAATTAGATTTAATAAAACGCTCAGATCAAGACCAAACACAGACAAACATCTCTATTATTAGATCAAGGTGTAAAAACAGTGGAATATATTCTTTTATCTTCTTGTAAAATGACTCATACATGCATGAAAATCATTGTTATTCATGTCTTTTATGAAGAACTGATCAATATCATGATGCACCTAACGGCTTTGTTTACATTTTCTCCGGAGTTCCGACTCGGCGACAATCGACTTAGATCAATCTGTAAGAATGAAACTCTGACGTAAGTCAAGGACCCCCTGTAAATGCATTGCTGCCTCCTGCTTGTTAAAAAACAACGCATTTGTACTTTGCAAACATAAATACTGCATGTGGCTATTTGCGTTTAGAGCAAGAGGTGAGATAAGAACAAAGGTGGTCATTTGAGACGCATGTGGAGACGCATTCTACACTGACATGTTTACAGCTGTCCACTAGTACTCAGATCTGCCATTACATGTGGTAATGCCTGGTGTGAACAGGACCAACTACAACGCTAGCATGCTGATGTTTAGGAGGTATAATATTTGCAATGCTCACCATCTTAGCTAGAAACCCTCTGCAGTTTGTTTTTACCTTGCTTTTACATGTTCATACGGTGTGGTTTGTTTGATGGAGGACACATCAAGAGCAAAATAAACAGTCGACACCAGGGCTGAGTGTTTTTCACCTTGACTCACCTTGTCTCAAAAACACAGATTCAGTCGTCTTTGTTTTCATATGTAACAAACCATAGACTCCAATTCTGTTAACTTGCAGGGTAGCACTCTCGGTAGCATTATTCTTACTCAGAAACAGTTTCCGGTTCAAACATGTTGAATTACTCCAACACTGCAAATTACCACTGCGTAGTGTTAAGCTCTTTTACAGCATTTGTGCACAGTTGTAGATTGGTTGCTGTGCTCCAGCTGCAACAAGTGGGGAGGAGTGTGTGGAGAGAGGTGGGGAATTCAAAGATGGTCAGATTCTAGAGGAGTCACATTTAAGCCATTTCAACGCACAAACAGATTATTTTAAAGGAAAACGCTTCTAAATATGAGTTCTAAGATGAGTTTTTAGGTTTGTAATCAATGATCAGAGCGGGACTTTGCTGTATTACTGCACTAATATTTGCTAATTAGTCCAGCTGAGTCTGATGGGAATGTCATTAGTTTTGGAGACATTTGGCATAAAGGAAAATATTTCACAAATTAAAAAGCTGACCTGATGATGGTGCTGGAAGAAAACTCAGAGAATCATCAAAGTCAGTAGAATTCGTTCTTGTGGGACCATGAATACAAGATTTTATGTGTAGATCTGCATGAAATTTGGACTGACTAGCCAGAAGCCAGAGCAACATTTCATAAAACTGCCGTTGTTAGAATACAATCTTGCTTTTCTAACCTTAAAAAGACTTAATAGTTGACTCCATTTCTGCAGATCACAGCACATCTGCAAGTACGTTTCTGCACAATATATTTAGAATATAGAATAGAATATCCTTTATTAGTCCCACAAGGAGAAATTTGCTATTTATATTTACATTCTGTATAATAGTGACAAAGATCGACCTCTATAAGATTTTCCCTCCTTCCAACTCTGTCTTTTTGCCATTGTGTGATTGTAAATGTTTGTATTTTTAGCTATCGTACTGACGCACATGCTGCAAAAAAAAAATCACACCCTATGTAACTCAGTTAATACATCCTGTATGACTACCTTCCCAAAGCACTGCCCTGGCCGTCGGCTGCAGAGAACTGTACCAATAAAGTAAAAGTCTGAGCCTTAATGTGCTTCACTCTTGCAGAAAATGGGTCTGCCATCACCCCTGTGCATGCACAGACACGCACAACCACAGGAAGACATTTTTTCACACAAACATGTGTATTACAGCGTCTCCCACACAAAGGAAATCACACAGTCTCACACACACACACACGCTCACTGGCATGCACACACACCCCACATAGAAACACTGACTGTCTTTCTTTTGCGTCTGTCCTCATCAGATTGATGCCCACGAGGACGACGTGAATGCGGTGGCGTTCGCCGACAGCTCGTCCCAGCTGCTCTTCTCTGGCAGTGACGACGCTTTGTGTAAGGTGTGGGACAGACGGACGCTGCGGGAGGACAGACCGCAGCCTGTCGGACAGCTGGCCGGCCACCGAGACGGCATCACCTTCATCCACAGCAAGGTGGGGGGTCGAAGAGAGGAATGCTGCTGCTATTTTATCACTCTGTCAATAAAAAGTTCCCCAAACGCTCTGTATAGTTGGACGATTAGATGGAATCTGATGAAATGACAATATTAGCTCAGCTCTTTATATTGATTTAACACTCAGGGTTGTTTTCTTTTCTCATTTTTTTTTTTTTTTTTAAATGTTTATAATGTGCCAGGGGGATGCGCGCTATCTGATCAGCAACTCGAAGGACCAGTCCATCAAGCTCTGGGATGTCAGGAAGTTCTCACCCAAAGAGGGATTGGCAGCTTCCCGCCTGGCTGTCACCCAACAAAACTGGGATTACCGCTGGCAGCAGGTTCCCCAGAGAGGTGAGGAGGGGAGGAACGAGGGAGGCGAGAGGGAGGGACCGGTGGAGAATGAGTCAGGAGCAGAGGAGAAAGGAAGAGAAGTTGGAGGACAAGAGGAGGAGAGGTCAGACGGAGAAAGAATAGAGGAGGAGATAAAGACGAAATGACGTTACAAAAGAGGCAGAGCGCGAGCCAACGACAGGAAGATGAAACGTTTGTGTGTGGTGAGGGTAAAAGGATATGACAGTAAAACGATGCATAGGGAGATGAGTGATTACCATCACTAGTCAAAGGAGAGGGAAGGCGTAGAGGGGAGGTGAAGGATAGGAGCTCTGATAATGAGATAGAGGAGATAAAAACTTAAATGGGAAAAAATGTAGTGTAGTTCTGTACTTTTGGTAGCTTCTTGTTAACATATGTTATTCATATAAAAACTGATTTGAGGCCAGGTGTACTTGTAAGGCTTGAAATGAGCTGAAATTTATTCTAAAAAATCTCAAAACTAATGAAATCCACTTTCCAGTTCTTTGTTTTAACAGTGTTGTGTTTGTTTACTTGCCGGGTCTTGCAGCCCTGAAGAGACACAAGCTGACAGGCGACACCTCAGTGATGACATACCGGGGTCACGGGGTTCTGCACACCCTCATCCGCTGCCGTTTCTCTCCAGAGTTCAGCACTGGCCAGAGGTTCATCTACTCTGGCTGTTCCACCGGCAAAATCATCAGTGAGTGTCTGTCTGCGTGTGAAAGTCGGACTGTAGCCTGTTTGTGATCCGACACGTATGTACAATCAGCTAAACTGTTGGCTCTGGTAATATGTGTGCAGTCTACGATGTGCTGAGCGGAACGGTGGTGTCCAGACTGTCGGGCCATGACGCCTGTGTGAGGGACGTCAGCTGGCACCCATATGAGGACAACATCATCAGCAGCTCTGTGAGTGCTGTTAATGCAAACTGTCCTGCTGGAATCAATGTGTAAAAGCTTGGGATCATAAATATTACATTAAATCCTAGGACAGCCATTTTCAGAAGTTGTAAAGGGTTTTAATTGAGCAGCGTTAAACTGGGCAGCCTGAGAATTTGATATGTTTTCTGGCAATTACGAGGATTAAAGTGGACCATTTGCAATGAAAAAAAAGAGCCCTTTTTCTGCATATTGCAGTAAATTGTCCTTTTTAGCAGTTTTGCCATCTGTAGAGGAAACTAGACTCTTTTTTTTTTTTTTTACCAAATGGAAAACAACATTAAAGCTGTTGCCCCCTGTAACAGCAGCAAAACATGAAATGTTTAGACTACAGGAAAGAAGCTACAGCATCCTGAGATGTGCTTCTGACATCTCCAGTTTAATTAGTGAACAGACGTTGTGATGTAGCTCCATGGTTAATGCAAAGTACTTCCATAAAATATCAAAAAACATGCATTTGAGGAAATTACAGTGTGAGGGCCTTGTACATAAATGAGATGGGTAGGGTTAGCTTTTTCCTGCCTAAAAAAGCAGCGTGTCTTTTACACATGGTGCCAAAACCTGCTGTTTGGTTGCTTGATTTAGTGAATGAAGCTACAAAGACGGCGTAAAGATGCCACCATCTATAAAAAGTAGGGCTGGCCCAAATAGCAATTTCTGGGCTCCAGGTGTTTGGCCCCGATTAGTGACGAACATCTGAATATTCGGTTCGGTTCATAACGTCCGACGGCATGGAGGTGCGCGAATTCCATTTGTACTAGCACTCGTATAAATGCATATTACATGAACTTTCACATACACTTTCCTCCAGTGTAAGAAAGAAACAGAGGGTTGGTTGGTTATAAAGCATTCTCCAAAGAAAAACAGAAATTGCGAAAGCAAGACCAGAGATTTCTTTTCTTCAACCAACAACAAAGTGGAGCTGCGACTGAAAATGAGTCTCACAGGCTTTATATCTTTGTTGATGCTAGATTGGGTCGGCTGGAGGTAGTAACCCAACCTACCATAACCATTATTCACAGCAGAACGGTCCTACCAATGCAACCCTTTGACTTGTACAACCTAGCATCAACTGTTTTGGTTGTCTTCCTTTAAAGGGTAATGTAATATGGGTGTGATGAATCATGGAGAGACATAAGAAACAAGAGAAGCACTCAGAGAGCGCAGTACTCCACCAAGGCTGCTCAGTCGTATGATTTCCAACAGATGAAATCTTTAAACAGTTCGTGGTCCACAGCGGTGGATTTGCAGTAGGATCGCGATCATGTGAGCAGGCAGCTGACGTAGTGTTCACTCGTGTCATAGTTACAGTGATGCCGTGCCGCTATCCCGCAGTGATACGGAAATCTTTAACAAGTCCGTGGATTCAGACTATAAGCTGCATCGCTGCCAAAACCTAATCAGGTGGTCCATGTGTCCCTGAAAATTTCGTTCAAACCTGTTCGTCCGTTTTTGAGTAATGTTGTGAACAGACAGACAAACAGACGGATAAACCATCGCTGATCGTCACATAACTCCACGTTCCTTGGCGGAGTTAAAAAAAAACAGCCAATTATGAAGCGAACATGAATGTCTTTGTTATTGTTTCCAGAAGTGTAGTGGCCGTCGAGACTAAGCAGCACCAGAGTGTTCAGAGTAGAACAGAGACAGCAGCATTTCCAAAAGTCTCTCCTTTAGAGATCCTACAACACCAGACTAGCGTCAACATTAAGTATACAGTGGTCCCTCGTCTATCGTGGGGGTTACTTTCCAGACCCCCCCCGCGATGGGCAAAAATCCACAAAGTAACGACCTTATTTATTTTATTGTTTATGTATATTTTAAGGCTTTCTAAACCCTCCCCACACTCTTATAAACACTTCCTATGCTCTTAAACACTTTCTACACTCTTTAACCTACGTAATTTTAACATCTAAATTTCTATATGGATATTCACCAGTGAATATACTACAACTTAAATGATGAAGATGATGGTGAATTAGCTGTGCAGTACTGATGAGATGAATGTACAGCACAGTGAGAATGGACAAGGCCAGATGCTGAACTCATGCTGTACATGGGAGATGTAAGAGAATGATGCTACGGTCGCTGAGCCAATCAGAGCCCAGCGCTGTATGCTCCACATTTTATTTCGATGCAGTATTCTTTTAATATGTCTTAATTGCTTTTTAAGTAGTTTTTTTATATTGTTTTAATTTTTTTAGACTAGAAAATGGTAATTTTACAGCAAAAATAATTAAAATAATAAATATTTAAAATTACCTATATACAGCAAAATCCCATTATATTGTGAAAAATCCACAAAACCAAATACAGTTTAAAAATATGCGATACAATGAGACAGCGAAAAATGAACCGCGATACGGCAAGAGACCACTGTAAGTGTTCCCAAAGTTATCAGTAATAATTTATTGATCCTGGGGGGAAATTGCTGATGTTGCAGTTGCTCCCATTCTAAGTCAGAAATATAAACAGTACAAAATATATCGATAAATGTAAGTACAAAATATGAACTAAAAACAAATATAAGCAGAAACAACATAAGCGGAAATGTAAAATGTGCTTTTCTCAAGAAAAGTAAGTGTAAATATGGTGTGTGTTATATGTGTTTTGTCAGCCAAGTTAAAGAAAGTCACTGAAAAACCAGGGTACGTAAAATCAAAGGACTACGGGACACCAGCAGAAGGTGCTGATGTTTTTATTAATCTTATTTTTCCCTCTGATGCCTCATTCTCTGCCCTCTTTTGCCTACAGTGGGACGGAGCGGTGCGAATGTGGGAACACAGACAAACCCACCCTCTGGATGAGGAGAGAGAGAGGGAGAGAGACTGACAACAGCAGAAACACAGCAAGAGGAGAAGAGACAAAGGAAACGATGTGACGTCACCGCTGACACAGGAAGGCAGTAAGCTCAGACGGACCGGGAGAGACTTAAATATTTTTAAATTCAATGCTGGATATTAATGATTACAATTATAGTGTGGCTGAAGTGTTCATTTGGAAGGCCTTGTAGCCTCAAGTGCAGATTAGAGCACAGTGGGAACGTCACGGACTACTTCTGTATTTCTTTTGTTTCTGCCTCACTGTCTTGCGCAGAATAAACAGGCCAAAGCTTTTGAATCGAGCCTGAAACACGTCACTTAAAAGATGCTGAAGCTCAAAGCGCTAAGCACTGCACTCAGTGAGCTATGAAATGTAATGATAAGTTAGTTCTATGATAGGTGGGATATCGCAGGGAGGACGTGATGATGATGATGTTGTATAAATGTATAGTATTTTAATGGTATGTGCATTCAGGGAGTGTATTAGGTAGTTGTCAGTGAGCTGATTTGGCATCACTTTTGACTCTGCTGTTCTGAATAGCATGAGCTGTCTCCTATTTTAGGGCCATCACATTTTAAGTCCACATTTAAAGATTGAATATGTTCTAATTATACTGATTTCTAGTTGCCCGAAGTCACAAATCCTAAAGCTGATGATCATGTAACTTTCCTGAGTTCACCACTGGTCCACCACCTCCTCACCCGTTTAAATACAAGTTCTTAGTGGCCAACTCACAATGCCGGAAATTGTTGTTTAACTCAATGTTTAAACTGAATCCTCTTCTCAAGCCTGGAGGTGCAACTTTCATATTCAGACACAGCAATAGTCTGAGGTCTTGTTCTTGATTCTGGATCAGCACTCAGTTCTGTAAACACAGGCGTTGATTATGAAAGAAGACTAATTTTGCTGGCCAATATAAACGCGTGATTTGTGTAAAAGATTTGAAAGTGTTTGATCGTATGTTAAAGTTAAAACTCGGTGACGAGGCTGGAGACGTGCGCATGGTTTAAAAGTTCCACACTGATCTGTATATGCAATTTTCAGGTGTTTATATCAAAGCCCACATTTCACTCTCAGACCGTTGTTTTACAGGAACAATAAAACCTTTAAATGTACCACAAATACAGTACGCTGTCGTCTTTTTTATCATTTACCCTTTCAGGCTTTAAACACGCAAGAGTTGCACATGGAAAAAAAATCATGCCCTGTTTACAGCGAGACGAGACAGATTTTGTCCATTTTCTGTGGTTAACTACAGCTGCCAGATATCCATTAGCCAGCAGCACACACACACTGACAATTAGCTGCTACGAGAGCCGTATCAAAGTTGCCTGAAGGTCACTGTAATGACAGCAATGCAGTAAGTGGTCTAAAATTAGACTGAGATTCTTTGGCATGTCTGGTTTCATTCCCTGTTCCTGCTGATTTGTTTCTTATAAAAGCCGACCAACACTGTTGGTAAAGTGTATCATAATGTTCCAATTTAAATAATTAGTATTTTGGATCATTTAGGTTACAATCCTGAAAAATGCTTGTCCTGATACAATATGTAGTAGTATTAAAGAGCCCATATTATGGTTTTTTTTTTTCCCTCTCTCTTGTTTTTTTTGTGCTTGAAAAAGTTATAACGCCCAAATTCTGTGCTAATTATTTTCTCCCACTATTATCTCACTGCTTCTTACCTAGCTGAAGGATTGATGGGACTCAGAAACACCCCCACAATTAAATCAGTTGTTCCTTGTATCATTTCTGACGGATAAGTCTGCGATGGGATCGTCAGCAGGCAGGTGATGTAGTGTTCACTTGCAGTCATAGTTACAGTGATGCCGTGCTGCTATCTGGCAATGATACAGAAATTAAGCTTTAATAAACCTGTGGATCCAGACTATAAGCTGCATTGCTGCCAAAATCTAGCCACTTGGTTCTTGTGTCGTTTCTGATCTTCCCTGAAAATTTCATCCAAATCTATTAGTCTACTTTTGAGTAATTTTGTGCACAGACAAGCAGACAGACAGACAATCCAACACCGATCATCACATAACTCTGCCGAGGCTCCGCCCCTTTGGTGGAATAAAAAGGTGATCCGTTACGTGAGTTAAATGTTCCCTATGTCAGAATTTATTGGAAAAAAGTGTTTACATCGCTCATGAAGACACCACAGTAATCACATATGAAAACTTTCAGGGAAAATTTGAGTTTTTTCCTATTAGTTTTGCCATTTCCATTAACTTTTCTAATGCTGTAGTTCAAAATGCACAGAAGAATCCATTATGGAAACACAGCTACTGTCTGCCAGTACTTCCTCACTAGAGACTCTTCTGCTACAGCCATTACCTTCCGCCTGTACTCATAGGTCTAAAATTATGAGGACATAACTAACATTAAATCGCTTTCGTCAGGGCAGCTGACCAATCAGAGGAGAGTGAGTTGTGGGATGGGCCCTTAAAGAGACAGGAGCTAATAACAGAGCTGCAACAATGTACAACTTGAGAAAAAAAAATGCAGCATGTAAACATAAACCTGAAAAAATGAAATGATAAATCCATAAATGTGCATAATATGGGTTCTTCAAATGAAAGAGACAGTTGGGATTTTGCCTTTGGATCAATGAGAAGGTAGAAAATAGTGGTAAAGCTTCACCCCTTACATGTTATATTTCATTTTTGAGCACATCCTTGGAAGAGCTGTGCCGAAGAAAACGTAACTAAGTCTCACATATGGCCGTGTTTCTGTCAGTATGGATTAGGAGTCTGTGTTGGTAGGAGCACCGGATGCCCTGGCTTGTGAAAACAGCACCGCTATGCTTTCATTGAGCATGAATCCCATGGAAAGACTAAATTTAGTCAATTTGGCTGTGAGGGTTGAAGAGGTTTGGGAGGCTCTGGCCTGAGGACTGGGCCTGGAAATGAAAAAGACTGAAAGTGCTGTGAGGAACGCAGCTGTTAGTGGCGCCAAATGCAGGCTGGCAACAGTTTATAACTTAAATTAGTTTTGGCTCCAACAGCTGAATCCAAGTATGGAGAGGCTGAAGTAGAATCAGAGAAGGAGCCAAACCATCCATTTTATCTCAGGACGATTCTGACATAAAATGGAGATGCAACTGTAAGCGAACAATGTTGCATCACAGCACTGTATCGGACTGCAAACTACTGGGAGTTTAATTTCAAGCCACTGATTCTGTTTTGTGCCACTGACTGCCATCATAAAGGAACACATTCAGTCTAGTGTTAGAGCCTGAAATATAATGGGGTCAGTTACAGCAGCAGGCATGAACACGTCTCCTCTTTCAGTCTGTGTTCTGGAGGGGGGATGGGGTTTGAGGGTAAAGGGGACAGATGAGTTGTATTTTTATAAACCATGTGCTCTCCAGCATGCCTGACAGTGAGAGAGGAGGTGGTGTGTCTTTCACACACAAAAGAAAGTGAGGTAGACCCAGCAGAGCTCAGGACAACTTTGAAAGTTATATAACAACCAGAGGTGTCCCTGAGAAGACCAACGGGGTCGATCAACATGGATCTGAAGGCTGAAAACTCCTCAAATGGCCTCGCATCGGAACTCAACCTGGAGAAATTACACAGGATAGCCGCAGAGCTGATTCTGCCGGGAAGATTCATGGTCGGACTCCTGAATGCTGCCCTGGAGTTTGTTACAAACTTACTAGCCAGAGTTTTAGGAAGCAACCTGGTCAGAAGACATTTCCACCTGATGCTGTCGGGGCTCGTTCTCTTTGGACCTGTGCTGAGTTTCTGGGTTTCAAAGTACAGCATCTTCGCTAACAGCAACCACTACCTGTACAGGTGAGAGGAAGAACTGTGATTTCTCCTTTTAGTACGTCATATATCCAGTAAAAAATGCTGCAAACATTTGCTGGAAATCAGTGAAGTGGCTCCATCACCTGTCCTGAATGAGCCAAATATCATGAAACTCTGCTGTTGCCTTGAAGACCAGTTAAATTTAAAATTTACAACCACAAACAGAGATGCATTACCTATTTATTAGGAGTTTATGAAGGCTATAATGTGACTTTGTTAAATAGAAATAATTGAAATAATCTGTGCTTTACACATTGTAAGAGCAGATCTGAGTATTAATAGAACAGAACGGAACAGAAAGTGTTTTCTGTCATGTATTGTGCAAATAATTACCAAATTATGAGTACTACCACTGATTGGTGCATTGAGACACAAACACACACGTGATGCAACTTCAGAAATAATAAAATGAGTTAAGACTAGTAAATGTTAAAATCAAACATGAGATGTTGGGTGTTTTTGCAGCAGGATAAATGTTGCTCCAGAAATATATACAATGATCACACAAGTCTGAATGAAAATTATTGCACAACAATAAAAAAATACAGAACTAGAGAGCTGTGAGCGACTGCAGTCATGTTACACTATATTCTCAAAATGCAGCATGGAAACAAGAATCGTTTTAGTGTATATTCACTACTAACCTCAGTCAGTACTACACTGTGTACCTATGATTCATAGAGCTTTACTTGGTGAATGTTTTACTGGGTCTTCTCTATGTGTGCTATTATTACATTATATTATAATCATTATAACTTATTTTTATTTAATTTATTTCATTCATTTTGCAGGGACAGCACACATTAAAAGTAACTGCATCAGAGTTAGCTAGCTGCTAATTTGCATCTGTTGACCCTGGACAGGAACTAAAAAGGTGAACAACCACAAAACAAGTACACAACATAAAACAATACACAACTTAAAAGTTAATCAGTGAGAGGTCATAAGGAAAATCAGCAAAAGCAGTAAATATAAGGTAGTCACTGGTGGTGATAATTTTTTGCTGACTTTAGCTAAACCTTGAGGCTCATTTTAGTTCAGGTTCCACATTCAGCCCAGTTTGATCTCAAGTGGGCCGGACCAGTAAAATCACAGAATAATAACCTAAAATAACGACAACTCCTAACTTTTCCCTTAGTTTTAGTGCAAATAAGAACATTCTGAAATGTTCACATTTAATCTTCTTACAAAACATTATGAACCTGAAATTTTAAAAAAAAGTTCAATTTCAACAATATTGTGCTTCAGTTTATCATTTACACATTAAAACCTAGAGATCACAGACATTCAGTCACAGGTATCTACAACTGAACAATACAGTATTTTACTTTATGATCAAAACAACTTGTCAAGTTCTAGAGTCATTTTTTGAACTTACCTATTTTGCAAAGTCCTCCTGTGAGCCAGATTGGACCCTCTGACGGGCTGGTTTTGGCCCGCGGGTTGTATGTTTGACACCCGTTTTAAACACTTCAAAGCTTCTGTAATGGTTGTATGGATGGATTCCACTTTTTTTTTTTTTTTTTAAACCATAATGCTATTTAGGGGCCAATGTAAAAGATTTATTATTCCATCTATTATGTTGTAAGGTTTTTTTTGGAACTATATTGTTATTAAATTATTTATCCTTTAATTATGAACTGTAATGTTATTAAACTATTCAACCTTAATGTTAATCTGATGACATCTATCAAACTGCTGAAGTTATCTATCTCAGCTGTTGGTGGTTATAATGCTCTGGTTAATCAGTTTATTTAACGCTTTCAACTGTCTGCAGTCTAAAGTTTCAGTCGTTTTGCCTGAGAGGGAAAACTGTGTTCTTAAATTCCATTTTGTAATGTGCTCACACTTTATACTGTGACTTGTCCTGTAAGACGTTTTCTCATCACCACCCTCTCACAGGAAGTTCCTCAAGTCCACTTGGGGCTGGACCTCCATCCTCACCGGTTCCTTCGTCCTCCTCCTCTCCCTCTCAGCCCGACACTCCCTCTCCCTCAGCCTCCGTCACCTCTCTCGGATAGGCCTTGTAGGGTTGCTGTGGTTTGGCTGTCGGCGTCTCCTGACCCTGCTAGAGGACGCAGCAGGAACCTGTTACGAGCCGATGACCCCCGTCCAGGACGTCCAGAGCCCTGCCTCCCCGGTACAACCTCTACTGCTCCTGCATGAAGACCAGACCAAGGCCTCCTGCCTCAGAGCCAGCATGCTGTGGAGAGGTTATGAAGTTTCCCAGGACGTCCTCATCATCTGCTTGTGTTGTCTGCTGCTCGTCGAGGAACTGTCCGTCTTCGGTATTCACTTGGCCCAAGGGAAGGCCCTACAGAGGTCGCCTGGTGCCCCGTTAAGATTTATCTTCCTCCTGTGTGCAGTTCTACTTGTTATATGGTTGTTCCTGCTGCTGTGTTTGCTTGCGTACTTCCCCAGTTTTCCTGCCCAGCAGCTGGGAGGAGCTCTGGGCTACCTGGGCTGGAGAGGACTCTACCAGGGATGGTACCGACTCACACCAAGCTGGGGCTGCCCTGGTTTGCCAGGAGAGGGGCTTTTTACCACCGTAGATACCCACAAACACCCTCAACAGAATGGTACGGTTGATGAAAATTAGGTTTGGAATGTGTACTTTAAAGCTCAGGGTGTTTTTAAGAGATTTAAAATTGCCACAAAGCCAAAATAAATGGAGAAAGACTCATAGGAATCATGTTGCTTTATTTTGTAATCTGAACCAAAATACAGGCACAGTAATAAAATGAAGATTTCTCTGCAAGAGCAGGTGTATTGTTACTTGATGAGAGTGTCATACTACACTTGCTGTAGCTTGTTAAAGAGCCTGAAAGTGCGCTGGAGTCGCCTCAGTAGATGAGAGCTTTTCCGTCTCCTCTGGGCTTCTTAATCTTGTCGTAGTTCTTGTTAATGATGTCAAACAGCACAGCCTGGAGAGGGAAATACAGACAGTGAGTGTAATACAGAAGCAGACTGCGGCTGATATGCAGCGTGAGAAAGATATAAGAAAGACAGACAGCGAGCGAGAAAGGTTAGAGAGAGTAATAAAAGAGAGCGACGCCCAGATACGGAGCCGTAATCTTGTCAAACAGCTCCTTTCATCATCACCTGTAACGCCTTGTTCATTAACAGCATCAAACGCAGGAGGACAATGGCCGACGGAAAGACACAAACTGATTAATGGACAGGAGATGGAGCACCAATCAATCTAACACAAGCACAGCAATTAGTTTAATTACCCTCCTATTAGGAAGGAATGGATTCCATTTAGCCTCCGTCCCTGCTGCTTGGACACGGCTGGAATATTTTACATGCAACAGATCTGATTCAAACACAGTGCATGATTGCAACAGATGGTGTATTGAGTGGGATACATGTGATTTACAATGGTCAGGTGGCATCCAGGCAGTGTTAAATGCAGTCAAAAAAACCATGCTCCAGAGGCCTAACAGTAAACAACAGGGAGTACAGTCATTTTTCTGTTGTGTGCCATTTTGTCTCCTCTTGTCTGTGACCCAAAATCCCTTTAGCATGCCGTCTGAAATGGTGTCTCTATTTCCAAAATGCATCTCGAGGACAGAGGTGTAACTTCCCTGTATCCTTTACGGAATATAAAAGAGGTGTGTCACGCTTCTTTTACATCTGTACATTCTTGTCACACTATGCCACATTGTAAATTCAATTATATGAGAATATAGGGGGTCCTCGGCTTACATCGGAGTTCCATTCCCATGGATCGATGAAAGGAGATTTTCCCTGCAAGTTGAAAATCCAGCGAAAATGTAAACATAGTTACATGCATCACGATATGGATCAGTTCTTCGGAAAAGTCATGAATACCAACGACTTTCAAGCATGTATGAATGATTTTACAAGAAAATAACAGAATATTGTAATGGACTGATATTGTTGTTGATGTTTCAGTGTTTATTGTTCAGTTCCAGATTTACCTAATGTCAGTGAAAGTGCCATGTTTAGTTAGCTCACCTCTGATTGGCTGAGATCAGCAGTAGTGTGTGTGTCGAGTGAGAGAGCTGGAACGGCGGCTAATTCTGGAGCTAAGTTGTAGAGTTTTTCTAGTTATTCTGGTGTTGGCTACGGCCCACAGTAGCCTGCGTGAAGGTTCAATAAACGACAGAGAACCAGATAAAGTCTCACTCATTCATCATAGAGGGTCACTACAATATGTTGAACTGTCTTTGCAAATTGACCCATTTTGGTCGGTGTTTCGTCCTGTTCCGAGTGTTTTATTAGATCTAATTTCACTTCCATGGAAACGGCTTTCCTTTTCTTCGAAGCATCAGAACAGTCTGACTTACGCTTGGGAGCCATAATGAAGGACAAAAAGTTAGTGAATGTAGCCCAATCCAAGGTGGTGTACAACCGAAGAATGGAAACAAAGCCGTCTTATAGCGCCAAGATGATGTAATAGTCCGCTCTAGTCGTCAACTAGTTCCATGTAACCAGTTCTGACGTAAGGACGAAACGCTGTAGGTCGAGGACGTCGTGAATCGAGGACCCCTGTTATATGCTTTAACCTGTCAAGAACCCTGTGATGCTCATCTGACAGACCATAAAATACTGCGGCAGACTATAACAAAGCACTGAACAGACGATGTAGCTGTTCTATATGTCAGATTTAACTGATTTAAAACGGCGTCTCCAAAGCAGCCTGTTGCCTCACATCTCTTTTTGCCTTGTTTGCTTGCATCTCTTTTAAGAGACAAAGGGACTGAGACAAAAGGACAGGAGCTGAGGATGTAAAAACTGAGAAATGACAAGAGCGGCGGGTGTCTTACGTATGTGCTGCGGATGTCCAGCACCACAAGGCGGAGCTCACGGTACTGATACTGGTCCAGCTCATGAACCAGCTGTCTGTAGTCTCCCTGCAGCCCAAAACACACAAGCAGAGAGTTCATCAACAAAAATCACACACGATAGAGGACAAAATTACACACTGACACCCTTTATATCCTTTACAGTACTCTAATATGTTACTGAGTTTGTGCACATTCACAGAAACACTTGCAGATTACTGACCACGTGAGATAGTTTGGCAGCTTTGGCCACAGCATCGCCTCTGTCGTTGTAATACCTGACAGAACAAGAGGACAGAGGAGTCACACGTCATTATTTCAGAACAGTCATCGACAGGATACATCCCTATCTAGTGATCTGTAAAACCTAAACTTTAATGTGACATCTAAGAACACAGTCCAGAACATGCTGAGCATTTAGCTAATTTGCTAAATCATTCATAGGAGTGCGGTTGTGTTTCTTCTTTTCTCAAATGTTGGATTTTCTCACTTTAAAATGTACAGATGGCTGCATTTCATGCTCATGACTTTTCCTGTTGGAGCACTATAAATAAAGATCTGAAATGCCCTGTAGATCCACAATCATGTAGCTATTGTGGGTAATTATGTGTACTCAGAGTTGAACATGTGTCCAAGACTGAGTGACATTGTGTCTATATATTAGAAAACTAATGTTTTAAGCCTTTTTTCCTGCATTGTAGGGATCTAACACAGTCATTATGGATTTGGCTGTGAGTGCTTCTAAATCACAGATGACCTACAGTTCACAGTAGCTCCTGAACACAACCAGTTTAGATACAGAGCTGCTCTGCTAATGTGCTGCTCATGTTACTCATTCTGTGTACACATGAATGAACAGCTCAAACTCTTGTTTCACTGCAGAACAACTGACAGCTCCTAGCATAACCTGAAAAAATGTCTGACAGTGAGAGGGAACAGGGGTATAATCAGTGACATCAGCTTGTAAGTGACTGTATTCGTCAAATACATATAAAAATTTATAACATAGTAGTTCATATTTACTTTGAAATCTGAGTCTGGAATCCTTCAATCTTGGTGCGTGTGTTGGTCAGCAGCTCGAACACTTTCTCCTATTGGGAAACAATAAAAACATGAAATCCAGCTCAATAAATGTCACTTCAACACAAGAAAAATGGCATCAGTCTGCTGTTTGACCACATTATCAGTAGTTACCGACCTGTACAGCCACTCCGAAGTTGTTACCGTCTTCAACTCTAGGAATTTGGAGTTGCACCCACATTGACACCTGCCAGAAAAAAAAACACATTCAAGCATACATCATTAATAAACTATTTTGAAACATGGAATGTGAGCTCATGTCTTCGTAACATTAATGCACACAGAATCACTTTCCTTTAGGTATCATTAAGATTTTCATGGAACTACTACTTTCATTGATACTGCTTATCGATGCAGTACTTTAACAGTGTTCTTATCAGTACTTGTTGATTGAGGTTTTATTAAGAGAAAAAAACAAAAGAAACGAGAATAAAGATTGCTTTATTTTCTCATATGTTCTATATTCAAATTAAAATGTACATAGACACTAATGTGTTGATAGGATGATCAGAACTCTGTGGACAGTCTCACAGGTTTTACCCACAAAATAAAATAGTCTGCAGTGTGTTTCATTAAACTGTCCAGAAGTGTATAAGGATTCAAAGCTTGAACTAATGTTAAGTAAATGTCAGTCCACTGTGCTGAATAGAAACCTGTGTCACTCTTTTGAGTATGAAAATAATGCAGGACATTGACAGTATTTGTACTGTGTGACTTTGAAAGTTTATTGAAGAAAACAGATGAAAGACTTCTACCATCAACATTTAGCCAGAGAAAGACAGAGTTTGTCTGCAGCCTCCAAATCACTAAAACTTTGCGGTTCTGCACTCTGAAAGTGAAACTGACATTTGGAGCTACAGACTCCGACAGACAGAACACTGTTCTGGATTTGGAAAGCACCAGACACGTGTCTTACAGTGGTGAGATAAAACGTGCAACTCAACGTTCTTCTTACTTCCAAAAGTACCAAACCGTTACCATCAAAGCTTATTAATCCTCCATATTTTAAAATTTCCCTTGGTACCCATCCCTACATTCCTTACATCCATGTTGCACTACGGCAGTTAATCACATTAAGACTGATTTTTCTAGCATCAAATGAAGTAATGCCACTGAAAAGACTGACCGTGTTCAGCTTCTCCTTCAGCGTCTGGATCTCAGATTTGACCTGCTGCAGGAGGTTCTCCACTCGTTCATTGGTGCAGATGGGACCACAAGGAGGCCCTGGAGGACACAACATCCCAGACACTCACTCACTTGGTCACAATATCAAGTAACCGTTGCTCGCTAAGGCCTTATCTGCTTCTGAAGTCGATTTCTTTTTCAATATTGAACAAATACATAGACTGACCATCCAAAAAAAAAGTCGGACACTCTAATATTTCATTGGACTGCCTTTAGTTTTGAGTATGGCGCTCATTTACTGTGGCATCGTTTTGATAAGCTTCTGCAATGTCACAGCATTTATTTCTGTCCAGAATTGGATTTATTTTCTATCAAGATCTTATATTGATGATGGGAGAGTTGGACAAAGTCTTCTCTCCAGAACATCCCAGAGATTCTCAGTGGGGCTGAGGTCTGGACTCTGTGGAGGACAATCCATCTCATGCTCCCTGATCCACTCATTCACAATGTGAGCCCCATGAATCCTGGCATCGTCATCTTGGAACATGTCCATGCCATCAGGAAAGAAAACCTCCATTGATGGAAAGACCTGGTCATTCAGTATATTCAGGTATCAGCTGACCTCATTCTTTGTGCGTGTTGAAATGTTCTTACTTTCACTATTAAACATAGCTGTGAGTTTGACTGTTGATTTTCTACGATCATCTAAGAGTTTGTTTTGACCACAGCTGTTCCTCAAAGATGATGGTTCTCCACTATCCTTCCAGGTTTTAATAATGCGTTGGACGGTTCTTAACCTGATTTTAGTAGTTTCAGAAATCTCCTTAGTTGTTTTCTTTGCTTGATGCAGGACAATAATTTGATTAACATCTTTTCTATGACCACAGGATATGTCTTCCAACATGGTTGTTTCAGAAATGAGAAGCTCCTCTGCATCAGCTAGGGTTAAATAAGTTGTTGCAGCTGAAACATATTCATCACTGCAGTAATTATTCAATGGAAGGATCTTATCGATTTGCTTAGTTAAATCCAAGTGGTGACATTTTTTTTAGGCGGGCAGTGTCTAAAGATGGTTCACTTGCATACAAATTATCTAACTAATGTGTAAATGCTGCCCTAACTGGTTTGTCCTATCTCATTAGCCATAATTTGAACCCTCAGTCTCAATATTAATGTTATGGAAATGCTACATTGTCCTACAAATAATGGTTTCTCACAGAGTTTGTAGCTGTTTTTACCCATTTTTGCCCTTGTTTAAGAGAACTATATTGTACAACATATGGGTTCCTCATGTCTATTTCACTTTAATTAGTTTGCTTTATCACTTATCACCATCTCCGTCGTCTCATTTACCTGAGTCTTCGTCCTCTTTATCACTGTCCTTGTCTTTCTTCCCATCCTTAGCCTCCTTCTGCAACACAGGAACAGAAGGCATCAGGTCAAAGAGTTTTAACTGCCTATTAATCTCTCTAGACAGCTCACCCATGGGATTTTTTTTTCTCTCTGGACAGTTAAATGTAGATGTCAAATGTTAATTTTTTTCTTTGCATATTGAATGTAACCCTGCTACATTAGTTCCTGGTCCTTGGAAGGCATTTGTGAACAGGATCCAGCACCTTCATGTTTTTTCTCCAAGAGTTTATCACAAATATTCTTCTTACACATGTTGCCCTCCTGAAACCCATGACAGCGTCTGCCCTCTGCTAAACCCTCCATACAATATGCCAGCAACTGTCAAAATGAAGGTGATTTATGGATAAAAGAAAGATATAACATATGAAAAAGAAGTATTTTCTAGTCTGTGATGATTTTGCTCTGCATAAAGCATCTCCAGCACGGTCCTATCATTTTATTAAAACTGAAATACATGCAAAATTAACAGCCGATTGAAGCCTCACTTCAGATTTTTTTAAAAGATCACCGAGCTTAAAATGCCCACTCACTGACAGTTTGTAAAACAGCCCTTGGAAATTGTGCAGTGATTGGTTGCCATGGCGACTGAGGACTCTGTTTCAGTGTTTCTTCCTCATATAATGAAACACTAAATATAAACTGAGCTGAGGACCCCAGTCAAGAGACTCTGCAGCAATTCTGAAGAAATGTAAAGGTTGGGAACACAAAACATCAGTAAGTCAACTTGTTATAAAATCTATTACTTTTCTGTAATCTAAATCCATCCTAACTCTTACTGCAAAAGACCTTTTCAAACCAGGATCCTGTCTTAAATGGAGTTAAATCTGATTTTTAAACCAAAGCCTACTCAGAGCAGGACTCACCTCCTCCTTCTTCTTGCGTTTGGCCTCCTCTTTTGCCGGATCTGGTATTGGGATGTCCAGCGGTGCCTTCAAGGATGCCAGGTCATCACAGCTGAAAGATGTCTGACAGCAAACAAGTCACACAATGTTTCATGTAGCTTAAAATTCGAGTCACAACTTGATCAAAATGGTCTCAAGCAAGATATTATTCAGCCCCCATACAGTGAAAAGCAACATTATTACTTTGTTAACTTGTTGATGTGGTGTTTTTTTTAAATATGCAGGAAGAACGTAATAGGCAGTCAACACTATGGAAGTGCTCTTCTACCTTCCAGTGGTTCATACATAACCAACTTGAGGAACCAATCCTTTCAAATTGCAGCGTTACGACGACTACGAGCTGCACTGTACCGCTGATGAGATTGGATGCCAGGGTATCGGGTCAGTGCAAGATTGGTGGAGCTACCGACAAAAACCGGTAGATAAAGCAGAGAGATGACGTCGCCTCGGGTTCATAGAGAACCAGATGGGTAGGCCATCCTCCAATCAGCACACACAGCAAGCACAGCGTTCGTTGTATTGTAAAATAAAGTACTGTGGTAAATGTACAAGGGAGTGAGCTGCTGCTTTCATTTAACTTGTTTTCACCTGTTTAAATTAGAGAGAGAGGTAAGACTTTGTACTTAATTTTGCCCGTTTTATTTTGGTAGGTAAGTTGGACTCCCAAAGACTGGCGTGGTTTTGGTTGTTATTCTGGCGTAGAGCTCACTATTAATTTAATTTATACCTTACCCCTGATTTGTTTTTGTTCTGGACAACCTCTGTCACCAAGTCACATTTGTTTTAAATAAATTATTTTTTTCTCAGAGGAACGTGTTGCATGTGGCTGCTTGAGACCTCTGAAGGATGGCACTTCATGTTACGTTCAAGTAACCCCTAGGCTGGGGTGTAGTTTTATTCTTCTGAATCTGTCTTCAATTCAAACATGTATGATTAAACTACTCCTACGTTACAACTTGCCATTGTTTTCCGTAGTTTTACAGTGTTTTGGCAGAGTTGTAGGTGGTATGGTGTGCTTGAGCTGAAGCGAGTGGGGATAAATAGGTGAAGATATGGCAGGAAATTTAAAGATCCTCATATTTTAAAGGATGCAACGGCGTAAAGTTACATTACAGTCGCTTTCAGGCATGAAGGGACTATTTTCATGAGAAAAACTTCTACATGTGCACACAGTGATGTTTTCAGGGGTTAAATCAACAACTGGAGAGGAAAGGCTGAATAATTATTCATTGTGCTGAAGACCCCCAAGAGACCCCTTAGTGTGTAGTTAGTTCAGGTTTCAGGACCGCAGCCTCATTCAATCAAACTGATACCTTCAGGGTTGCACAGTGGATGGTGGGCAGCACTGTCGCCTTGCAGCTAGGAGATCCCTGGTTTGTGTCCCGGATATCCCGGGATCTTTCTGCATAGAGTTTGCATGTTATATCTGTGCATGTGTGGGTTTTCTAGGGTACTTCGGCTTCCTCCCACAGTCCAAAAACATGCAGAGGTTAACGGATATCTCTAAATTGTCCGTAGGTGTGAATGTGAGTGTGATTGTTTGTCTGTATATGTAGCCCTGTGATAGACTGGTGACCTGTCCAGGTGTCCCCCACCTTCGGCCCAAGTCGGCTGGGATAGACTCCAGCCCCCGCCCCGTGACCCCAATGAGGATTTAGCGGTGTATAGATAATGGATGGATGGATGGATGATACCTTCAGCAGCATCTGCAGCTCCTCAATCTTCTGAGGGAAAAATGTTGAAAGCAGCTGTTCTGCCTGTTACAAGAAAAGAAACACTGTTCACATTAATGTGTTTTAAAAAAAAGTCTGCTGGGAACTTTCAGTAACTATAAGACAAATTACCTCCTTAGTGAGATTTTGGCAGAATTCATCCACCTGGAATAAAGAGGTTAAAAGTGTAAGTAATGACGGCTTCAGTGCGGCTATATGGAGGATATTTAGCATGACGTCCATACAGCAGCTAATTAACTAGCTGCTCACCTCATGTGACCCCTGCTGTCAGTGTGGTCATAAAACACAAACTTCCCTGAACACTAGCTCACCTCTTAGCAGAATAAACGACCATTTGCAGTAAAAGTTGCTCATTTAACGTGTAGCTGCGTAACGCTTCATGCTAGCAGACAGTAGCTCACCTGTTTCTTCGAGTCCAGACGAATATCCATAGAAGCCATGTCGTCTCTGTTTGAAGAAAAGTAATTAAAATTTATACAAAAAGAACTCTTCTAACGTCAACCAAGCAGTGAAACACAAGAGTAAGCGCTTTAAATGTGGAATTCAATACCGAACACGACACGGTCAAACACTCACAGTTACTCAGCAGGAAAAATGAAAACGAAAGTGAAGCGTATTTTCAAACAGTTCCGTACTTTCCCACTTTGATAGCGAGTGATTGCGGTGCATTGTGGGACTTGTAGTTTTTAGGGCGCCTCATTTCCCATAACTGGCAGCACTGAAAGGAAATACCTCAAAGCACAAATCCACTGAGAAAAGAGTCCGTGTGTTTAAATAATCCCTCTAAACAGTACCAGAACATTAAACGTAATTAATATTTTAAAGTAAAAATGTATAAATGACAATCATTGATATAGTATTCATATTTTTTTTATTATGAGACGAAATTTAATGATTAATAGTATTTAAAAGTAAATGACAATCTATAAAGATGTCTAAAAAACAGTACCTGATAATAAAAAGTGAAATTAACATTAAGATGATTCTGTCTATAATTATTCATACATTAACTATTATGTATTATTGATTCAGTAATTATTAATGATATATGAAGACACAAATCTGTAAATGAAAATATTTGTTCTACTTATTGGACAAACTGCAGCTGATAATGAAAAAGTGAAGTTCGATATTTTTTTAAATTAAATTTGTAAATGATTAATGCTACTTATAAATCTTAATGTCTATAAGAATGTATAGCATTTGTCCAGTAATTAGAAATGCTTCAGTATTTATTATTTTGGCTTACTAAATTATAGCATTGTATAAAAAATGTTTAGCCTCAAAACCCTACCTAATGTTTAGAAAAAGCACAGAAAATAATAATTGTAATCTCTGAATTTAACTAGATTTGATTGGGAAATTGCCACCATCTTCTTTCTTTTTTAAAAATTAGGGCTGCTTGGCAAAATAAAAAACAAAACATCATTTCATTGGTGTTTTGAAGATGGTGGTGGACAGAGCTGTCTAGTACAACTGTCTAAAATCTCCTGTCGGTGTTGAACTGATTTGAGATCTGGTGAATGTGAATGTGAATCTCAGCATTCAGTGGCCTCTGGTGCCATTTGATTGGAGAGATTGTGATCCTGCAGGAGACCACTCCCACCAGGATAGAGACGTTTCCTCAGCAGATTAAGGCGATCACTCACTAACATTGATTTGCACTGATTCTTCTTTCCGAGGAGACAACTGGAACCAAACTATGGCAGTAAAATACCTCCAGAGACACCAGATAACTTCACTGTACATTACCAAGGGTTTAGGCTATTCCTTTAAATTATAACATGTCTGTATATTAAAATACATCCCATAATATTTGAACTTTTTCTGTAAGTTATGACTGCATCCATTAGATGGTGCTGTTGTTCAGTAGTGCTTTAAAGAAAGCTCTGAAATGAACTACAGGTAATAATTAACAGCTCCTGAGTAAACACATGAAGATTAAGGTTATTTGTTTTCTGATTGGGTTTCATTTAAATCATATGCTAGTATTATAACATGTATGAATTGGTTAGCTTAAATAACACAAATATGCTTTTGAGAAATTTTCCAAAAATATATTTAGGAAGGCAGCTAAGTATTTCCACATTTGAAATAAAATATGGGATTAAGATGAAGACATACATGACCAAAGCATTTTGCAGAGCGCCTCTTTAGGTCACTATTGATTGGTGTGTTTACTGTTGCATCCAGCATTCCAGGGATCTGCTGTCGTACGTCTGTTCTCACTCTTTAAACAGGAGTTAGGTGGAGCGAAGCAGCAGCCAGGTTAAAGTCTAAAACAGATACAGGATCCTGAGTGGACAGAAAGGACGTCAGAGCCTCCCATTGTAAACAGAGTTCTGGTCGTCCGCCGTGTGTCCTGTAATCATGTACCAACGTTCTCTGCGTCAAGACTTTACCTGGTACATCTGTCATGTCGAACCCCAACAGGAGATCAATAAACCCCATTGAGAATTCATCACTTGGTTACTAATTGGGTGATGACCTGCTCTCAAATCAACAGTTTCTGAACAGTGTGATAGTAGTTCTCTCCTGATTACTGTCACCTGAATGTTTTAATAGCAGCCTGACCATGTGTAGTATTACACAGTGATATTTACTCATCACACATGATGTAACACTCAAGGTTGGATCCAAAGGGCAAAGGCTGCACTACTTTACTGAGTGTTCACCAATAGTTATTGACTCTTTGATTTGATTGGAGTGGATGAGTGATTAAAATTCTGTGGCGTGTTTTTCAGTTCAGGGATGCTGTTGAGAAACACTCTGGACGAAAGTCACGTAACTGAACAAAAGTGGGGAGAGAAAACTTTAGGATGTGGCCATGTCTGTCAATTATCTCACCGTACGGTGTTTAATGCATTACAGGATTTCATCACAACCCAGCACGGTCAAACACTGATTAACTGAGAGCACAGGGCAGCCACTATAGACAACATGTTAACCCAGTGAATGGAATCAACATGCAGAGACACAGCAGATACAGGCATGGTTTTATATCTGAGTCACTTGCAGAGAATAAAAAGTCCTGTCTACTGTCAAATTGCAGCATGCCCCATATGTTGCAATGACCAAGAAATGCTGTTAACAACAACATATATCAAGGTGTGTGCAGCTTATTATTGTCATACATGTAGGCGTATGAGATGGAGCCAATTAGAACTAATGGCCTAATGGTGAGGAGATCACAAATGGGGAAAATTTGATTCCTGCTACACAAATGTGCATTAATTTTCAAATTTTTGTTTACAGTTTCTGCTAGTTTGTGTAATATTTTCCTTTTCAGGTCTCAAACAAACTTAAATGTGACTTTGGAGAGTTTTAGAACAGGTGACAGATTCAGTCAAAAACCCATAAAATGAGTGGAGAAAGACGCTGCATGATACAGTTAGACATTTAACATCCAATCCCATTCTATGGTGCATATATAAACGTCCTGGGCAGGCTCAGTTGATTCTGACTTTGTAACAGGACCGCAATAGTAAAAGATGTAAGTGACTTTGAAAGAGGATCCATTGTTGGGGCACAGATGGCAGGAGCTTCAGCCACAAATAGTGCTCAGCTGGCTAATGTTTTAATAGCAACATTGACTCTGACTGTGCAAATTTGTGAGGAAAAACAGAAAATCAGTTCTTGTTAGGTGACTGAATATCAGCATAGGACTGCAAGCAAGAACAGCCTGTTGACAGCTACATATAGAGGGATATTTTAGTAGGGATGCACTACATAAACCCCTCATTACAAAAATGAATGCACATATGAGAATTCTGCGGTGCTCAAACCATAGCCACCGTTCTACACAGATGTGAAAACAAGTGATATGGTCAGATGAGTCACCCTTCACCATATCTTGATCAGTGGGTGGATCCGTGTGTGGCGTAAACCAAGAGAACACTGTAGTTATGAATGCTTGTTCTCTGCAGTGAGGAGATCTGGTGGCAGTTATATACTGTGGGGGATATTTTTATCGCCATGGTTTGGGTCCATTTGTCCACTCAGAGGGACGAGTCAAAGCAAATGAATATAAAGTTGTCCTGAGTGATCCATTCTAACCTGTGATGGAACATTTCTGTCCTGATGAGAGTGGTCTGTTTCAGGATGACAGTGTTTAAGAGGCCACTGAATGGTTTGATGAGTATGAAACTGATGTGAATCATATGTTATGACCTTCACAGTCACCAGATCTCCACCCAGTTTACCACTTATGGGAGATTTTGGTCAGATGTGTTCGACAGCATTCCCTACCACCATCATCAAAACACCAACCAATAGAATATCTTTTAGAAGAACCATGTTCATCCCTCCAGTGGAGCTCCAGAGATTTGATGAATGAATGAAATAAAAGATAGAATGAAGCTGTTCAAGCCTTAATACCTTATTAAGAGACTTTATGTTGGAGTTTCCTTCAATTTGTCACCTGTTTACATGCATATACATATTCTTATTATCTGATTTTCTTATATTTAACATGATCTTAAATGCAAAACCTGTGTGAGATAGAAACCATGCAGTATCCACTTTTCTTCTTCACAAAAAACTAAGAGATGAATTGCTGCCTATTTACAAAGATTCAGTCATTTGTACCTCATAGTTCAGAAAATCCATTGTGTATTGTCACTCCTTTTATCTTAACATGCTGTTTGCTTCTCTGATACAAGTTTCACACCCCTTTCTGTCATTTAGACTGTTTTAGAAGGTTTGCTGGTGGTTCCTGTCCCGTGAAAATCCAGTCGAAACATCGTAGCAGGGTAAAAGTTAACATGACTACAAATGGGCAGCAACTGTGGCCTTTAGCACAAATAAATAACGCAAAATCAAATAAGAACACTGCATCTCAAAGATCGGAAACATCTCATATGACAAATCAAGTCGCTTTAAATGGCTTCTTTTAGTTTTTTTTCCCCTCGCTGCCTTTCTGAATGCTCCCTTTTATAGCCATGGAGTGCAGTGGTGGACTTTTAGCATGCATGCAGTAACTCATAGTGAATGTGTGTCTGTGCTAACCATGTGCTGTGAGTGTCTTTACTTGGCTGCTGACTCTGCAAGGCCTATCAGAGCACATGAGACAAGAGGGCTGAAGTTTAACCAGCATGTTGGACTGTTGTATCTCGCTTTATCTCCTATCTACAGTATATTCTTCAGCTCAGTCCCCACCCTGTACTTCCCTTCTGTCTCACAGCTGTGTGTGTTATCAAAGAGAGGAAAAAATAACAGGAAATACACTAAAAAACAGATGCAAATGCATTTGATTGGCCTGTAATGTTAGAGCAAAGTGTCCCCTGCTGAAGCATGTCTGAAAGTAAAACTATTTCGCCCGCTCAATGGGCTTATCAGGGTTGTAAAACTGATAATTACAATAACATTCTCCTGTAAAACCTACTGTAAAACCACACACTGTACATCACAGATGGACGTATTCTCAGTCACAGACTTTGTAGCCTCTGAAGTCAGCAGGATATAAATGTCTGAAATTTGAGCAAGTACTCCAACAACATGTAACATGAGGTCAAACATTACAAAACCCAACATTTACATTTCTGCTGAAGTTGGAGGATACAATGATTTTCGGTTCTGCTTCATTGAACTTTGTGTTTTTCAGTTTCAGAATTTTTGAATGGCTGCTCAGTATTATATTAATTGGAGCTGAAATGATTCGTTGACTGACATGAAATTTATTTATTTACTGCTTCCAAGATTTATGGTTTTATCTTTGTCTGTGATAATACTTCCCATGCATTATGTGTTCTTGTGATTGACAAACAGGAAGAAGTCGTGTAGGACTCTGGGGTATTGTGAAGCGGACTATTAGGTTATTATTATTTAACCATCATGTCGTCCTGCGGGTCAAAATTGACCCGTTTTACAGTTTGAAAATGTAGAAAAATATACATTTTCACAGTGAAACTTCTGATGTCCACATTATCAACATTTTTGGGAAATTTTTGAACATTTTCTGGTGGAAAAAAAGAAATGTTAAAAATGTTTCTTAAGAACATTCACAAAAAAATCAACCAAAATCCCGCGAATTTCACTGGATTTTGGTTGATTTTTACATGAATGTTCTTAAAGAAAATTTTAGAAGTTGTACTGATATATATGGAATCACTTTAGATATTTTTAGGATTTTTTTTGAAGATTTTTACTAATTTTTTGAAAATATTTACAAGAATTTTCTTGCTAAATTTGGGGGATTTTTTTTAAATAAAATTTTTAAGGGAAACTTAAGGAATTATTGGAATTTTCTTCCTAAAGGTTTTGCAAATTTTCAGAAATTTGGGAAATTTTTTTGCTGAATTTTTGGATTTTTTTTAGACAAGAAAATAATATTTTTTGGTGCCTGTAAATGAGGACAACAGGAGGGTTAATTATTCAATACAATAATCAGAAGATGATGATGGATCACAGATTATGAAATACTTCTAAGGGAATCCAGACTTGACCTTTGTTGATACAAAATGTCATCAACAATGCATGAATTCTTGAGTTATTTTCCAAAAGTATATTTTGTGAGGTCACAGTGGCCTTTGACCACCAATTCTAATCGGTTCATCTTTGCAACAAATCCAGAAGAAGAGAACGGGACGGACAAACGACCTGAAAACATAATGCCTCCAGGCCTGACTGTTGCCTGTACAGAAGCATAAAAATGACTGAGAATAACTGTCAAAATACTAAATTTAAACTAAACTGATTATAGCTTAAAACTAACGTGTATTTTTATGACTTTATTTTGTTGCAAAGTCTAAATATAACATGAAGAAAAACTAGTAAAACTGAGATGCATTGACTTCTTTTAGGAAATATGTTGACAGATGTGAGTAGTTAAATTTCAGGCAGTTCGTGTTGTTTGGTTTCTCAAACTGGTTTTCATTATAACAACCATGAATTCGAAACACACAACATAATGCATATACATGTACAAGGAAAGAGGAAATAAAGTGCTAAGGAGTGAAATCATAATATTGCACAAAAAAGATTTGATACAAAAACAATATAGGGAACAATTTATTCAATAAAATGTAATTAATATGTAGGAGGAGAGAAAAATCAAAAAATGGAGGAGAGCACATATAATTAAAGGGCCGATGCACACAAGGCATGGAAATCATTGCATAATGTCTTCTAAGGCTCTGAAGGGAGCTTATTAAAGTTTTAAAAACTGATCCATTATGATAAGTTAAAGTAAAAAAACTAATCTTTTGGGTCAGTCAGACGGTAGCTGATGTGCAGCGATGCACTCACAGACTGAGTGATTGGGGTCACTGATTTGTTTACAGTGAATGTATTGTGCAACAGGAAAAAAACAGGTAGATGAAGACTGTTGGAACGCTGCAAGTTCAAGTGATTCATTCTCTGAACAGAGCACACGGTGAGCATGAACTCTGAGTGATCGTCAGACGTTCAAACCAAAACAGGCCCAGAAAGTTCAAGAGTAATGCCAACTCGCAAATAAGTAATAAAGACTTGAAAAAACTGAGAATCAGTCGTCACCTCTGTTATTCAGTGATCAAATATGAAGACAGGTACACAGACTTCGCCAAGTTTGTCAAAGCTTTTGGTTCTGAAAGTCAGGGATCATGAGAAATAAACCTGTCATTTAACACCACATACTTTATAATTTCAGTACAGCTACTCTTACAAAGATGCACTGTTGCATACAGAATGCATACATTTTGATCATACTACTTTGCTATGATACTGCGCTTAAGTTTGGGCCGTCTTGCTCATGCATTCATTGCAGTCTGCAGTGTGAAATTACGTCTGTGTGCCTTCAGAGGCTCAAGCCTGATACTCCAGTGAGACAGTGTGATGTATGTGATGTGTTGTTAGTTGTGCAGAAAAGCATTCTGGCTTGCAGACTGTAAAATGAGACCGGATGCAGTAGGACATCTTGATATTATTGGTATACTGCATCTAACATATGCATTAGCATTTTAGACAGATAATAATACAGTTTTACTGCCAGTTGACTAGAATCTTATTGTTTAAAATGTTGGTGTACACAGATGATCAGCAATATAAGCCACAGTACCTCAATTTACTCTGATATTTGAAAGCCATTAATAAATCAAACTAGTAAATGTGTTGCCTAACTAGCAAAAATACGTTTCCTAGCAACGTTTCAAAGCACCAAAAGGTAACTAGTACATGTACTTTAGCAAGATAGTGTGTCAGAAAATGTGATTAATTATTCATTAATTCAAAACTGATGAACTTGGGACAAAAGTTAGAACCTAAACATGAATTCATCATCATTTGTATTCAAATTCCTGAGATAAAATAATGTTGCATCACAAATTAAGACAGATGTTTATTCAAGCTAGCTAGTGCTACATCAAGCTAATATAGCAGGACGTTATTAGCTTCACATAAAGTCAGCTAGTTAATATTTTTTCCTGACTATTATGTTAGTGTTTTAGATGATGGTGAACATAATTTATCAGAAACAGTAAAAGTTTATTCTATTTCAGATTAAAGAGCAGCTGCTTTGCCTGTAAAACCTGTTGCTCTCGGTTGTTGTGCAGCTAGAAAACGTCTAAACCTTGAGGAAAACTGTCAAAATAAGCTGTCAACATAGCAGTCCTGTCACTGTGTAACCTGAAACCTATTTAGCCTCTTAGGGGGGAGCTAAGTGTGAGCAGCAGCGGGCCTCAGCCTCTGCTTCCCGGTGACAATCTATTTCCGTGGCCGTGCTCGTGTTCCGGGTCGCCGCTCCACGCTGGTTGTCGGCGGCGAGAGAACCGAGGAAACTTGCGTCACCCAGCCGGCGACACCGAGCCGGTCTGTCCCACAGAAAACGGCAGTATGCCGGGTGGTTACCGACGGGACACTTAAATAATGGAGCAGAGGCGCCTCCTCCTGCTGTGTGGGCCGGTGAGCAGCGTTTAAACTTGGCTTTGAGCAGCAGTGAAGTGAGGCGGACTCCGCGGACAGACGGCAGCTGTCAGACCTCAGTGTCCGAGCAGCAGCGGAGGCAGGACAGCCTCCACTCCACCGGTTACGGCCTGTTTCTGTGTGAACGTACAAAGTGCAAGGTCCCCTCAGAGCACTGATATGAGCTGCCACCAGCTCTAACGCTGCTTCTCCTCTCCTCTTAACTTATATGTGCCGTTTTACACTGTTATTTTTATAAGCTAGCTCAGGTTTTTGCACCAAAGATGTCGTGCCTTTTACTGGGAGTCATGCGAAGGTGAGTAACTTTTATCACTTTATCAACGCATTTAGCACTTTAATCAAATGCTACGATGGCGTGTATAGCCAACAGTTCTCTAAATGGCTAAACAGAGCTTTTAAAAAACAGATTTCATAATGTGTCATTGCCTGTTTATGTTAAGAAATACTTTAAAAATGTCCTGTCCATTGACTGCCAGCCATTTTACTGTCCACTTTTGTGTACTTTTGAAAACCTTTTTCCTCAGTCACAATGGGCTTTAAACACACAAACCTGCAGCCGGTTGGGGGAAAAAACCCCAGCATGTAGATGATTTTTAGTTAAGAGCATTCCCACTGTTGCATCATCCATTCATTGTAGGAGACGCACATTTTAAGATCATTTTAGGAGTTAATTCACTTCATTTCATTCATATTATATTGTCTGTTGTGCTGATTTGATCTCTGATGCTCAGAAGTAGAGCTGAAATGATAAAGAAATTCTTAGAATGGTTCAGATTTTATAATAGATTGGTCTTTTAAGGACAAAAATGTGAATTTTATGATACCAGCCTCTTTTTGTCTGGTTTCTTTACTCCTTTCTATGATGAAAAACTTATTATTTTTGATTTGTAGACAAAACAAGACACTGACGGACATTTTCCAGCATATCTGAACAACTGTCGGGCCAGTTAGCAGTGAAAATAATCTTTAGTTGCAGCGAATGATATTGAGAAAATCTTCCTTGGTGTCTTCATGAATTACATTAAAAAAAAATCAGAGCAGTGTGTGATTTTCTTTTGTGTTCCTTTTACCACTTTTACCCCTCCAGGCTTTGTGATGAGGCCACATCACACAGGAAGTCTGGAGTCAAAGTGAGAACTCGGTGGCTTTTACGTGTGTGCATTTGTTTTAGAATTAAAGACTGCATGTGAGCGAGTGAACGCCACGACGGGGCATGTGAGTTAGTGTCAGAGAGGGCCTTTGCTCCTGTGCATTTTGTTTGTATTTCTGCTTGACGGACTGTTAAAGGCTGAATGTCCTGGAGCATGTTCCGTGTGTTTTTCCCCCTGTGTACTCGCCGTACCATTAGAAAGGCTGATGTATGCAGCACGTGTGCATGTTCCCTCCACTGATACGCCACTTCCTGAGTAGACTCTGCCCTAAAGAGGCTGTTGACCAGGATCTGTGTTGCAGGGGGAGTGGAGATGGGCCTGCTTGCGGTGGGCCAGGATTGGCTTGCCGACTTGGAGGTGTGTTTGGAGGAAAAGTTGTGCAGCTGAAAGTTAGAGTCAGTCAGGGGAGTGAATACTAGTGGTGTGCGATACTGCAAGGTTTGGTATTGATCTGATACCAAGTAAATACAGGGCAAGTATCACCGATATCGATACCGATACTCCAGACTAACTTTTTCAGTAGTCGGTAGGTTTAGAACAAAGGTTAGGTACTGCATATGGCCCAGATCTGTAATGAAGATGGGCCTGTAAATGCTCACAGGGTCTAAGAATCAGGCTAATTCCTGGGTAAGTTTTCTGTGGGTCAGGCAAGGAAGAATGTTTGCAGATGAAATCCCAATGTGAGGGATAACCTCCTTAACCCTCCTGTTGTCTTCATTTACGAGCACCGAAAAATATTGTTTCCTTGTCTGAAAAAAAAAATCGAAAAATTAAGCAGAAAAGTTCCCCAAATTTATGAAAATTTGCAAAACCTTCAGGAAGAAAATTCCAATAATTCCTTAAAAGTTTCCCTGAAATAGGAAATGCTCTTTTAAGATGCTTTAAGAGCTTTAAGATAACTTTTTTTTTGCACAATTACTTTTGTAAAGTTAAATATGATCTTTTAGTCATGTGACAGAACAACATCCAATCACAAGAGGAGGGTTAGCTGCTGCTCCTCAGACAGGAGGACCTCTGACAGCCAATCAGGTCGCCTGTTTGTTGAAGTTGCATCAGTGCAGACATACTGCACAGAAACTGAAATTAAAGTATCGATATCGTTGCATTGGTATTATTCAATATCAATACCGATGCTGGTATCAATATTGATATTTGGATTGATCTGTCCACCTCTAGTGAATACCATATCAGGGTAAATGATTCTCGACCCTCATCGCTCTCTGCTGCCTTATTTCCACATATATGTCATCCCTCTTGCTGCATTTTACAGGCTTATTCGACAGCTTATGGAAAAATCTGTTCTAAACTTGCAGTGCTCGTCCACATCAGGTGTGGGGATGGTTTGGGGAATAGACGGCAGAGATAACAGCACCAGCGGACGGATGACTGCAGGGAAAATTAGGAGTAAAGGTCGTCAGAGTCCGCTCAGGGCTTCTTAAAAGATGCAGCTCGTCTGATGCAAAAATGGAAGCTGCTAATCCACCCTGCTCTTCTTCATCTCCCGTCTTATGCCATCCGCTCAGCATGTTCAGCAAGAAAATGAACAATTAACAAACTCTTTGCTCCTCTTAATTAATTTCAGACTCAGTCCATCTCCTTCCTAATCCCAGTCACACTGGAGATAATGTTCAGCACCACCCCAGTGGTTACAGTAATTAGCAGCGTAACGGGGTGAGTTTTTAGAGTATAGGTAATTGGTTTACTGTGTGTGGGGAAAGAGATTAAAGGACCGTAGTGCTGACTGAAGTGACTGTTTGATATAATATCACAGATAACACTAATAAATTGCCTTTATTTTTTCAGTTTCTAGGTCACAAGATCAATCTGAGTGGCTGTGATACAATAATGATATTATTCTTTTAACTTCTTTCCTCTGATCATTCATTAATTTGCTCAGATCTTGATGTAAAGTCTTAAACTGGAGACTAAAAGTACTTGGCTTGGCTGTAAACAGTTGGAAGGTATTTTGATTATTTAAGCAATAAGGTAAGCTAGTTCTTTGGCATGCTGTTATTGGTCCAAACTACAGTAGCTCAACTATTTTTGGACAGATTGACATCAAATGTTGCAGATTTGGTGCTAAATCCTCCTGACTTTGCTTGTCCCCTTAAGGGAAATGTCTAGTGGAGGGATTTGGTTTGTAACCAAATACCTGTGAAGCTAACATTCCCATCAGCCTCTTCTATGTCTAGTTCTGAGGCAAGTGACTGAAAAGCATGAAACTAGGAGAGTGAACATCATTCATGCTGAACATCAGCATGTCAGTGTTGTCAGTGTGAGCATGTTGGTGTTGTTGACTCATTGTCTTGTTGCCTAACAAAACAACATAATCCAAAACTGGCAGCCACAGATACTGTTTGTGATAATATTCAGATATTATTCTTTCAAGGAGCAGTTTGGTGGTCAGCGGGGTTGAGATTAAGTTGAAGTAATCCTGAGAATTTACTGATGTCCAGTTTTGTGCCACGCTTACAAAATTAGAGATAAGAAATTCAGCTGCTAGTGTCCCTCACTGTTTGCCAAGGTTGCGTGTTCAGCACAAACTGGACAGTGTTGATGATTAATTGTTGTCACTTGGATGGTTGAACAACTGGCGTGTTGCAGGTGAGCTGTTCAAAGGGAGTTTGAACCCTGAGGCTGGCGTTAGACTGCTCTCAGCTCATTCCATTCACACTGTCAAGTTGTCTTCATTGTCGCTGTGAACTCCTCAACACGCCTGCTCTTGTGCCCTTTGTACATTCAGACCAGATTTACGTGTGTGTCTGCATGGTTTAGTGCAAGTGTGTGTGCTAGCATGGTGTACATACTCTGTAATAACACACTCAGTGCAGCTAGTAGTTAGCCATGAACCTGCCTTTGACCAGACGCTGCTGCTGATTTTGGAAACCACAGTGAAAGTGGCAGATTATGACTTGAACTGCCCGTCAAAGTAGCTGCACTGGAACAAATGCCCCTCTAAAAACAAGGAAAAAAAACTTATTTCAAGGAACTTTTACCTTAAAATAAGTGAAAAATATCTGCCAATAGAACAAGTGAAAAATCACTTGGTAAGATTTCTTGAAATAAGATCTAATATTTAGAATGTTGTGATCCTAAAATTAGCTGGGAAAACTTATTTTAAGCTATACTGCTTTACTGCTAATAAAATGTTTATTTACTTTTCCTCTGGGCTTCTCGTGTTCATAAAGAAAAGGTCACCTGAGGTCATCCACAGTGTCAGTGACAGATACAGAACAAAGCACGTATTTTGTGTGTACCATTGTTGGACTATTGCTAGGAACAGGCAGGAGACACACTCATACAGACACACACAGGCTTGCATTTTAACAGCATCCATAGCCACAGCCCTCTCAGCGGCTTGTGTTTGTGAATATCATGCTGCTTACAAACAATAGGCAGACCCCCCACAGGCCCCTCTGTATGCTGAGAAGTCAGTTTGAGGCAGTCAGGTTGCACTAATAGCCCCCCGAGGGCAACAAAGATATCTAATTATTGCTTCTGTCACATGAGAAAAACACACTTACGATTCATTTTTGAATAGAAAAAGTGTATCATCAATATTTTTGATCTTGCGCTCACATTATCACTAGTGGAAAATAATGAATTTGAATAGTATCTGTCTACTAATTTCCTTGCATCTGAAGAACAGTAAGAATCCATTAGAATCAGGTTTTCTGAACAGTAAGTACTACTTAAACACACTTTCAAATGAAAACAAGGTGGTCAGGTAATTTGGTTAATCTTTAATTATGTACTGCATTGTTAGCCATTGTAATGTCAGCGTTTCATAAGTATTTGATTGGGATCAGACAGCCGTTTTGCTGTTTGCTTGGCTCATGGTCATCCAAAGACGTGTGCCTGTGAAGTCAGGAAGTAGGCTGTAATTAAAGATTACAGGACTGCCAGAGATGTTGCACATATCTGGGTAGAGCCTCGTGCGGCAGGTCTTGCAGGATCTCTGCACAGGAATGAGGTCTAAACAGTGAAACAAAGACTTCATTAAATAATTGGTTCTTCTGCATTACAGATGTATTAGTCAGGTCTATTCATGTAGAGTAACACCAACTCAGACACGAGCAACTGAATATAAATTGTCTCTCTAGTCTTCTGACAGTTTTAGATTCCTCAAATTCTCCTTCTGTTTCAGGCAGGGTGGTGTTGGGGCAAGTGTCGGGGTTCGCTCCCTGGCCTCCATCCCCTCGCTGCCTCCGGCGGTGGCTGAATATGTGCAGGGAGCTGTGGAGGAGTGTAAGCCCTCCGGTGTGCATGTGGTGACCGGGACGCCACAGGAAACAGCCAACATCCTGGCAGGTCTGCAGAAAGAAGGCATGGTCAAGAAGCTTCCCAAATATGAAAACTGGTAAGAGCTCTGCAATCTGAACAGTAACCCACCAAGCACCTGTATTCAGTTCTCCTCTAAGGTAGTTTTTCTGCATCGTGCGCTGATTAATCCTCTCTGTTGGCAGTTGGTTGGCACGTACAGATCCAAAGGATGTGGCTCGGGTGGAGAGCAAGACTGTGATTGTGACCAAGAACCAGAGAGACACCATCCCCATCCCTGCTGGAGGGGTGAAGAGCCAGCTGGGTAACTGGATGAGCGAGTCTGACTGGCAGAAAGCGAGACAGGAGCGTTTCCCCGGCTCCATGGCAGGTGTGTTGTTGGATGGAAATAATATCTTTGTTCATTGTTGACATCCCAGTGAATCCAGGCGATTTCAATGGACTTTGAATAGTTTTTTTTGTTGAAACCTTAACAAATTCTTCTTACAAAACCCATAAAACTGGATATTTTGTCTTTAAAGAGTGACTTAATACCAGGTTGAAAAGCATTGTTTCTTTGATTAGAAGTTGTTTCGTCAGCAATCACACTCAATAGCTCCTCTAATTGAGGCAGAAAGGGCGCTGTACTACAGTACACCTGTACATCATCACTACAAGCTTAAAAGTCACAGATCCCCTCCAGGCATGTTCAGATATATAAAAATACTCTGTCATATCATGACTTTTAACTGGTAGATACAAGATGTCTACTACCTCAAAAGCAGACTTTCCATTTCCTCATCGCACTTGTGGATGTTGCCTATTAGAGCAGGATCGGTGTTCAAACTTGTTACGTTGTTATTAAAAATTTAGGAAGTGGGCGCCTGTAGCTCAACTGGCTAAGTGGGCGACCCATAAACTGGGGCGATGGAGCGGCAATGGGTTCGAGTCTGACCCACGGTCATTTGCTGCATGTCATTGCCCCACTCTTCTCCCCACATTTCCTGTTTATCTCTCCACTGTGCACTATAATAAGGGCAAAAAGTCCCAAAAAATAACTTAAAAAGACATGTAGAAAGTAGAAATTTTGAATTTTTTCACTTTCAGCAGATGAATTTCAAAACAGTTTCCTTTTGTCAAATTCTTCTGTGAAGTGAAGGTCAAATAATACAGCATATTTGTGAGTGAAGGGAAAAACAAGATTTTCTGGCTGTGTAGTTTTATTATTTATTGTGAATGACATGTTTTACTTACATGACATACATTGTATGAAACATTTTTTACATATCTACTCAGTATTCTTCTTCTTCTTCACTGCTGTTGTCGGTGTATAGCTACACTTTCTCACACATTGCCACCACCGAGTGGCGATCAGTGGAACAACATGAATCTCACTGTAAGAACCTGTGTAGCATCACTTGCATTCAAACAAAACACACATCAGCTTTTAAAAGTGTTGCACCAGCCAGTATTGTAGATTATTGCCTCATTTTCAACATTTGTCAACGCTGAATAAATCTTTCCTTTAGTGGAGAAAGAACCTGCATTAATGCTTCTGTCTTGTCTGCAGGTCGGACCATGTATGTGATTCCCTTCAGTATGGGTCCTGTAGGCTCATCTCTGACTAAATATGGTGTCCAGGTACAAACTGTTATTCTCTTTATACTCTGTTTACAACAAAAAAAATGCAATAAAACAATTACAGTTATTATTAGATGTTCTAATAAGTCATTGTTTCATTTTATGATTATTACCCACTGAAAGTTGTAAATCAGGGTAATAAAAATGTTGTTTATCCTTCTAGGTGACCGACTCGCCGTACGTCGTGGCCAGTATGGGGATCATGACACGCATGGGCACTCCTGTTCTGAATAAACTGGCTGAAGGAGTGGAGTTTGTCCGCTGTCAGCACACTGTGGGTCGACCTTTACCACTCAAAGGTACAGAGTCCAAGAGTCTGAATCAAGTTGTTTGTGTGATTTTTACTCCGCCAAGGAACGCAGCAGAGTTATGTGACGATTGGTGTATGTTTGTCCTTCTGTGAATCTGTCTGTTTGCAACATTACTCAATAACGGGCTAACGGATTTGGATGAAATTTTCAGGGAAGGTCAGAAATGACAGAAGGACAAAGTGATTAGATTTTGGCAGTGATGCTGCTTAAACTCTGGATCCATGGATTTGTTAAAGATTTCTGTATCATTGCGAGGATAGCGGCACAGCGTCTCTGTAGCTATGACAACAAAAGAACACTACATCAGCTGCCTGCTGATGATCACATGATTGAGATCCTACTACAGATAGACCACTGTGGACTTATCAGGACTTACCTGTTGGAAATGATACAAGGAACAATTGGTTAAATTGTGGGGGTGTTTCTGAGTCCCATCAGTTCCCGCTGCCTACTACATGTTTAGGTCACACGATTCGGTATCTGTACATAATGCACACATACGTAACACATGCCTGTGCTCACCACAAGGTCATTTTGTTGGTGGTACATCTATATTAAATGACCACATTCTATGTTGCCGTGATTTCTGATCATCAATAACTAATCAAAAAATGCTACATTTTTGACAATGACATGGTGGAATGAACAGCCTTGGAGGAGTACTGCTGTCTCTGAGTGCTTTTCTTGTTATTACTGTTCATAACATTTCACTAATCAGCTCTTTTCCCTGCTTTTCCCCTCCAGCTCCTCTGGTCAACTCTTGGCCCTGTAACCCAGAGAAGGTGCTGATATCTCACCTCCCAGACACCAGGCAGATCCTGTCCTTCGGCAGCGGTTATGGAGGAAACTCTCTTCTTGGGAAGAAGTGCTTCGCCCTCCGAATCGCCTCCCGCATCGCCAAAGACGAGGGCTGGCTGGCTGAACACATGCTGGTGAGAATGGAGAATGTTATGTTGTGGCAGTGAACCAAGCCCGATCTATAAATTCACAATGGGATGAGAAACTGGAGAACTTCATTGCAACAAAAATAAATAGTCGCCCTACGGTGGAGAACACCGCCGCCGAAAAGACTGCACTCAACACACACGGTTGTTGCTGAGTTCTGATTTTATTGATGCTGTTCACATCAACAATGTTATGGATGTAAAATCATTACTACAGCTAAATTAAATCTGTCTGAATGCAGTATTACTCTCTTCTCTCCTCAGATCCTGGGAATCACCAACCCTCAGGGGGTGAAGCGTTACGTAGCGGCTGCCTTCCCCAGTGCCTGCGGTAAAACCAACTTGGCCATGATGAAGCCGTCTCTGCCAGGCTGGAAGGTGGAGTGTGTGGGTGACGACATCGCCTGGATGAAGTTTGACAGCCAAGGTGAGTGCAGGGCTCACAAACACAGACTCGCTGTGTTACTCTGCATAAAGTGCTCTAAATCAAACGTCTCATCTCTCTGTAGGTAAACTGAGGGCCATCAACCCGGAGAATGGATTCTTCGGTGTGGCTCCCGGCACCTCCGACAAAACCAACCCCTACGCCATGGCAACCATCGCCAAAAACACTGTGTTCACCAACGTGGGTGAGACCAGTGATGGAGGAGTGTGGTGGGAAGGGCTCAACGCCCCTCCAGCTGGTGTCACACTTACAGATTGGCACGGCAAAACCTGGAAACAAGGTAAAATCACACTGGAAACAGACATCACAACTGAGTGTCCTGTTCAAACGTTGTAGAGATGAAGATTTGACTCGGAATCACCAATGAATATTAAATACCTTTACTGTGGTACATTTTAACACTTTAACCCTCTGAAATCCATGTTGTCTTGATAAAAGCTCTTAAATCACACCAACAGCAAGATCAGATTTTCAACTTTCCCAGGATCCTTAAATAGATCATTTTTCACTTTTGGTTCCATCAGAAAAAGCAACCAAATCATGATATTTCATTAAAATTGGTTTCTGTGTCTCTACATGCTTTATTTAAAAAGTAGATACAAATAAACTGCAGTAACCTGATTTTATAAAAAAGTAACACAAGATTTGGTGCAACCATGAAGTCATGACTGACTCAGTTGTTACCAAATCAAGGGACTTTTCAGCTGAACTGCAGGTTGTTTTAGCACAAAGCAAACAGTTGACAAGTATGGGGAAAAAATTAATGAAGTGTAGTAAAATATCTATACTATGAAGCCACTTTATTTCCAGTGACGATAAGACGTGGACGTTTGAATCATGTACCTGCTGATTTTAGATTTTTAAGTTCATTTTTCCCTTTTGAAAATTTATAGCACTATGACTGTTATTCTACACAAAATGCATGTTAGAGTTGATTGAAGGTTAATCAGGAGTTTGTTCTCCCAGCGGTTATTATTAATACAATGAGACGAGCAAACTGAACAGCCATAGTGTGCAGTACACAGTGCCATCTAGTGGTAAACTGAAGAGATGTCAGTTCCAGATATGAGGCGAGCTAAAGATGAGGCACAGCATGAACCACAGCATCATTTAATTCTCGACCAAATTACTGTTGACATTTAATAACATACAGATGTTGTGTCCTCTTTGTTCACAGGCAGCTCGACAACTTGCGCTCACCCCAACTCACGCTTCTGTGCCCCGGCGGCTCAGTGTCCCATCATCGACCCTCAGTGGGAGAGCGAGGAGGGCGTTCCCATCGACGCCATCATCTTTGGAGGCAGGAGGCCGGAAGGTTGGTGCTGCTTTCATACAAGACACATGGAGAGTTTTTACTCTGTAGTAGAAACAGGCATCATTTGAATGGACTGCTATGATGTGACCGAGGAAGGAAAGTTCAACGGCTTACATCAGTATTAGAACAAGAAGGGAAAGAGCTGTTTTTGGATGATATGGAAACAGATTTGGATTCTTTATTGTCTTTATAATGTATTTTTTTGTGTATTCCTGTGTCAGTTTATTTCTTTGAAAAGGGACAGTTTACATGAATCAATATTCAAATCAATGCAAAATGCCAAAATATACACTGCTGTTCAAAAGTTTGGGGTCACCCAGACAATTTCATGTTTTCCATGAAAACTCCCACTTTTATCCATGAGCTAACATAACTGCACAAGGGTTTTCTAATCATCAATTAGCCTTTCAACACCATTAGCTAACCGATCAGATCAGATATATTGTACATAGCCTGCTGGATGCAATACAGTGTTTGTGTTGTCAGCTTTATTATATTTAAAGTTCGGTCACATATCAGCATAAGGAACATTTCTGTCAGAAAGTAGCTGTGTGGTTTAACACAGTCAAATGTTGCTGTTGTCAGGAGTCCCTCTGGTCTACGAGTCTTTCAACTGGCAGCATGGAGTGTTTGTTGGAGCCGCGATGAGGTCTGAGGCCACGGCAGCTGCTGAGCATAAAGGTACAAACTCAGGGATGATTTTATGAGATAAACAGGCCATTTAGTGGCAAAAAAATAAAAAGCTTTTTCTTTTGGGTTGTCTTTTGGTCATGACTGTATCACAGACACTACAGTTGTCTGTTGATGAGCTGTTGTTAGAAAATGGTGAATGCATAAAGTTTTAATGTTTCCCTCCAGGCAAGGTGATCATGCACGACCCCTTCGCCATGCGGCCGTTCTTCGGCTACAACTTCGGCGACTACCTCGCTCACTGGCTGAGCATGCAGAGCCGAAAGGCCCCCACTCACCTGCCCAAGATCTTCCACGTCAACTGGTTCAGAAAGGACCCAGCGAGCGGCGCCTTCCTCTGGCCCGGCTTCGGAGAAAACGCCCGCGTGCTGGAGTGGATCTTCAAGCGCTGCAGCAGAGAGAGGGAAGACGAGGCGGCCAAGAAGAGCATCATCGGCTGGCTGCCAGTGGATGGCGCCATCGACACTAAAGGTCTGAGCGCCGAGGTGGATATGGGCGCCCTGTTCGACGTGCCCAAGCCTTTCTGGCAGAAGGAGACCAAGGAGTTGAGAGCCTACTTCACTCAGCAGGTTGGAGCTGACCTGCCGCCTCAGGTGGAGGCTGAGCTGAAGGCGCTGGAGGACAGAGTGCACAAATAAAACCCTACTGACAGGAAGTTCATCCAGGAGCAGAGAGGGAGGCACTGATGGAACACAATTCAGATCATTAGGGTGGAATCAGAGCCACTGACTGAGTTTACATACATAGAAAATGAAGTTCTGAACCAGATTAGCTAAAAAAAAAAAAAATACAGTTTGGTTCAATACATGAAAGCTAAGTTTGGATAAGCAGGTTGAGATGGATGACTGGCAGGTTACTGTGGCACAGAAACATCTTATTACTCTTTGACTTTCAAAACATCAACCAAGATGCCAAAAACATGTTAGTTATCTCATTCACAACAAAAAGTCATGTATTTATTGAGTCACTGGTGCACACTAAATAAAAAAACAATACCTCAAAAAGGCCAATAGCCTCACCAGTAGTCAACATTCTCTGTGCATGAAAACACAGTCGGTGATCTCTGCCTTTCTCTTTCCAAAGAGAAATCTGTAATCTACAATGCAATGTCTACCTTGTGGACACGACTTCACACTAATGCTGCAACACTTGAGGAAGTGGAGCTGGTTGGTGGTAGGAGGAAGGTTTGACTCTCAGCCTGAAGGTTAGTTTTCAGAAACAGAAGCTAATGTCACTACCTCTATTCACTCCCAACTCCCTGCATGGCACTGGAGTCCATTCAGCGTGGCCTTGTAGAGCCTTCCAGACATTTAACAACAGCGTCCAGGCTGCTGGTGTTTACAGGCTGAAGCCCAAAGAGCTTTTCTTAAACTCAATTCTGAAAGAGCAGATGATAAAGAGGGAACATTTTTACCCATTGAAAGGTTTTAAATTGAAATTTCAGAATTTTAGACCCAACTTTTTCACCATACTGTTAAGGGTCTCATGAAATGCCCTTTTGTTTTAAATTGGTGTTACTTTTTTTTTATCATTAACTACTCAGAACAGATTTGTGTTTGGGGCCAAGGATTACTATGCATCATTCATAAAGCCACTTTTGTAATGTTTGTGATTAAACTGTATGATTTCAGGTGATGTTTACACACAATATGTGAAATGTTGGACCAATAAATGCAACTGAGATTATTAGGTATTTTTAGAAATTGTACGCCAAGGTTTTTATTACAGTGCAATGAATAAACATCTTCAAGAGCAGAAACAGCGACTCCTTCATTTTTTGCAGTGACTTGAAATAAAGTAATAAATTGGATGTGCAGCAGATGAGCAAATAAACTCTGCCAAAGTTTGGTGAACCAAAACGAAATCTTGTTCTCTGCTGGAAATGTGGGTGCAGATTTGTGCCATTTAAACTGTAACTCCCAGTTTACAGCTTTGGCTAGTTTTTGTGCAGACAGACGCACAAATATCCAGATTACTGATGGCACTACAGCAGCACAACAACAGACATAACAGTGATGAAACTGTCAACTGCAGGTTTCCTGTCTTTCAGCTAAGGTCAGCAAACATCTCTTGTCTTTTAACAGAAACTAACATCTTGCTGAAGCAACAAATTGAAGGTGTTTGATCCCCAAACAGAACTCATTTCTTGTTGACTTGAGCGTAGAGATCCTGGAGGCCTTCAGCTGTTTGCTCTGAGCTGCTTTCTGCTTTGGACACTTGGATCCGTGCGTACACAGTTTCCTGCTGCTGTCCGCTGTCCTGCTCCGAGACGGATGAAGGTGCAGCTCTCCGATCAGAGAACTTGATGTCTCCATAGTGGATTTCTTCCTCCTCACCTGTTTGATTCTGGACAAATGTATGGAGCAGGAAATATTAAGGCTGATCCTTCCACACAGTCTTAAATAATGACATATGTTTACTGAATGGGCTTTTGGACGAGTTTAAACAGCATGTGGCAGATGTGTGGACTTCAGTTCTCTGTAAATGTGTCGCATATTAGTGTAGTTGGATCAGATTACTTTGAAATATAGTCAGTTACTGATTACAGATTTTGTTTCATGATTACTTTTGGATGACTTTCAAAATCAAACATGCACAATATTACAGTGGATGCTCCAAAATATGGACACAGCCACATCATTTTAGGTTCCACATATCTTATGTTTTTCTCTTTTGCACATTCATTATGTACAGATCAACATCCTCTTACAAAAACAGCAGTGGAACAAACTCCAGATGTGCTGAATGTATTCTACAACATTTAGATGCTGCTTCTAATGTGTAAGTTTTGTTGCTTCTGTTTTTCAATCGAAGGTGATATTGTCAGGAATGGAAGGATGGTTTGGAAAAACAGCTGCTGCTTGATTCATCTGCCTTTTTTTTCCCTGCAAATGGAGCACTTATCTGTGAAAACTTAAATGTCAGATGTGCTACTATTACGTTTCTACTACTGCTCCTTTTCCATTCTAGTTTTAGTTGAGTTTTTTTCTCTTTCTAATGTATCATACTTCTATGTTATTGCTTTTCTATTGGGCTCTGCATTTATTCTTCCTGTTCTTGTATTTTTTTCTGAAAAATATCTGACATAGAATTTGCTTCCAGTCTGATCTGAACTTAGGATTAGTTATAATGATTTTAAAAAGGTTCAGAGTTTAAAAATCAAAATATAATCAAGCAATCCTTGAAAATGTAACTAAAATCTAATTACACTTTTTCCCTCAGTCTAATCTGGGTGGATTAATAGTTACTTGTGTCCATTACTTGTATTCTATTACTACGCAACCCTCTATATGAGCAACAATTTACACACAGATCACAGTTACTGGACGTATAAACCACTCATCTCCATGTGAGACCTACTTTGTGTGGTGCACAGAAGATGGAAAGTTTCCAGCCTTACGTAAAGCTCCAAATGTGTTTGTGATCTGTTTGCAGAAGAGCTGTGCTGTACAGTGATCAAAGCATCTTCCTCATTTTAGCAGCATCAAATGGGAACTCAAAAAACCTCAAAAACAAACAGTGCCATCTCTCACGTCAATTTTATCACCACATTATGTTGCATTTGCTGTGTTTCTCAATATTTACCTTACTTGGTGATCTCAAAAATTTCCTGTGTGCAAATTATAAAGAGCCATTACAACAATCAAGTAATTGTTTCTGTCAGAAAAAGTACATTAAGAAACAGTGATTCAGAAACTGTAAAGGAACAGTTACTGTTTGGATGAATAATAGAGAACATTTCTGTTTCTAGCAGAGGTTCTCCTTCAAGATAATTTTGTAATGTAGTGAGAAATAAATGTAGAAAAATAAAATTTTAAAAATCTCTCAAGCAAATTAGTAGTCAGCCATATAATGGAAATTATATCTTACCATCTTCGCAATAAGAGAAATACATTGCAAATATATAAGTTACTGTGTCAAAACTAATTACGATTGGTAAAGTTATCATAAAGTATGGTATTTTTTTATACTGTTGTAACTTCACCATAAATATTTTCTCCACAAGGACATTCTTTGTAATTCAGTAAAAAGTAAATGCAACAAAACACTAAACTTTATTTATAGAACAGTGACTACTGGGAAATTAATGTTCTTTGATTTGTTTCCTGATATTTAACCTTCTCAGTAACCTCAAAAAATACCTGTGGACTTCTTCATGGAGATGATTTCAACATATCTTGCTATTCCTTCCTATTTCACTTTAAGTTTACATTTAACACATTTTTAGTGTGAAAACCACATCAAACTTGCACCACACTGCAGCTATGATGAGCTGAAGATGCCCTAAAAAGGTGAATTCCTCTTTCACAGAGTTCAAGCAGGAAGGATGAAGACGTCTTTAAATATCAGGTCACTGAGTTTTAACATTAGAACAAACAAACAGGGAAGTTGTTCATTTGACCTGCTGCTCATCAATGGAGATTCACTGATTCACGGATTTTAAAACTCAAGTTTCTGTGTTTGAGCTGCAGATTGATTTGGTGAGAAAAATGTTTCTGATTTTCGAATTTCAGTTTTGTTTTTAACCTTCAGACTTTTGCATTTTATCTTTGTTCATTTTTTTTAAATAATATTTTTAATGTATAATGAGCCTCAAAAATGAGATGGTGCATCAGAAACATTTTTAAGTATAAAATCATAAACTAATGTTGAATTATTGTTGATTAAATGATTTGATCACGACTTCTAAAACTTTAAAATATGGCTGTTCACAGTTCCTTGTGTAAATTTGAGGTTGATTGTAAAAACATAAATACTTCATTAAAAGTGTTTTTGTTTAATTATGAAAATACAAAACAAAATCTACATTTTATTATCATGTTCCAGTCCAGAGATGAGTTTGATGGCAGCTCTGTGTGTGAACATGGTGACAGTCAACATGTTACTGAGTGTCTTCTTTCTTTCAGGTGAGCTGTTTGTTGACTTTTATCTGGAGAATCAAATCATTGACAGTATTTGATGTGAGATTGTTCACAGGACAAACATGTTGCTGAACTGTAGTTGATGTTTCTCAATCTTTCTCTTCAGACACATTTTGTTCCACATCATGTTCATCATCACTTTGGTTTTACAGGTGTTTCAGCTGAATGTGGAAAAACAGTAGCAGCTCTCTTCATTGATGCACCAAAGGAGATGGAAGCACTGAGTGGATCTTGTTTGCTAATCCCCTGTAACTTTAGAGCTGAACCAGGAACACAGTTTAACAGCAGCAGAGAAATCTACGGAGTTTGGATTAAAAGTGACGTCAGATTTTACAGGTTTCCACAGAATGTAATTTTCAACAGTAGTCAGTCAGTTAACAGCTACAAAATGAAAATGATTGGAAACCTGAGAGAACAAAACTGCACCACTCTGTTCTCTGATTTGGACAACAATAAAACAAATATATACTTCTTCAGAATTGAGACTGAACATTTCAAATCATCAGCTTGTGATGATCCTCTTCAGATAACAGTCAGAGGTAAGAGAGTTTAGTTTTTATGAATCTGTAATATTATTGTAGAGAATAAAAAGTGAAATCTGTTGTAGATTTGTTGTGAAACAGTGAAGTCCATGAATGTAACCTTCAGTGTGAATCCAACATGTAGAGCAGGAAGATCAACAGAATCAGTCAGAGTCCAGAGTTGAAGAAAGCATCTGTGAACACAAAGTGTTGGATTGAAAAGTTGTTCCAGTTGAATGGTGCTGAGAAACTGACAGGATCCATCAAAGTATCTTTCTGTTGTGTCTCCTGCTGTCTGCACTGCTGCAACTGTAACACTGGAAACATGTCAGCAGCTGAATTCACTGTGGACAGTTTTCACTCCTTCACATTTATCATCATCAGAGAAGGACAAACTCTACATCAACTTTATTGTAGTTGAGTGATTGCATCCATGTGTGTTCAGTAAACTGACTGTATTTTCAGTGTAAAACGTGTGTTTGATGTAAAACCACAGATTCTCCATGGAGTCCTAGAATCAACATCTCAGGTGAAGTGAAGGAGAAGAAGTCTGTCACTATCAGCTGCTCAGCTTTCACTTCCTGTCCACACTCCCCTCCTCAACTCACCTGGAACCTCCAACAAAACTCTCACAGCCAAATAGAGGAAAACACAGATGGAACCTTCACAAGTAAAATCCAGCAGAGCATCACTCTGTCAGACTCACATGATGGATTCAACATCAGCTGCTCTGCCACATATCCTGTGGATGAAGGAAAACCTGGAAAGACCAAAGAGACACATCAGACTCTCAGTGTTACATGTAAGTCATCCTGTCTGCTCATCATGATTGATTTCTTCTGTTTCCAAGGCTCTGATTCATCTTTCATGTTGTACATTTTTGTCCCATTTTCCTCAGATGCCCCCAAAGAAACCTCAGCATCCATCAGTCCATCAGGTTTGGTGTCAGCAGGTAGCTGGGTGAACCTGACCTGCTCCAGCAGAGCCAATCCTCCCATCAGCAGCTTCTCCTGGTTCATAAAAACTAAAGATGGACCCATTAAAGTAGCTAAAGGAGAGTTTTATAGGTTTAATGTCATTCGTGGAGGAGTTTTTTACTGTGAGGCCACAAATATTCTTGGTAATCAGATGTCAGCTGAGATTCTTCTCAATGTTGAAGGTAAATGTAGAACTGAACTGAATGTTTCAGTCGTTCTTCTGATGATGTTCTTTAGATTTGTGTGTTTATTTGACTGTAAAACACTGACTTTTGTTTCAATACACTTGAATGTGACCTTTAAGAGAAGAAGTGCAGAAGAACAAACTTCAAGAATCTTATTTTAATAATTCTGAGAGGGAACTGAAAACTTTTCATGTGAGTTAGTTTGCCTCTTGATGTTCAGTTTCACACGTTTCGAATTTGTCATGAAGAATAAAGTGGTGAAGACTGAGCTTCAAAATATATAAGTTTCATCAGTTCAAAGCTAACAAGTTTGCAAACAGCAGGAATAAATGTAATAATGATTTGAAGCCAAACATTCCCACTAAGGAGAAGGTGACTGTGCTGTCTAGTTCCAGATCAGCAACACTTTGGGGCTGTTGTCTACATCACAGTGAAGATCCTGGGAATCGTGATGCTCTACAGCACAATCATCATCTTTGAGTGGTGACAAACTTTCGAGCTAAACTTTGCAGCTGTGGATCTTTGACAGTCAGTGTTTAAATGTGTCAGTATTTATTTCTCTCGTCTCTTCTTCTTTCAGCTGCTTCAGATCAAGATGCTGCAACAAACCAGAGAAGGTGAGTTAGCAGAGTTTCATTGTGATTCCACTGAAAGAGGAAAGAGAAAATCCACCTTAAAACAGCTGCTGGTGTGAAACGTTGCGTTTGATCATAGAGTCAAAGATATCAGAGGACAAATCATCAGAGACAGTGATGGTGAGATGTCAGAGTCTCTAACGTGTTTCTCTGAATCAGACCACAGGAAATCAAATCATCTTCTATGTTTGTCTCATTTCCAAGCAGCAGAGGAAACATTGATGTGGTGAATAAACATGAGAGTAAAACAGCAGCAGAGCAGCTGACTGCCTCCTGGTGTTTGGCTGCACATTCACACACTTTGTTCTTCTTTCTAACTCCCTTCATGTTTTCACTCTCAGTCTCTGTGACACTGGAACAGAAGTGAGTGAAAGTGTTGCAGCTGTTGTGTAAAAGCACAAAGTCACATGTTGACTTGAACATTTGTCCTCAAAGTGTTTGAGCTCCAACACTCTCTGTGCTCTTTCATTTCCATACAAGGACACAGAAGAAGCAGACTATGTCAACGCAGTGGTTGAAATTCAAGCATCATGAGCCACGAGGAGAGAAACAAGATGTTGACTTCACTGTCAGTGGAGTGATTTTGATTAGTTTTGACTTATTTCTACCTGCTGCTGTTATTCATGGAGTTAAATGTGATCTATTAGAGGATCACAGCATCATCCAGGCCTGTACATATGAAACAATTCTGCTGTGTAGAAGAAGAAACGATCAGCATTTATATATGCAGTCATTTTAATATCAACATATTGTTTCTGTCTGGAGTAAAAGGAGGATTCAAATTGCAAAATCAATTGCAAAAATAATTCTTGTGTAAATATTTTTTCTTCTCAGCTATTTCTCTGTGTGTTGACATAGACAAGTTTCTCTTTGTACATTTATATGACACCTGAATTATTGTGGCATCAAATAAATAGTTTGCTTGATTAAAACACAGTCATGTCATTTATTGAGTCATCAAGTTGTAATAACACAAATGAAAACATGCGAAGTGAAGCTTTTAATCTCTGAGGTTTTCTCATCAGTCCTGCAGAGCAGCAGATGAAGTGAAGTTCTTCATGTTCTTGTTGAATCTCTGGATCAACATCACTTTGACTGTTTCCATCCCATAAGAAAAGGATAAAGAGAGATTTTACTAAATTTGATTTGTTTTATCTAAAACCTGTCAGTAAAACAGATCATTAAGTTTCTGTAGTTAGAAACTTATATGTTTTGGTGCTTTATAATTAAAAAGTCTTATTCAAAATAGGTATGCATGTAAAGATGATAAATTAGAAATCATTTAACTTGTGGACTTGGTAACTCTGTTTTAAACAGAAAGAGAGTTCTGGGAACTCTAGCTGGAGTGTAGCATCCACACAGGACTGGATGCTGCAAGAGAAACAAAAGATGACGTATTTCGGTAAGATGGTCACCCCAAGTACTTTGTCACGCACTAAGGAAACTTATCAAATTCAATCTTAAGGACAATAATGGCCTTCTACTACCACCTTGTGGCCAATTTAAGGTAGTAATTCTCCTGAGAGAAAATGCAAATTAAGGGACTAATTCAAGATACTGGCTAAAAACACATTATTAATAACCTGAGGTTATCTACACGGGTTACAGTCAAAAAACAGAAAGAAGAAGTTGAAGTTGAATCAGAAGTGGACCATTCAAAAGGATACTGATCCTGAGGACACTAGAAAATTCACCAAGGAATGACTCAAAATAGGGAAAAGGATTCTTTTGAGCTGGTCTAGTCAGAGCTCAGACTGTAGTTCCACTTCAGACCTCCCTACAGGCACCACATGCAAAATGAAACCCTGAAACAATTTACAGAAAAAAACTGTACATCAGGGGCTGCTGGATTATTATGAAAAACACAAGACGTTATTTCAATACTAAAAGAGAAATACGAGCTTCTTATGCCAATATTACATCTGCAATATTTTGTTGGATAACTGATTGTGGTGTCCCTGTAGGCAGTGAATCAAAGCAGATCAAATGTTTGCTTTTATATCCAGTTTTACATTTGACTAATTACTGCTTGCAGTCATCCGGGATGAGGTTACTTAGGTGACACCTCATCCATCCATCCATCCATCCATCCATCCATCCATCCATCCATCCATCCATCCATCCATCCATCCATCCATCCATCCATCCACTCATTCATCCATCCACTCATCCATCCATCCATCCATCCACTCATTAATCCATCCATCCATCCACTCATTCATCCATCCACTCATCCATCCATCCATCCATCCATCCACTCATTAATCCATCCATCCATCCATCCATCCACTCATTAATTCATCCATCCATCCATCCATCCATCCATCCTCCATCCATCCATCCACTCATCCATCCATCCACTCATTAATCCATCCATCCATCCATCCATCCATCCATCCACTCATTAATCCATCCATCCATCCATCCATCCATCCACTCATTAATCCATCCATCCATCCACTCATTCATCCATCCACTCATCCATCCATCCATCCATCCATCCACTCATTAATCCATCCATCCATCCATCCATCCATCCACTCATTAATTCATCCATCCATCCATCCATCCATCCACTCATTAATCCATCCATCCATCCATCCATCCATCCACTCATCCATCCATCCACTCATTAATCCATCCATCCATCCATCCATCCATCATCCATCCATCCATCCACTCATCCATCCATCCACTCATTCATCCATCCATCCATCCACTCATCCATCCATCCATCCATCCATTAAAGTGATAGTTTTGACTGCAGATGTGCATGTGTCCCGAACAGATCCTGTAGTTATTGTGTTGCATATTTAATTTGTTGTTAGACAGACCTGAATGTAACACATACAGAATAATGCAGTATTTTGCTCCAATACAATGAATGACATATTATTTGAACTGGAAAAGTCAAAGTTATCCAAAGAGGATAACTATCACATGTGGTTGCTTTTGACATGAAGAAGGAACATTCTTACATCTTATTTTAGCGATGATGTTAATTCTTGACCTTGGAAACATCATTCTGACAGAAAAAAAGATTCTTTTCATAACTTTAGCTGATCCTTATGATCGTCAGAAGCAGACAAAGTCTGAAGAAAAGCAGTTCATAATCCATAAAACTTGATTTTGTCTGAGGGATAACTTTTTACAAAAATATCACTAAACATTATTATAAAAACCGTAATATGGATGAGCAGATGCTGCTGTGGTGCAGCAGTTAACACTGTTTCTTCTGGGTTGAAATCTGCTGGTCTGCTCGGACCTTTGGGCCCTGTGATGGACTGGTGACCAGTCCAGGGTGTATCCAGTCTCTCAGCTGGTTCCAGTTGGGCTCCAGCCCACTGCAACCTTCTGCAGGATAAAACATGCCGACTGTAAGTCTTGACTTGTTAAAGTCTAAAACTAGCTGAGGTAAATAAAGTCGACCTGAGGAAATAAGTCCAGTGAATGCAAGATATCAAATTCAATCAATTACTCACACAGAAAACATAAAAGGCAAGACAAGGCATTTTTATTTGGATAATGCAATTCAGAATACAAAAAAAATGAGTGAAGTTCTTTTACTTTGGAAGTAAAATTTGTCAATTCAAACAGTGACACCAAAACCATGTATTGTCAACATTTTATCAGGAAGCTAAACTGAAATTACCAACAAAAATGAACGAAAAGGACCGAATAATCTGTGTTTCAGTGCACATCTAAATAAAGTACAACACATACTATTAGACAGCTGCATTACAACACATGTCAGTACAGCACTCACAAAGAAAAACTTCAAGTGTGTTACATCAGTCATCTGATCTGAACAAACTGTTCTGAAGCAAAGTGAAATCTCTACGAGTTGAACTTTTGAATTAAACTGTCTCAGAGAAAGCTGAAGTTTTATCTGATATGAAACCAGTCGGGTCTGTTACTTCCAGATTTTACAAAATAACAGAAATGAATTCAATTTCTTTCTTTTCTTTACAAATCCTTTTCTTTTCTGGAAAGACCCACCACAGAAACACAGACTGAAGTTGAACTGGAATGCAACCAATTCACACACATGAACTGAACATGAGGGTTACTAAAATAATTACATCAAAATGACATTAATGTGTTTCTGTAAAAGTTGCCCAGTATCCATTGAGCAGGTTGACAGATTTTAAAAGATCCATCCGTCATAGTCTGACATGTAATAAACTCATAGAATCATTGTTGAAGTGGTCTAAAGACGCTTTAAAACTAAAAGACCTACTTTTACCCTGAACGATGCGAATGAATGCGTGTTTTTTCAAGGTTTGATCTCACTGATGTTCCAGGACTACAGCTTCTCACCTGTGAGTTCTCATGTGGGCAGTCAGATGACATTTTTTATGGAAATTTTTCCCACATCTTCCACAAGAATAAGGTTTCTCACCTGTGTGAGTTCTCATGTGGACAGTCAGATGACTTCTTTCACGGAAATTTTTCCCACATCTTCCACAAGAATAAGGTTTCTCACCTGTGTGAGTTCTCATGTGGGCAGTCAGATGACCACGTTCACTGAAACTTTTCCCACATGTTTCACAAGAATAAGGTTTCTCACCTGTGTGAGTTCTCATGTGGGCAGTCAGATGACCACGTTCACTGAAACTTTTCCCACATGTTTCACAAGAATAAGGTTTCTCACCTGTGTGAGTTCTCATGTGGGCAGTCAGATGACCACGTTCACCGAAACTTTTCCCACATGTTTCACAAGAATAAGGTTTCTCACCTGTGTGAGTTCTCATGTGGGCAGTCAGATTACTACTTGTATTGAAACTTTTCCCACATGTTTCACAAGAATACGGCTTCTCACCTGTGTGAGTTCTCATGTGGACTTTCAGCTGAAACCGGAAACTAAAACTTTTTCCGCATGTATTGCAAGCATGTGGTTTTACACCTTTGTGGATTTGGTGATGCCTCTTGAGTTGGCACTCATTCACAAAGGTGTTTCCACAAACATCACATTTTACAGACTTTCTACCTGCATCAGCATCATTGTGAACTCCTGACAATGAAGATTTGTCTACATTGTTACTGTGACTGCTCTTTCTCTTGTGACTCTTCTTTGGCTTCAGCGCAGCATTTCTAGTTGACTCTGAGTCTACATGTTTACTTCCGTCCTGATGTGGGCTCTCACCTACTGCTAAAGTGTAAGAGACGAGCTGCTCGCTGTTTGGTTCTACTTCACTGTGGTCACTGTCCTTATCAGTTGAAGTCAATAGAAAGGTATCAGTCGCTGGATTCAGGACAATCTGCTTTCCCTGCTGACTGGTGCAGAGTTCCTCCTGCTCCTCTTTCATCTGTGGAGGCTCTGGGTCCTCATGGTCCTGACTAAAGTTCTTCTCCTGGTTACAGAGCTGTCCATTAGTGAGACCCTTTCCCTCTGTACAGACATGTTGCTGTGGGAGGTCTGGAGGGACAATGGAGCACATGAAAGAAGTTACTAACATGATGAAAAGGAAACAAACATCTGAGAGAAGACATTTAATCCTCTGACCCCCAAGCCCTGTCAGGACAGCCATCACATTTTTCCTCACAGTGGGATCATCCTGAACAGCAATACAAAGTCTTGCACCTCTGTGGAAACAGGACAACCATGTCTAAAAATAGAGAGATTTCTGAAATGACATCTGTGCAGAATAGTGCAGTTCTGGTATAAATTTAAAAAACTAACAAAAACATAACAATGGCTGAGGCACTGATGTATCCAAGCAACGGCAAGGCGGCAAATACACATTTCAAGTCAATGTCAATGAGTTAAGATGCAACAGCGGAATTTCTGTCTGAAAATAAACGTAACTCACAGCTCTAATTCATATCTTACATTAGTCACATTTCTTTGTTAGTTCGCTAACACAATCATAGTTTTACATACCAACTCTGTGTAACATTACTCGTGGTTTCCAGATGGCAGCCAGCAGCCTGCGCTCATAATCCATCTCTTCATCCAACTGGCTCAGTGGTTCATCAGAAACTCCAAATATTTCTCTGGCTGCTTTTTCACATGTCCACTCAACCAGTAAAGGCTGCATTCCCTCCCGACTGGTGCAGAGTTCCTCCTGCTCCTCTTTCATCTGTGGAGGCTCTGGGTCCTCCTGGTCCAGACTGGAGTTCCTCTCCTGGTTGCAGAGATTCTGCTCAGCAAGAACATTCTCCTCCTGGACATGTGGCTGTAGAACGTCTGGAAGGCAAAATGACAAAAGCAAAAGGTTGCTAAAGGTGACGATAGGTGACACACATCTGAGCAAATATAGTCTGAAGCCCAAGAACTGTCTGGACATTTTTTGCTCCAGTCACATTTTTCCTCACTGTGGGCTTATTTTTCAGTGCAGTATAAAATCCTGCACATCTATGGAAACACAATGACTACAAGTAAAGAGAACTCACAAATGTCTTCTGTGCAGTATGACACAGTTTTGACATAAATTACAATTAAAATTGCTCCACTTCATACTGTTTGTGAGCTATGCTGCACTGATCTTATTGACCTGATGTCTTTCATTTTGCTGTCACTCTCTTTTGTCATCTCCTGTCTTCTCTCTATAAACAGTCTGCATGTCACTGAAAACTTTTTGGAGGAATTTTTGTCATTTGACTGTTGGTCTAAGTCAGTCTGTCTGTTGCACTTAGGAACGCTGAATTGTGGTTTTACTATAGATCTGCTGCAAACAACGTAATTTTGGTGAATTCTTGAATGACACATGTAGAATAGAGGTATTTCAATGAACCATATGTCAGCTGACTAGTTGTAGAACCCATGAAATGTTGAAAATCTGCTGATTCTTTTTGTTCTTACAGTTTCAGATAAATGGCATAATCTGAGAGATTTTTAAAACAAGATAACATGTTGGATCATTTTTCTGGAAATAGATATGGTACTAGTTACTGAACAATTGCTTTTGGTTGTATTTTTATATTAGAACATTGTGTTGAGTACTTAATAACTGGCTACCACAGTCTGACAATAAATAACTAGCGATAATGCAAGTTAGCAATGAAAGCTCAGACTTTTCTCATCATATAAACTAAATTACCCATAATTGAGGATTTCACTTGCCTACAAAGCATCTCCAAAAAGTATCTGCGTCCTCGGTTTGCAAGGGTTTAATACAAGTCAACGTCACATTTTGCTAATAATATTGTTGTTGTCCTTTCTGAAGGTGGAGGTATCCATCTGTCTCTGGGTTGTTCTGTGATGAACCACTGATCCATCCTGGGTGTCCACCGCCTCACACCTGGTATCGTTTGGGATAGGCTCTTGCCCGTCTAAGTATTTATTTACCTTTTCAACTGCTGTACTCTACTGGAAACTGTTTAAATACTACCACAGCTCATCTTGTACTACACCACACTTATATTCCATCCTATCTGTACTGTACGATAGTCTCCATATGTCATGTAAACATGCTGCACTGCTGGATTACCTGGGATCAATGAATGTAATTGTGTCAGTTAGAAATTGTCAGTCTTGCAGTGAAACTTTATCGTTTCACTGTGATAAAATTACAGAAAGCAGACTGACTGCCAGTGTCTCTGTTTCATTTCTATTTTCTTCTGTTTTACTCAGAAATCATCACTTATGAGTAATAATTGAAATAACATGACCTCAGATACTTGATGGCTGAACATAAGTTATTATTGTCATGAGGAACTGTTAAAGTCACGTTTTCCCAGCATGGTTTTAGCCTGTTTTCCTTTGGTCATATTTTTTCTCTCATCCGAATATAACATTTGATTTTAATGTTCATGAAATGTACAGAAGGTCTGTTAGATTGTGGAAATATACTGATATTTATGACACACTTACTGGTCAATTACCACCAATAATTGATCAGTTTGTAATATATCTGTCAGTGTGTCAGAGTGAATGAGTTGGGTTTGACGTGGAGCAGGAGAAAAGCTAAAATGATGGAGACATAGATAGAAAAGGCAAAGAAAAAGACTTCTGGACATTTCATTTGTATTAAATCAACATATACATGGAAGAAGGAAAACGAGGCTTTCACAGTTCACTGTGACAATTATTTATATTCAGCCATCAAAGTAAGTGAGTTGATGTTTGCCTGATTTCTTTGGGATTATTACAAAGCCTGAAAGTTAAACACCACCGTGGAGTCAGTTGAGAAATGTGAAAGTTATCCTGCTTTTCATCCACACAAACCGCAGCTCCTCTCTTTACTTGTAGCAGCTCATTCAGACCAGCACAGTTCTACAAACCTGCTGTGTTTAACTTTATCTCTGGTTTCCAGAGGTCGTCCAGCAGTCGACGCTGCCGGTCGATCTCCTCCTGCTGCTGGAAGATGATTCTTTCAAACTCCTTGAATATTTCTTCAGCAGCAGCAGTTAGTCGCTCGTTGATCAAGTCTCTCAGATTCTGGACTGAAATCATCTTAAAGTCATCAAAATGAATGTGAGACACGACTAAACAACCCTCTCTGACAACTTTTACACATCACTAAATGCTAGCGGCGGTTTGAGTAAGCTAACGGTCATAGACGTTTTAAAAAAAAGCTTTATTTAAACAATGCTGTATACAAAACGGTTCAATAGCAGTCAGCTACAGAATCAAACAACAGGTGAAACACCACACTAGAGGCAAGGCAGGAAGGAAGTAAATCAATGAAAAATTTAAAGAATAAACAAGAAAAACAAGGTAAAATAAGTTCAGTTAAAAAGAAGAAAAAAAACTGTAGTTTCGTCATTACATAAGATTTTAGTCTTCACAGCTTTAACATTTGTGCAAAATTCAAGAGTGTCCAAGTAGGATTTTGATGAGGTTCTAAAGACCACAAAATTGGGTTTCTGACTGGCAGATTTGCTAGTATGAATATGAAATTTTGCCAATAATGAAATGAGATTAACAATGAACAATTTCTTAACAGGCAAATCATTAACTATACTGTAGCGATCGCAGAGCCGGTCGCTGTGACTGAGTTGTTGTGCTGCAATGCACCATGGGAGTTCGGGGTGTTTAGGGTTTACATGTTGTCATTGTTGTTTATCTTAGTGTTATGGTGTTATTAGTGGTTGTGTTTTATCGTGCTTTGGTGGTTAAGTCAGTCTAGTTAGTTAAGTGTTATGTTGTCAGGACCGTGAGTGTTGAGCGTAGTGAGTTTAATGTCTTCCTGCTGCATTTCCTGTATGTGGTGGTTTGATGTGTGTCAAAATAAAAGCATTTGTAAATTAGAGATTGCACAGAAGAGAAATGTCTTCTTCCAAGCGTAGTTCTTTTGTGCTGATTGCCACTATGTGTGTGTGTGTGTGTGTTTAGTTGTAAGATTTAAAGTAATATCCAATTTTCTACTTTAAAAAAGACTATCACATCAAAAAAATGTACTGAATGCACATTCCCCTAAACAGATGAGCTGATGTTTCATCAGCATTGTGACAAAATGAACAAAGAGGGTCAACATTGATTTTATACTTAACCAGAGATGAATTAACTGGATAACACCTGTGGAACAATTTCAGGGATTCCTCTCACACCTTACGCGAGATGAAAAACTTCCTAGATAATAACCAGACTTTTTCCCAGTGCACATCAGAATATAAATTATTCCAGAAAAAGATAGAAGCCAGCTTACAAATTGCATCCCTTTGAAATGTTTCTCTAATGTATTTGTTATTGTTGTTGTTGTTTTTTGTTGTTTGTTTGTTTTTTACTCAAAAGGGGATCTGAATTCCTGATGTATAGTTCTGATTGAGCAATTTGAGGGGTAAAAATTGGTGAAGGTCTGGTAGTAGATGATAGTAAGGTTTTTAAACCTGAAGGAATAGCATCAAAAACAATGGCAAATGCTCTTGGGAGTACAGGAATTTTATATTCTAATAAAAATTCATTCTAAGTAAACAACTGACCCTCCTTGTTAAATAACTGACAGACAAGTAATATTCCATTATCAACCCAGTTCTTTAAAAACAGAGACTTATGTTTGAAACATATATTCTAGTTATTCCATATATAACATCTGCGAGGGGAAAAGTTATGTTTATATATCAAAGACCAACATAAAAATAACTGTTTATGAAAATTAGATAGCTGTACAGGAAGCTTTTCGATATTGTAATCTTAATACAAAGTTAAATTCTCCTAAAGCCTCAAATACATATGTAGAAATAAAATTCTATAACAAACATGGGTGTGTTAAGTACCTTGGACAATGAGTCCGCCACTACTAAACTTGTTTATCATTACATTTTTCCCAATGAGATGAGATTTTCTTTTCCAGATGAAGTCAAACAAGGTCTTGTCAATTTTGGTACAAATATCCTTCGAGACCTCGAGTGCTGGGCGAGCATATATAAGTCTAGATAAGCCTTCAGCTTTGGAGAGCAGGACTCTACCAGTTATGGTGAAATTTCTTTGACTCAACAGAGAGCATCTGTATGAAACACTAAAAATCTGAACCTATGTTTGTGAGAAAATCATCAGGATGTTTCTGTTTTATGGTGGAAACACTCAGCCATGGTGTTTTCTGCTGATTCTGATCATAATCTGTCTTCACCAAGATAAAAACACCATATTGACACGTTAACAATGTGAAAAATTAGATCTTCATTGGAGATCGTTTTTCAAACTGTTTAATTTCTGTTAGTTTCAGTATTTATCATGGGAGTATTATTTAGGGGTAAAAAGTAATAAGCTCAGACAATACATCTGACAACACAAACTAAATACTTTGTGAAGTGCACAACGTCTCCTCATGCTTATGTTGTTGTTTTTATTGTCTGCTTACTATGATTTGACAGCTTCCTGGTCCACAAGTTTCTTTAGTCAGTGATACTGTGACTAATAAGTTAACAGCAGTTTAACATCCTCTGTAAACTGTGTTCATCTCCGTCTCTGCTGTCTGCCGTCTTTCACTACAGGGGATGTAGCTCAGTGGTAGAGCGCATGCTTTGCATGTATGAGGTCCCGGGTTCAAGCCCCGGCATCTCCACAGATTGTTATAAATAGCTGAAACAAACAATAAAGACTGAAAAGAGGAATGAATAAACGTGCTGTGAGGAGGATAATGGTGCTCTCTGGTGAGTGGAAGGTCAATGGATTGATTCCACCCTCTAGCACATGTGGAGAAGAGCTTTGGGTCATGTCTTGGTGTTCTGTGACAGTGTTTGTATTCTGGCTGGTTGTCACTGATCACCTGATTCAACCGCTGCAGGATCAATAAAGGTTTTATCTATCTAACATGTTTATATTATGTTTTGTGACCGAATAAGATTCAGTACATTAGATAATAAAACATGACAGATGCACACATTCATGAGCAGAAGTCTCTTTAACTACACAGTATTTTGTTTTCTCACAAGCAGCACTTTAAGTCTAAAGGTTGAGTTTTGTGTTTGAAGATCTAAGCTGAGATGTAACTGAGGGATGACTTTATTTCATATGTGACAGTTCTATCATGGTTCTAGAGACGTACACACGTGGACAAAATTGTTGGTGTCCCTCGGTTAATGAAAGAAAAACCCACAATGGTCAGAGAAATAATTTGAATCTGACAGAAGTAATAATAAATAAGAATTCTATGAAAATTAGCCAATGAAAATCAGACATTGCTTTTGAACCGTGGTTCAACAGAATTATTTTAAAAAATAAACTCATGAAACAGGCCTGGACAAAACTGATGGTACCCCTAGAAAAGACTGAAATTAATGTGACCATAGGGACATGTTCAATCAAGGTGTGTCCTCTAATTAGCATCACAGGTGTCTACAAACTTGTAATCAGTCAGTCGGCCTATTTATAGGGTTACAGTAGTCACTGTGCTGTTTGGTGACATGGTGTGTACCACACTAAACATGGACCAGAGGAAGCCAAGGAGAGAGTTGTCTCAGGAGATTAGAAAGAAAATGATAGACCAGCATGTTAAAGGTAAAGGCTAGAAGACCATCTCCAAGCATCTTGATGTTCCCGTGACTACAGTTGCACATATTATTTAGACATTTAAGATCCATGGGACTGTAGCCAACCTCCCTGGACGTGGCCTCAGGAGGAAAACTGATGACAAATGAAAGAGATGGATAATAGGAATGGAAACAAAAGAGCCCAGAACAACCTCTAAAGACATTAAAGGTGAACTCCAAGGTCAAGGTACATCAGTGTCAGATCGCACCATCCGTCGTTGTTTGAGCCAAAGTGGACTTCATGGGAGACGACCAAGGAGGACACCATTGTTGAAAACAAATCATAAACTAGAAAAGCACTCAGAGATCGCAGTACTCCGCCCAGGCTGTTCAGTTGACGTATCATTTCCGACGGATGATATCTTTAATAAAAAATGACCTTGTGCTGAGCACAGGCATGTGTTATGCATGTGCATGTTATGTATGAATACCAAATTGCGTGTAAATTACTCTTATAAAAATCTGTTGATCAGTTCATCACTTGTGACAAACCTTTGTTTTGCTACTGTTAAAATAACCGTTCCTTCACGCTTTTATTTTGAAGACGTATTTTTAAAAATGTTGCAGGCTTTTATTTCGTCACCATTCCAACAGCACAGGATGTGATCCTCTAAGAAGCGGTTTCTTGGCATGACGAAGACGGTGCCGAAAAGTCAGAGAATTCAAATAAAGATGAAAGACAACCGTTCCACGCTGTTGCTGTCTAGCGGATGTAGCCGGATGGTTTCTCCCTCCTGGCCGCTGTGTGGCACTGTGCCAATTCAATCACCGCTGTGACAGCGGGGCGGCATCCTCCATATATACACAGGTGTGTGGCTTCACCTCAGTCTCATGCTTTCCGCTCTGATCTCTCCTCGTGGAGGTGACTGCAGCCGGGTGTGCTGGATCTGGCGTGGTAAATCGGGGCGCACGTAACACCGCTGGTACAGGTAATGGGCTTTTCCATTTAACTTTCTGTAATGTGCGGCGCACGTTGTGACGGTTTTTTTTTTTCCCGCTCTGTTGCATAGCGACGGCTTTGACGCTGGGAGACGGGCTCAGCGTGCCGTGGGTGCATCCGTGTCGGCGGGGTAAGCTAGAGTTGTCCGTCTTGTGTTATCTGGTGTGTTAACTGGTCCCTGATTTTGTTGTGTGGTTGCAGCAGCATAATAGTCCATGGGCCTGGTCAGATGTCGGTACCACCTAGGGTGGCAAAACTTTGGTGGTGGCAATTTATTTGTTACACCACTAGAAGTATAAAAAAAATGTGATAACCTTCCCAGATGAGTAGCTTAGTACCATTTCTTGCAGGTACCCAATTTTGTGTATTTGTGTTACCGGCATATGCGTACTTATTATTGTTTACCACCGTTTATCACATTCTACGAAAGACGAACAAGGCATCTCTTGCCACAGAACTGGAGAAGAATGTCACCCCCGCAGAAAGCATTCCCACACCATCAGCCTGCATCATTGATGGGATGAGTGTGGTGCAGAAGATCAATGCCACTAACAAGACATTTGCTCAGCTGGCAGAAGCTGTTTTGCACCTGGTGTTGAATGAGGGCACACAAAGTCAAAGGATCGATTGTGGTTTTTGATGTCTATCTTGACAAATCAATCAAAGACATTGAAAGACTTAACCGGGGAGCTGCAAGCACAACTCTTCAGTACAAGAACCTAGCAGGAGGGCATAACATCCAGCAGTGGAGAAAGTTCTTGTGCAGTTCTCACAACAAAACCAGCCTGGTCAAATTCATGGTGGAACAATGGAAACTGGCAAGAGAGAGGAAGAAGCTGGGTGACAAGACACTTTATGTCACCTGTGGTGAAGTCTGCTCTAAGCTGACCAAAGATGAAAGTGTGCAAGTTCCAGAGTTACAGTCAACACAAGAGGAAGCTGACACATGACTCCTCTTGCATGCATTGCATGCTGCAGATTCCAACTTCAAAGCAGCAATTATCATCTCAGAGGACACCGATGTTATGGTTCTCTGTCTTGCTTTCCAGAAGGATATCCGATGTCCCATCTATCTGAAGCGTGGTATACTGAACCGCACACGGTTTGTGGACATCAACAAACTAGCCATGGCATTAGGAGAATGCATCTGTACCAGCCTGATTGGTTTGCATGCATTCACAGGCTGTGACACTGTGAGTGCATTAGCTGGTCGAGGGAAGCTGGGTGCACTAAAACTTTTGAGGGAAGACATCACCCATCAGGAGACATTTAGCCAACTGGGCCAGGCATGGGATGTCTCAGAAGAACTGTTTGAGAAGATTCAAGGCTTTACTTGCCGCATGTATTCACCAGGCAAGAGCACTGAAGAAGTTAATGAACTACGCTACCAGCTCTTTTGTGCCAGAAGGGGTGAAATTGAATCCAGTCAGCTCCCACCCTGCAGAGAATGCCTCTACATGCATATACTTCGTGCTAACTACCAGGCTGCAATCTGGAGGCGTTCTCTGCAGAGCCAACCCCTTGTCCCCGGTCCTGATAAGAATGGATGGACCACGGATGATGATGACCAGTTAGTCATCCACTGGATGCGTTACATCTCCAGCACCAGATGTGGTTTTTGAACTCTTGGCTTGCAAATGCCTGCGTTGCTGCAAGCTTCCTAACTGCACCTGCCTGTCAAATGGGCTGAAATGCACAGACCTCTGCAAGCTGCAGACTTGTACTAATCAGAAGTCAGACGAGGCCGATGGTTCAGCTGTCGAGCTTGATGATGATGACAGTGATGATTGTGATGATGAACTGTAATCAATTGAGATGCCATAATATTGTGTTATGGTGGTTGGTCAATAATAATTTTAAAAGCCTTTCAGTTTGTGCAAGAACTTTCTTTGTGAGAGTATGTTAAACATTGACCTATGATTACCGTACATTATGCAACATACAGAACATGTTGTAATTACAGATGATACTTGTACCAAACACCTTATTGAACACTATAAACCACCGTTTAAATCTCTAAGTATTTTCTATACTGATCTAGACTGATAGAAACACCACTTGGAAATATTGCTGGATGGTTAGTGATTCACTAACTACTACTTTTGTATCATAGTTTCACCACTGACAATGTTTGGTCGAGAATTTCATCATGGCGCGGGGTCTTCTAATTCAGTAGGTGATAACCACCATTAAGCTACCACTGACCAAGGGTTATCATATGAAAACATAAACTAGACATGTATAGGTATTTAAAAATAGCAACTAGACTTTGCCACCTTGGGTGGTACCAATGAGTGGATTTGGGGGTCCTGGCCCATGGACTAGCTGCACCTCGCGTCGGGTCCCCGTTGACGTCATACAGCATCACCCACCCACCCATCCATCCAATCACCTGACGCACAGGTGCGAGGCTCGGCTGTGGAGGCACGCACACACAGCCCAAATAAAATCAGGCGCAGCTGCTATTTAGCAAGATGTCTTCAGGAGGCGTCACATACGTAAACAGTGAAGCCTGAATGATTCTGCCACGACTGTTCCAGTGTTTAAAACCAAAATATGTTCATAAAATGGAATTTTAAGGAGTGAAATAGAGGTATGAAGACCAATAACAGGTTTATTAATACTTTTACACTGTTAAAATGAGTTTTTAGAGCAGTTCTAACTGTAATTTATGGAACAACTTACAGCTATTTTATGCGTTTTCCCAATTTTGGTGAACTGTATATACTATCTAGTATAAATCACAGGAAAACATTCATTCTTGTATGCTGGACCAAAAAATTACATGATTTTCTACAGTATTTAAATCAGCAAAATTATTGAATAATTGATTACTGAAACGAATGCCCCCTATTTTCTTACAGATAATAATTTGTAAGTTCACAAAAAAACTGATTTTCAAAAAGCAAAAACGATAAATAACGTTCACATCAAAAATCTGTATTTTTACACTGTTCTGATTCTGTAAAATTACAATATTTCTATTGTATTTAAATCAGCAGAAATATTTTACAGCTATTTGTCCTTATTTGAAAGAAAAATTGTTTGTATTAGACAATAGAGACAGATGGTCCCTATTTTCTTAAAGTTCAGATAGAACTTGTAAAATCATAGATAAAAGAAATAATTTGCATGTTAACCCTAAACAAAAATATTCTTAAACATTATTTTAGAGGTATTTGAAAAATATATTCATATTCAGGATTTTTAAAATAGAGCTGTTCTTTTACAGATTTTCACCATATTGTTTAATTACAGATTATATCTAGTAAAGTCATAGAAAAAAAAGCATTTAGACACACGTTGACTGTAAAATAATTTTAAAAAACTATAAAAAGTGTATATAATGTCCACGGTCTTTAATAGTATGTGACCATAAAATTGTACTGTTTTACTGTATTTAAATTAGCTACAGTGTTTCACCACGTTTTAACATGTTTATTGTGGTACCCTGACAGTCAGATTGACACCATTTTTTAGAATGTAAATCAACGTGCCACAGTTATTTCAGTGTTGAAAAAGATTTTATTTCAAGGATACCATTAGATTCCAAGGAAATATTTCATTTGTAAGGAATAAAACAGAGATATGAAGACTTGAATGATGTGAAGTCTGACTGATGACTAGGCACTGCCATTAACAAGTCCAGGATTTCAAAAAAAAGAAGTGTACTGAATCTAAAACAGGTTACTTTACACAACTTAAGGTTACTTGCGGGAGTAAGACACAGGCCCATGTTTGCTGTAGGACTCATCAGGAGGGTCTTGGTTCATCTGTGCACGACTAACTGACCAACTGGAAGGCTGGATGACCCTGGAGCCTTTCTTTTTGTGTGCACTGCTGTGTTCCTTGAGCCAAATCTCATATAATCTCTCAGCAAGGATGGGTAAAATGATGTAAGGACCAACTGTTTGTTTGCTCTACACAGACTTGTTGGGGCGACAGCGACAATTTTTTCCCCCAATTGCACAAGAAATTATTTAAATATATTTCTGTTCTGTTACCAGTTATTAAGCCTGTGCCAGTTTACCTCATGCATCTGTGCTGTGACAACTCATTTTATAATTCTGAAGTCAGCACTGAATTATGACACAAACCTATGTATACTTAGCACATACAATTCAAGCTTGCTAAATTCCTAGCAAATATGGTTCATGCATAAGGAACTGATTATCAGGAATTCTTTATTCTAATGAGAAAAGCAAACGTTCCATCCAAATGCAACATTTCTTTACGTGTCAAAGGATATTAGCAGTGACAGGCAGATAGAAGATGTCTCTCTCAGTGTTGATGATAACATCCTGGGAGATATACGTCTTCGGCTCCACTTCCCCTGTTGGGGCTGCACACATGGCAAACAGCTGAACCTGCAGTTCAACCTGCAAACCTGCAGCCACCTAGACAGAAAATACATCGTATATGTATTTGGAGCCCTGGAGGAAATTGAAATTCTGCATTTTCCAAGGATGATGACATTATCTCTCTTTCGTCACGACCAAAACATGGAAAGCAACATGTTAGCAACTAAGGGGAGAAATGAAAACTAATTCTCTATGGTAAAATAAATATCTCAAAAATGTCAGCATTTATACAGTAAAAATGACAAAACTTAACCTGGAAAAAAAGCTAATTGAAATATGAACAGAACCTTTTAATTATAACACTTTTTACACCACTAAACATCCAGATGGAAACTTACAGGCCCAGGTTTGTAGATGACCCGGAGGCCAGTATTAGGAGAAGGCTGTTTTACATGGAACCTGCAGAGACGGATTGAAATAAACCACAAATAGTTACAGGTCAAAGCTTTCCCTTTGGATCTGAAGGTGACCCATAAAGTGCCTCCACCTATCCACAGTCCTCATTTCTTTCTGACACACTAAAAGATGCTTCAAACAAGCTGTAAGGCTGCAACTAAACTAAAAGCTGTTTTCATTATTTCTGGGCTTTGAAGTCTAAATTTGATTGTGCGTTTCATATCCATCTATTGTCTGGAACTGTACCTGCACGTGTCAACGCCCACATTCTTCATCACCACAGTAATAGTTGAAGTCGTTCCCTCCTGCAGTGTACCAAAGTCGACACTCTCTGGGAGAAGCTGGAAGCCCCTCACTATGGTACTGGGATTAGCAAGAGAAATTGTTCGACATTTCCTCCTCACTGGCTCTTCTACTGTCAAAAACTGGAACATAGGATGCAGACAGTAATGTGTACAGTGTAGGTGAAATACAATGACATGCATCCAGTGACAGAAATACAGTGTGAAGTCCACACAAAATACATGGATTTTCATGAACCTTTTGTTCAATACATGATTACAGAATATCAAGGACAAAAAAGATCTTGTCGCTGATGATGCACAAGCAGTGACATATTAAAGGAAAACAACAACATTCATGTGTTTTAGTACGGTTTTGGGCCACCACGTGGTGCCAGAATAGCTTCAATTCTCTATGGCATTGATTCTGCACATTGGTGAGACTCAACTGGAGGGTTAAAGCAGAATTCTTTTGAAAGATTTTCCCCCATTTGGTGTTTTGATGATGATGGCTAAACACAACCTAACTCATTAAACCTTGTAGTTACCCCTCGTGCTCTATGGATGTAGAAGTGACCCCTCCCTTCAGGATACAAATCTTTCATTTTGGGATGAAGGCGATAAATCAGAACAAGTTTGGGAAGGCAACTGGAGCTATCGGCAAAATTCTCCCCACAGTATAGCGAGGTGCCAGATCCCCTCCTCTGCAGGGGTCCTCGGTTCAAGTATTTCTCTAATTTGTCATTCATCTGCATGCACATAAGTCACTGGATTTAAATGCCTCGACTGCATATAATATCCTCTACAGGTCAACTTAGGACACTTTTTACTACTTACAAATGCAGGAACATATCACCAGAATGGAGAACAATGTTTTACAGCAAATGTAAATATTATTTCACCCCATAATGTTTCTCCTACTTAATAATGTACATGCAAAGTACATACAGGTGTTTCAAAGTGTGTTACTGCTACAAACGTCCTTTAATTGATAAATTATTTGAAACGCAACAATTTTACATTTTGTTTTGTAAATATCCGTGTGTGTTTGTGTACCTGCTGATTTGGTACGCTGTAGGGTTTGGAGCTGAGGATGGAGGTAGGTAGTCGGACTTCAGACTGCCCTGGCTTTCCAGTCACATCCACTTGAACCGATTTACATTGTTTGGATGAACCCCTCAGACTGCTTTCACCTGGGCATGAAAGCATAAGCACACACAAATACATGGTAGTTCATCCATTTACATGCAATTTTTAGTTCTCAGTTCGTCTTTGTACACTCCTTTCTGTTTGTCTTTGCTAAGTGCTATTAAAAATTGGATCGGTATTAAGTATTTTCCCTCCTGATGATGCTTTAAATGAGTCAGACTTTGTCCTCAAAATGTCCCTGCCATATCCAGTGGAGCTACTGATTGATTTTGCTGTTTAATGCATCCTGCTAAAATCAAAACAGTGGTATGAGGTCAAGTCTTGATACATCATTGGGGACAGTGGAGGACAATGACATTGGGATTAATTTTAATATCAAAGAACACAAAAAGGGGTGGAACAAACCAGCAGTCTGAGGTGTGGGCTTGGTGGGTCTCTTTTCAGGCGTCCTGCCACTTCCTGCTGGATGACTAAGAGTAAAACACGAGTTAAGTTGTCACATCGCAAAAAGTGAAAGATGATGATAGTTTTGTCCTTCATATCAATAACATTCAGCACAAAATCAAACAGAAAGAAAATGTTCATAACATCATTTCATTAGTACCTTGTTGACTGAGAGGGTGTTGGGTTTAAAGGTCGTGGGGCTGCAGTGAAAAACACAAATATAATTTACTAAACAGTTTGCATGCTATTTAATTTACCATAAATGTCTAGAGCTGCTTTATACATTTTAGTTTTACATAATATTCAGTTCAAGTGTGACAGTGTCTGTGTCCAGATTCCCATCACACAGGACACCCTTTAAAACGAGTTTCATTTTAGGAGCCCTTAGTAAATACTGGCAGTATAATAACTTACTGCTCTCTTGTGGGGCATCTTTCAGGAAGGTGGCAGCACTGTCTGACTTGGGGACCGGTGGGAGATCCATTGATAACCTCCTCATGTCAGGTATTTGGGGCTCTAGCAGACCCTGGAAAAACAGGCCAACAGTGCTGTGTCTGCATTCAAATAAACTGAGCCACATAAATTTAATAAGACACATCTGAAAATACTGTGTAGCGCATGCTGACATACCTTAAATAATGAAATGTTTTCTGGGTGGAAAAAAGGAACAATGCTCTTCTTCCTCAGAGCCTCTCTATGTCTCCTTTCCTCACTGATTTCTTGTCTAACATGCAAGCAGAGAAAATTACTGACAAGTGGATGTCTTCCAATGTGAAATCAATGCACCTTTAGCAATGGAAGCACCATCGTTTACCACTTTCATCCATATCAAACTTCCACCTGTCTCTTAGTAGCACTGCAGTAGTTGCAGCAGATTCTCTAGTTTTGTTCCACATAATTCCGTTTAAAGGAAAATTGCAACATCCAAACAGAAAGCCATTTCTCCAATCATTACGCACCAATGTGACATATATATTCATTATGTTTACCTGTGTTGTGCAAGTCTTTCAGTCCATTTTGAATCTCTTCGATTACCAGTGCTGCAAATGAGAGGAAAGATTAACATAATAGTATTACAGTTTAAGACTTACTTAAATATCCGGAAATGTCATACATACCGTTTTATATCCTCCAAACTGTTAGTATCTGTTGTGGCCGTGTCGTCCGAAACACCTGATTTCTCAGCTGGATCTCCGACTCCTTGGCTGTACAGAATGGCTACGTCCACTGTGAAGACACACAGAGGAAATTAGACTTGGTGCACATTCCCCAAAGTGTTCTGATCCCTAAGACAATAAACCAAAGCTAAATCCCACATATTACCTAATTAACAAAGAAATATTTAATTTAAAGCCGACAGGACCTCTGTCATTTTCTCTTCGATAAATGAAGCAATTCCTTTTATGTTTTGAGCATCTAATGCATGCTTTAGAAACAATGAGTTTCAGAGCCTCTTACCCACCTGAAAGCCTCTTATCAGTGGATTGACTTGCATTGTCTTCCTCTGTAAAAGACTATATAGTACATTTAAAATAACTTTTCTTGTGCATTATACTCTCTAAATATTATGTGTAGTTTACTTTGAAAGAAGTCAATTTGCAGTGGAGATTAAGATTCTACACAATCTTTTATACTCAACAACAGTCACAGCAAAGTCAACTCTTAACGTTCCTTTTATGAAATATATTCCAGTTATGAAATATATCGTATATATAAGTGTGTGTTTACCAGAATCCGACTGAGCAGATCACTGGCCTGAGCGCTCTCTTCCTCACTTCGAGGATCTTTAATCTTCACCTCCTCTGATCGCTGTTCTCTTTCCATTAAACTCTCTATGTATTCCTGCAGGCAAAGTCAAATTCAGCTCAACCTTTGTCACCTCCAAAGGACACAGTTTCAGTTATTAAAATAGAATCATTCACAGAACATTTTCTTAACAACAACATTAAGGTGCTCCTGCATCATTTAATCTACTTATTGTAGTAAAACTATCAACACAGCAAAAAATAAATAAATAAAATAACTTAACAGTGAAACCAACAACAAAAATAGTTACGGTAAAATATCACGTCGTTACAGGTTTGAAACAAAAAATGATGGCTAAGTTTTACCTTGAGTCGTGAGTCTATGGTGTGTTTGAGTGGAGTGGTGAATGGTCGGTGCTGTTGTATTTCCCTCATCTCCAGGACCTTGGGGCAGTTCCTGACAGGTTGATGCTGTGTGGCAGAACCACCAGAACTCTCTCTAAGAGTCAGACCTCGAAGTCAGTACCAAAAGGAGGACATGGACTCTTCTTCTGAAATAGAGAAAAACACAAAAGTAGGAAAATATCAATGTGTTGAGTCTGCATTTGCTGAGTCCGTATAGGAATACCTGTACCTCTGCTAGAGGTCCAACAGATCATAATTCACATGGTCCTTCTCAGATCATGGCTTTGAGTCTCAAGTAAGTTAAAAAAAGAAGACAGGTACTGCCATGACTGTTAGTGTAAACTGCTTTTAAGGATCCAATATTCATGGAAACATCACTGCAACATCTGCATCTAGATTTAGGAAATTATTTTTTGCAGAGGTGAAAGTATGTTTTCAATGCTATTTGTCATCTGTTTTTCAGAATTATGTAAAGACTACCAGGGGTGGATCGTGACCACTTTGTTAAATTGTGGGACAGGGCACAAGCCTTGATAGAGGAATGCTGCATTTTAGTCTAGATCACTAAACTTTGTAATTACCCGCGGACCCCATGTGTGCTGAACTGTGTGTGTGGATTCATATGGATCATGGATCGACTACGGACCGTTACACCACTGTTCTTTCCACAGGGGAAGTCATGCCAGCTGCGGTTTGTGAGGTTGGGAGGGGTGATGTCAGGGTTCTGTTTGCCCAGCAGCCACTGGGACCACACGCTCTGGTGGCTGGGCTTTAGGATAGTGATGCCAAACTCATCTGGAGCAGCCAGAGACACACACACATCTATAAATTTCACATCATTATCTGTAGAACAAGATCATTTTCCCTATTCCTCTTGAAAGGTAACAGAATGATACAAGTAAAGTCAGCTTTAAACAGGGAATTATTTAATGCAACACGTCAGGCAAATATAGCTAAATAACAAGATAAAACAACTCTTTTCAAATTATCCCCTCTTAAATAGTATGTTGTGAATATTAGGTTTCTTGATTTGTAAGATATTGAACAGAGCACCTTGTGTGTCTGGCAGCGGTTCCTTCAGCAGTGCTATGGTACAGTCAGAGTGTATCTGATGGAGTAGTTCCTCTACAATGCAAGAGCTCAGCAGTTCAGTGCCTGAACCATCTTCATGCACCAGAAATAGCCTGGAAGACATGATATGTTTTCAGACATTAAGCAGCCAATCACCCACTCCACAAAAGGAGTGTAACGCTCCTGATTCGTCATTCTCTTGTTGATGTTGTTGGTTTTTAAGCTACTGCAACTATCCATATTCTTGTGACGAAATAAAAAAGGTTCCAAGTTTAATTTCAAATTAGATAAATTGTACATATGTATGGAAGCCTACCTAGGACAATGTTCTCTATGTTTCTCACGAAGCCTGGCCATTTCTCTGTCTTCCTCCTCCTCCTCCAGCTCTTCCTCATCATGTTTGAGTTTGCTCGGAGCAGGACTGGAGATTACCACTGCTATCTGCCCATCTTCCATCACCTGCAACACAGTTTGTCATCATTTCCAACACTGTACATTGTACAACATACTCTTTATTGGATGTATGTTGTGTCTAAAGCATAATGTTTTTACAGCTTCACTGAGACTTTGAGAATATGACACACTGAGTCTTATATCTAAATTCTCTGTGAGAGTGAGATATCTCCCATTCTCTTCAGTATCACAGAAACTGACCTGGAAGTGGTTCCCATCAGGTTCTGTAAGGTCACAGGCCACCTTGTCTGTGTGACTCATAGTGTAAGTTCCTGGTTGGTTGGTGGGGGGGCAACCCTTTGGACTGGGAGTTACAACTGGGTCAGAGGAGTACAGGCATTTTCCATCACGTTGGATCTGTAGCAGCCCAACACTAGATGGAAAGACCTTGGTCACAAATTCACACACAATTAAAACTAGATATCTACTAATATTTAGGATTCAGCAGGCAAAAGTTTATGAACAATCTTATTCAGATCTGAAAGTCACTATTTTTAAGATTTAAGTTTGATTATGGTGCCATCTGCTGGTCACACCAACAATGAGCACAATGAGCCTCCAACAGACGTGTCCCATTTTTCTTCTAACAAAATGTAGCTTGAAAGATGCTATTACACACAAAAAAACGTCAAATAATAATTTTAAGATTGTGATAAATGCTGTAAAGCACCTGATACTCTCCTTGGTTGGTCCCAGTGATGACAGTTCCATCTGCTAAACAGATGTGAGCTGTGTGACGCTCTGGGTACATCACTACTGTGGCGCAGCCCTCCTTCTCCACCAACACCACCCGCTCTTTGGTAGGCACATCCTCCTTCTCAGTCTCACATTCACTCATCAGACTGTTTTCAGTCACAGTCTTCTCAGTAAACATGCTCCGCTTAGCATTCTTAGACACACTACTTCCAGCATACTCCCTGTAATCACACATTCCTGCAATCTCACTCAATTTCGCACAAGTATGTACAGTCTCCGGGATGTTGGTGATCCTGGTTCCGTCTGCATGTTCTACAATTAGAGAGCCATCTGGGTTCTGGACAGACACCACCAGATCCTCCCGGGTTAGCATCACCTGACACGACAACAGATGCCAATTTAGCAGGGAAATGCATAAAGTGATTTCACTGAATCATTTTTCAGACTGTCACATACTAAGAACATAAATACGTTTTTGCATGAATCTTTTAGGTATCAACCTTTAACTTTTGCAATAACTGTAGATTTCGTAAGCTACGTTATTCGGTAATCCTGACCTGATGGGTGAAAGGGTCTGTAGCCTTAAAGCTGAGAAGAGAGGTGGTGGGTATTTGTTTGTGGGTGGTCCCAACAGTAGAGATGCGCTCTCCTGATGGAGCTGTAGTTAACCAACATCCTCTCTGAGCCTCAGCCTTCTTCTCTGTGTTCTGTTCTGTACAGACAAAACATACAGAGGCAGGAGGACAAAGTGTCACTGAAAGTGATACTTAATTATCCTCCTGCCAAGTGCCCCATGTTTTATATTCTGTGGTACTTCAGTCTAACCTTTCTCCTTGTCCTCAGCTTCTTGATGAGAGTTTTCATCCTGAACCTCAGAGTCTGAAACCCACACTGGACCAGAGTCTTGGCTGAAACTGACTGAACCATCTGCAAACAGCACCTGCAATACATAGATGGAGAGAATGAATATTGTGTCTACGAGGCGATACTGTTACATTTCTAGGTAGAAATCTTTGATGTAGGAGCTCAGCCTCTGCATGTACCTCTGTAGATCCATCTCTCATGGAACGGATCACGGTTCCCTGGCTGGTGATAATACGGGACAGTTCTTTGGAGAGAGGTTTGTCCTGAAGATGCCTCACCTCTCCTCTACTATAGAGAGGATAACTCTGTCTCACCAAAATACCATTCTCTTCCAGTGGTATTCCTGGACAAAGAAATCCACAAAAACTATGTATTCAATATTTCAGAACAAATATACAGTATGTGTAAAACATGAATGGGGATGTATGAGCTATGGAATGATATGCACCCTATTTAAATTTAAATTTAAATTTAAATGGTAAACGTGTAAGTTGGTAAATTTGCACACAGGAGACGTGTACAATTAGTGTCTAGGAGGCCATGTAGCAGTTTATGAGTCTGTCTTGCCTTTCTGATATTCCAAGGACAGAATTTCATGATTACAGCTTTGTGAGTAGATTGTTTTTCTCACTTCAAAGCACACATGTAGTTCTGTTAAAATTACACACCATGATAAACACACCTGTCTATGAATGTGTATGCAGTGTGTGATTTGCTATTTTTTAACAAAAGGCACAGTCTAATGGGAGTCCCTCCTTGCTCCCACATAACCAGCCAACACACATTTACATGTAAATGGTGGATAGCAGCTTCATTTTTCTTTACAAAGGGAATGGCATCCCTTTTTGATCACCTGCTGTGTGTATGAATTGCAAATTCCCAAGAAAGTCCATCACTGACCTTGGGCGTCTTCTCGCAGAACTTGCAGCACTAGTCCATTAGGAACAGACATGCTTAGACTGTTGAATAGACTTGATGGTAATGCTGGCTGGCCTTCACACCCCTTAGACGTACAGTACATACTGTTATTTGAGGGTAACAATACTGTTTCCAAGATTCTCTGTGTGTGAATATGTATATTTTTGCATATGTATATGTGCATGTGAAACCTTGGACTCTGGAGGTCTGATCTGGCTGGACGGGGTTTCTGATTGGGAGGGAAGTGACTCCAGGTCTGTTCCCTTGGAGCGACGGTTGGAGGAGGAGGAGGCAGGGATGAGGTCAACAACAGAGGTCTCTGGAATTCCCCCTTTTGTTTCCTGGGAACTCACTGCAACATAACCAAAGAGAAACATTTTCAACGCTACCTCTTGTGTGAAGACAATTTGAATTTATTTACTCCAAACTGAAATTTTTACAAGTCAATAAAATTTAAATATGTAAGTAACTGAAGGTAAAAATGTTATGTGTCGTATAACACCTGTGTGTTCTCCTGTGGGGCCGTAGAAACTGTACGAGAGGTGGATTCTATTATCAAGCACTGCTGAGAAGGAGCCCTGCTTTACTCTTTTCATTTCCACAGACTCCAACACTGAAACAGACACGCACAGAAACACACACACACACACACGATGCATTCAGCAGTGACATCCACTAAATAGCTTTGATTTTCCAAGGATGGATAAAAAGAATCCTGAAATTAGAAAACAGGCCCTCAGCTAAGTCAGGGTGCTGCTTAGTAGCTTTCCTGCTTCTTTACCTTTACAATCCTCTTTTGGATCTGCATGTTTTTTGTCTTGAGGCTGAGGAGGAGGCTTTGCAGGATCACCAACAATTTGGTTGATGTGCGTGTAGAAGTGATGTCCATCCTTTTTCACATCTACTACCATGTGGCTGGAACCTGGAGTAAAGCATCACATAATGGATGTGTACAATGTGTAAGTGAGGGATCTCTGAGTTTTGCTGTATTCTTCCTTGATTCATAGCATCATTTTTGTAGCAATGGGGCACAGCAAAGGAATGCAATGCGTCTGTAGTTATTTTCTTTCTTGAACAAACGTGGCAGCCGGAGGGAGACACACACTGTGGGAACTGTTGCTGTAGCTGTTCAGAAAAGATTTACTTGTAATCTAGTTTTCCACACTGATCTCATATTGGATGGGCAAGCTCATTGCTGGCATGTTTTTTGAATGTTTATTTTTCAAATATACTTAGATGAGAACAAGTTCATTGTTCATTAAAATCCCATACAGATATTTTCTTTCCCAACCTCAGAGTTGTCTCTATACCTTCAACAAAGCTGACATTCTCAACGGTGATTTGTCCTCCATCTGATGGGAAAAGATACTGGAGACAGCCTGAGACGTGGACCAACTTTCCATCCATGCTATAGCCTGTGAAACGCTACACATCACACACACACATCCATGAAGACACATTTCTAAGTTAACAACATTGATTGACTGCTATCTGTGTCCTGCTATTTATTTTCAAATGAAAATATAAGCTGTTAATGGTTTTTGAGTATGATGCCCTCACATTGGAAGGTTCCTCTGTCTGGTGCAGATCTTTGTTTTCATCCACAGGTGGTGCATTTGCAGTAAAGGACTTGGTGGGAGTCTTGGCCGAGCTGCCTGCTGTCTGTGGTCGGCTCTTCTTGCCAGCAGATGAAATTTTACTTTTCTTTTTGTCCTCCTGCTTCTCCTTTTGCTGCTTAGCTTTTGCTGTATTGTCTTCTTTTGACTTTTTGGTTGTGTCTTGTTCCTTTAGCCGCTCCTTCTCTAACGCCCAGGCCTGTAACATCGGTCAATCTGAATCAGCCCTATTTTTTGCAGATAAATAAATCCAAACTCTACTTTAGGGAAAAAATAATTACTGGCAATAGTCAGCTGGATCTGGTCCAAACTGGTGTACTGGCCAAGTATTTCATTGTAAGCGATCAGTGATATCTCTACCACCTTGTTAAAAAATATCTGAAGATTGACACACGAGTCTGATAGACATCCTACCACACCTGCTGGTATTAAATCTGATGTGATAACTCAAAGTTGGACACAAGTGAAAGAGGTTTATGAATTCCACTTCTAATTAATGTGTGTGTTTGTGTGTTAGCTGGCACTAACTTTAAGGGAGTCTTTTCTGATGACTGGTCCCAAAGTTTCCGCCTCCTCTACAGGAGGAGAAACAAAAGCAAAGCATGTATTTACACAGTGATAAGTACAGTTACGCTGCCAGAACTCTATAAGAACAACTATGGAGCAGTACCTTTTGGAGGATCAACAGGGCTGTGGTTCTTGATTTGCATTGCCTCTCTCTTTAACTCCTCCTCTGTGGTCCAGTTTGAAATGGTATCGGCCACATGTTCAAGATACTTTCTGTGAATAAAATACAGTTTAACATATACATTATTTAGTTATTTAATTAGGAGTTAGACTCATCTTCATACTTCTATGTGGCATCACTGAGAGGGTTCATGTATTGTTGATGATTTACCAGCTGTACTATGATGAACAACCTACTCAGTACAACAGAAATCCATTGCAGTTCTCACACAGAAAACTACTATTACTATTCATTCTGTGACAAGCAAGCACTTGAAAATCAGAGCTTAAATTCTCACCTGAACTTGACATCAGTATGAAGGGCAACATTCCAGAACTCTTTTGATTGACGCTGAGGACTCATGGGATTGTGGCAAAAAATGTACAAGATGCTCTTGTGGCTTCCTCTGAAGGTATCCAAGCAGCGATATTCCTCTGAGGCTGACTGAAGCACCTACAAATAACAGATAAATAAAATAGCAAAGTGGGGGGAAAAGAACATGTCTGGCTTGAAGCATATAAAAAACAGCGAAGTATGCCTTTTGGCTTCTTATATTGCTGCACAATATAACATTAGGTTAGTGTTTCTGGTGCTATAATCAAGTCATGCACTGATAAATTTCACAAAAAAAGCTGAGTCTTTACTGTAAAGAAGTATGCAATACAGTTAATCTGGTATCTATGGCTGTGGGTTAACATAAATTATATGATATCAAGATTACACTAATGTATATTACATAATACAATTAACATATTTAACAATACATTTTAACTCACCTGTGGGAAGATGATGGCATCATGGTGTTCAGCATAATGCCAGTCAAAAAGAGATCTCAGCCTACAACTCTGGATGTCAGATAATTTCAGCAGACTGCACACGTTTCCACTGAAATACTGGGGAAAAAATGCAACATTGTTGGCAAAAAAAAAAAAATCAAATGCTTTTTATGTTTTCATGAAAATGCACAAAAAAATTCACGTAGGCACATCAACATAAGCATATAAACAATACCTCTGTGTTACCAGGGTGTTCAGTAGGAAATGTTGGACCTAGAGGGGAAATAAATAGAGGGATGCAGTTACATAATAACAATGTCATACATACAGTTGAAAAATGTCACAGCAATTATTATAGTTAGAGGAAAATTAATGGGTGTAAACCTGTGTCATATAATCACAATAAATCAATTAACAAGTGGAGGTAGAGACCTTTATTCTGCAGATTATGAAGCTGATGTTTTGCATACGATGTTGGGTTGTCCCAGGGAATTATTGAGGTCTGCTGCTGTGCTGGTTCCAGCGTTCCCAGTGGTCGAGCAGCATTCACTAACACACCCTGCTGATCCAGTCTGGTCAGTGGCATAGTCTCAAACACACTCTGATGACACAAACGCTCCACCTCCGGCCACGACACAATGTCTACAGGGTATCATTACATCACACTGTCATTTGGAAGTAAATGAATCAAGAGCTTTTTCACAAGAAATCCAAAACTGACAAACATCTCACAGCTAGTAAGTATTTAGATTGATGCTGTTGAAACTACTCAACAGTTGACAGGTTCTGACCATCTGTGCAGTAGTGTTGTAGCTGTTGTCTGATCGCCATCCAACAGGAGTTGCTTTTCCTCTGCTGAGCTACCGACTGAATCAGCTCCCACACTGGAGTCATCTTCATCATGGACAACTCCACCTTTGCTGGATCGAAACCCTGAACCTCCTAAGAGGATCGCATGACAGATATCACTCAACCAAACCGGCAACTCCTTGGTCTTCATGCAAATTTAATTTCGCCGATACAAAAGTCAATTTCATGTCACTGTTAACATCTTTTAAGAACTACTTACATTGATGTCCCTTAAGCGTAGAGCCCTCTCATCATGGTGTCTGATGACCAGAGGCTGCTCAGACTTCTTCTGAGTCTTCCTTGCTCCAAACTTCACCACTAGCCTCTAGCACAGAAGAAGATTAAAAAAACATGGAGACCATCTAATGAATTCCATACTGTGAGTAAAATGGAAAATTCTGGAGTCACAAGAGAGGCTCTTAACGATGATTAGAATTACAGTATATAAATACTGCATTTACACACCCCATGAACCATCAGGGATGCAAATATAGGCGGGCTGAAAAAGAGAGAGCTACCCGAAACTGCAATAAAAATGTGACATTGAAGCATAACCATGTAGGAATGATCTGTGCTAGTATACACTTAAATAAATAAGTTGGGGAGCTAATATTTTACTATTTACCTCATGTATTTAAAGCCCGCACACACACACACACACACACGCACACGCACACGCACACGCACACACACACACACACACACACACATACACACACACACATATATATATAGAGAGAGGAGCAAAATTAAGACAATTAAAGCATTAAAAATCAAAAAACAAACTGAAAATACAATTCTGATATGATAGTTGATTGCTTGGCTTCAGTTATATAATGCAAATTATGACTGTTCTATAACTGAAAGTGGTTTTATCAACAGATTCAAAAAGAGGAAACACTGAGTAAAGGGTTGATAATAGTTCTAATCAGCAGCTTAATGACAGTTGTGATAGTTGGAGTAAAAAAAAACGAGACAAAAAAGTTACTGAGAGATTTGATTTAGTAGATGATGACTGAAAATCTTCATCTGAAACACGAGAATTTAAATTAAAATATTTTCATTTTTCATACAGTGTTCTCTCAAAAAAACCCAGCTGATTCAACATTATTAACGCATGAGGTCTAAAGGGACAATTCCAGTTTATTTTAACCTGTTAAAGTCAAGTTTGTTCATGTAAATATATACGGAAATATGTGATTTAGGACACTATAAGTAGCTAAGTAGAGGAAAGGAACATATACAATGAAATCTATCAGAGGACACTACAAGTGTTATAAATGTTGCAACTGTAGGTGAACTTTAAGCCATATTTAAGGATATTGCATGCAGAGATATACTTCAGAATCACTATTCCCTATACGGTGATGGCTGGTTTACTAGCATTTATAATAACTTATAACATCCACAAAATAGTAACACTAAGATACGTACTGTATATTGTGCAACAAGCATCGACTACAATTTATTGTATGTTGCAGTCTCAGACACTCTCTGCTTTGATTACAGCACCATCTGCTGGACAGACACTGCTAGGTATTTGTGGTGCAGGTTCTTTCTAGTGTTACTGTGGCAGAGTGCAATGAAACAACAGGATTTCTCTTCACAATTCAGTTGAAAACCAACAAAATCAAGTTAGAATTTACATATACTTATATTTTTTGTGTGCGCAGCTAATGTTTTCTCATATGTAGAGCTTAAATTAAATGTAAACCCCACAAAAAAAGACACAAAGTTTCATCAGGTACTTAACTAAAATAACTAAGACATAAACAAATCATACTTCAAGAATATGTTCTTTATGGTGGATGGCATTCCTAAGGTTGTATGATGACTTAGTTGTAGGGTAAAACAGAAAATGTCAGTTTTATTCCATTAAGGGTCTTATGTTCAGTCATTTTAATTCATGTATTTTTGTTTAGTTAACCTACAAAATGTGTTCAAGTCAGAAAAAAACAAACAAAAGAGGACACCGATTTCCTCCCACATGTTCTACCTGCTGAAAGAATGAAGCGATTTCACCCTCCCCCACATATGTCACATCTAAGCCCACCTCACTGCTGCAACAGACTTATTATCGTGACACAGGAGTTACCAGGGATTGGCTGTGGTGCCTGCAACTGGTCCTGCCTACTAAATGTCACGCTACACTGCTTGAGAAGGTTAAAGCTGCTTTGGCTGGGAATCGAACCCAGACCTCCCGCGTGGCAGGAAAATATTTTACCACTGACCCACCAAAGCTGCACATGTCATAACACCTGCCAAATATTTTTTATCTACACTATACACAGTATATGCTAGCGGTATGTGTGTTCTGAAGCGTATCCATTCTACCTTCTTGTCTTCTTCATTCTGCACTGTAGTTAGAAGGCTAGATAACAGGTGGCTTCTTTCTTCTTCTGTGTGCAACAGAGGCAGGAAAGTCTGGAGCATGAAGCTAACCTGCTCATGGTCAGACCAAGAACCACTGACAGGTTTGGTCTCTGCAACCATATGAGATGCGGTGTGCAAAGGTTGCTCTGTGGAAATCACCACCTGGAAACACAAATGCATCCACATGGAAAAATGTAGTAAGTCACACACATTTATCTGCAGATTGTAGCTCCCACAAACACAACCCACACTAACAATATACATAGATACCTGTTCCAGCATACAGTGCAGGATCAAGGGCACAGAGCAGGCTTCAGGGGGAACCAGGTCCAGCAGGTTGTTATAGTAACGCATGTCAACATCTGCAGAGAGAGGAGGCAGCTTGGTCTCTGTCCACAAAGAAGGGAGGATAGAAAAGAAGAAAGGTTAAGGAGTCGCTCCATCCTGAGTTTTGAACCCAAAGAGCAAAAGTCTATTCCAAGAATACGTGAGAGGGAGAACTAGCAATAAAAAGAAACAGCTAACCTTGGTCTGGTCGGCTCTCCTTCTGAACTGTCTCACTCTTAGTGCATGGGGTTGTGGGAAGAACAGTTGGCAAATCCTAGCACAAGAAACACACAAATTTTAATTTAGTGAAACTATGCACTTATCAAGACAGTTAATCAGTCTCCAGTGGACGAGTTATAAGAAATAGAGGAAAAGGAACAGGACTGGTAATCATTTCATGCAGCTCACTAATACTGACAGAGCTGCTATCTCTAGATTAATTCAGCAGGTGCTTCCACTGTTATTACCACTGCAGTCATTGTGAAAGGTTTAATTAGAAGGCCATGAATGGTTTATAAAAACAGCTGTAGTCGACCAGCATAGCCTGTTGCTATTCTGATAATCAGCTAAACATTTAAGCCTTTTTAAAAAAAAAAAAAAAAAATCCAAAATGCCAAATGTGCTACTGTCAGTGTTATGAGCTTCCAAAACATCAAAATATTTTGGCTTACATATTCTACTGTTAAAGTGCATTAAAAGGTTTGGGTTTTGAACAGTTGGTATAAAATAATCTTTCAAAATCTTTTAGTTTGAATGGTAATCATGGCAGCAACACTGGCTCAGACATCGTGACTCACTAAATGCTACAACAGCCCCAGTGGCCTAATGGATAAGGCACTGGCCTCCTAAGCCAGGGATTGTGGGTTCGAGTCCCATCTGGGATGTATAGCAGACCTGTAACTAAGCAATTGATGAGCTGAAAGTGCTCTCTGCTATACTAGCATTTTCTTGAAGACATTTGGAGTTGTCAGACTCCTGTCTGGACAACAAAGTACATTTGGAGACATCATATCAGGCTGTGGGAATTATACAGTAACCCAAGTTACTAAATTCATTACGAAAGTGACCAGCAAGTTAATCCAAAATCAGCAACTGAGGTCCTTTCTCGAGGTAAAATAACTGATACGTATGCACATGTGTACTCCTGTGTGTACCTTTACAGGCTGTGGGTCCAAACCAATAACAGTGGGCATATGGATGAGTTTGACATTGTCCCGGTAGTGTTGATGCTGCCTTCGCCAGTCCACACTGGCATAGATGAGTTTGGCTACACCACCGAAGATTCGGCTTCCCAACTCCAGCTGGACATAGTGCACCAAAACACAGACAAGGACTTCAACTAAAAATCAGATCACAGGCAATGTGAAACTGATAGCAAAGCAGAAATGTTGATGCAGACAGAATGAGAGCTTGAGAACTTTTTAAAAATGAGCAGCAAAAAGTGATAACGTGCAAAATTCTGTACACAAAAGATAATAATAAGAATAGATCTATAAACCACATATGTGACCGGGCCTACTCACCACAGCCTGTCTGTGAAAGGGAAGCAGCAGATCTGGAACTGTGTAGCTGAGCTGAACCACATCATGAAGCTTGGAATCTGGTGGACCACTGTCCAAAACTGCTCTCAGACATGACCAGAATGAAGCCACCTTCTTGGCCTTCACAGCCAGTTTTGCGCTGCCACAAACGTTTGCTTCTGGCACATACAGAGGAGATGATGTATTGTAAATAGCAACATACAACAAACATAAAAATTAAAGAAACATGCTCATTTTGAATCCATGTAAAATCTATTCTGTAGCTTTGATTTCTTTTTTTTTTTACATCTATAAAGGAGTTGTGCATCAAAGTCTTGCTATTCATCAAAGACTCCTTACCTGCACCCGAAACTGAAGACGCTCTCAGACTCTGCTCATTTTCCTCACAGCTATGTTGTTCCTGCTGACCACCAAAACTTTGGAAGTGCTCCGAACACAATTTGATGACATTAGCAACATGTACACCCATGGCATCAAGCAGCCCGATCAGGTGTGGCTGGTAGAATCCCAGTACCAGGACATAGTGTTGAGGGCCACAGTCTGGCTCATCATCTGAACCCACACACAAACAAACACACAAGTAAATGTATGTCCAACATACACTACTGGTCTGTACACACAGCGTTCAAACAGGTGGTTTACTTGGGATATAATTTCCACATTTCTGTCCACAAAAATTGACTGTGTGTGTGACTGTAAAAAAAAAGTATCATACTTGAAACCTCCTACGAGACTAATTTCAAAATGGTATTTCTCACACGCACAGTAAAGCCAGCCTAGAGTCATCAGGTTGTCATCACAGTTGTTTTAAAACAGTTTGTACCTATACAGACAGGCAGCTCAACCTCATCCCTGCGTTTCAGCTTGGTTTTCTTCTCCTTGGAAGGCTCTTGACGTGAGGGAGCTGCTTTTCCCTTTCCCTTTAAAACAAACCCACAGAAAATTATATGAAAATGAACCCTAAGGAATATTCCATCAAAATATTTTCTCTGCCAGAGCATGTGGACGAACTACAGTAATCACAACATGCTTTGTTGCTGTTGTTGTGAGAAAACTGTTTCACAGCTGCACTTTTTCGCTGTTGGTGTTTGATGTGATGCGGGTGCAGTGATGGCCACATAGTGCACCTTCAAGTGTTATAATTAAGAAGTCAAGTGTAAAAGGCAGATTAGTCAGCAGTTTTGTAAACAAAGCAGGACTCTACACAGTTAGTTTGGCTCAATAAGGCCATTTAACTCTTAATTTGGAATGTTTTTGGAGTATCTCTGTGGATTCTTCCCTGGATAATGTTTTTCTTCTTTTGTTAAGATGTGTTGTTGGTGTGCAATAGGCCAGGATTGTTCATGTCTGCTTGGAGGGACAAGTAAAATCATTCATTCTTTCGATTATGTGAATCTGTGAGAAACTCTTCCATCTGGGAAAACTGCACAGTGAATTGTTTAGGCGTAGAAACGTATAAAAACAAAAGACAAAGAAATCAAATAGGCAATGTGATGGCTCAAATTTCAGATAGATTTCCACTAAACCATGACTATTATTACACTGGGTAGTACTTACTTCAATGAAAAAAATGAAGGAAACTAAGCTATTCATGAACAATATTACTATATTATCAACACGAAGATTAATATGAATGAAAAGGAACTTACCTGCTCAGCTTCCCTCCTCTGCTGATCATTGGTTTTGATCTGTAGCAGCAGGAACTTCAGTACTTTTGCCATCAGGTCACAGGGGATCTCCTCTCCTGCATCCAGCAGTACCTTAGCAGGCTCTGTAACCTACCAAAGACACAAGCACACATGCATACACAAAAATAAACACAAAGATTACAGCACACAAACACACTTTATTAAAGTGTATTATTTTACTCTCCTGAAATATCCAAGCTTACCTCACAGTACATGGGGGTGCCATCAGTTTTCTTTGCTTTGGGATTCCCCACTTCATGAATCTGGAAAGAGAACGTTTCCATTTGACAAAATACAAGGCATGAGAACTACTATTACTTTGTTCAAACAGTGTATAAGTACTCTGAAATACTGCAGTAATTCAGTCCTACATGTTCAAACGCAAAACTAGTTCTGCAGGAGAATAACAAAACCCATGCCCAAGTTGGCAGGATTGATTCCTTTGGTTTTTCAACATATAAACCCTCTAGAAGTCTGAATGTGCATTTTTTAGACTGTCATCTGTAGACTGTAGGCTGAAGGAACCATGATTGTTTATTTTGCATGTGATGTGTCTTCCAGCATATAAAGTCTTAAAACTAGCCAATTTTGTTGGTATGTAGTGACAAGTGCAGCAAAAAATGCAAACAATAATAATAAAGTCTGACAAACAGATCAATACATGGCAGAAAGCATAAAAATATTGAGATTTTCACTATCGCTAGCTCACAATTTCAGAACTAATTCTTGCTAACTTGAGACAATATTTAAGAAATAGGCCTTCTGTACTGTCGTCTTACGTCAACATAAATTAGTTAACTAAACAACTAATTCTTGTTGACTTAGAAAATATTCAACTTTTTTCTCAAAAAAAAATGTTGGAAGGCTTTTATATATACATAGACATACAGTGGGGTATAGGGATAACAACTTAATAATAGACCAAAGTTCTTTTTATTTCTTATTAATAAATAACAAATGAGACATTCCACAAATTTTTAGTTTGTTTAGCAACATTTATACAATTACAGGAGGCGATTAATAATACAAACTTCAATCAAACTACAAATACCTTTGCAAGGGTGCTGTCCCAGGTAATCAAGCTGAATAGTTTGCATTGTGATTGCTGAACAGCCAAAGTCAGAGCCTGGATCAGCTCCTCCTCCTCAGGACTTCCCCCAACCACCACAGACACACAGGCCTTCCACGAGTCCTGGGAAGGGCATTAAGAAATCAGGATACAACATATTACAGCAATATGTGCATATCCATCAACATCTCAATAGGGACAAGTTCCTTCATGCCATATCATGCTTCTATATATTCTCATTGCAGTTAATTGACAGGTGGTTTTCAGAGGTGCCTCCAATGGGAGGCCAGGGGGTTAATTCACTGAAACGCTGATGTCCAGCTTCACTGTAAAATATTTGATTTGTTAACTCTCACCTTGACATACATTTCAGTTCAATTCACTTTTCAGAGATGAGATAACATTAAACTGTCTTAATCCCTAAGGAATTTGTGATGTTGCTCATGAAACAAAATTACATGCCATGAAAATAATAGAAAAGCAAGAAGATAAAGTATGATACACTACTGGAAATATAACTAAGGTAAGTAAGACTAGATTAGGAAAAAAAGGAAGCAAAACTGGCAATAATTGTGAGGTTACACGGTGAAATTGCACGTGAGAGAACGAGAAACATTGCAAAAGAAATTGAAATGTACACACGAAATTTGAATATTGCAGAGGAATACTGAAATACAGCAGTTTACACTGAAATACAGTACAAGAAAATGACATATTGCAGGTGAAATTAAAATACTGCTTGTGAAAATGAATTATTACACATGATGCTGAAACTGATAAAATACTAAAACTGACATTGATCTGATTGTTCAGAGTTAAGCATCCGATGTTTCAGCTGTCGCTCCAGCAGAGGGGGCAGGAGCTTTACAATTTGATCATAGAAAAGAAATTTCATTTTTGGTTTTGGTTTATGTATGCCACCCTATCAGACCACCTTTATGAAAAAAAATCTGGAGGTGCTCCTGGTGATTTTCGGTGGTTTAAACAAACTCTAAAGGTAGAGTACACAGCACGACTTCAACTGAGGGAACTTCCAAATTATACCCCCAAAGATAAAAAAAAAAAATGCCGCAGTACTTCAGTTTTAAACGCCTCACCTTCAAAATAAAAGCTGAAAGAATTACAGCGGGCCGTTTTATTCATATTTAACGACAGTTACGCCGATAAATGTCGGATAGAGACTGTTTGGCAGCATTTACACCAAAGTAACCTATTCCACGATGCTGAACTTGCCACAGCAGTTTGAAAGTTGAGACTACATTTAAAATCTTACTTTTCTTCGCGTGAGTATATTGTGCCTATTGAGCACCGTAGCTAACTGCTGCGGCACCATGTAAAAGTTAGCTAACTAGCATGTGTGCTCACTAGGAGTTTCACAGTATGTCACAAAACACATTTCATTTCAGTTAAACCAAAGAAAGCTGTCAGTGAGACGACAAACCTCTTCAAACGGCGCTTTGATGAGTCCAGCCTCCCAGTTTTCTTTGCCCGCTCCACGGGTGTTGGACTTTCCAGCGGAGCCCCGTTTAGCTGCTTTTGGTGGCATTTTAACTCAGTGGTGACTAAAAACATTAAGAACAGAAATTGTTCATACAGTTATGGGGGTAAAGTTGCGATTTAGGTTCAAAGTTGTGACTTACAGCGTCGTTGCCTCTAGTTGTGTTGCCGTGGTAACCGAGGACTCCAGCATCAAACACCGTCAACAAAGTGACACGTCCGGTGGACTGTCAAAACAAAAGTATGAAGGTCTCCACAACTCGGTGCCAATATGTCTGAAAAAATATATGAAGAAAAACAAAACATGACACTGACACCATAATTAGGTGTGTTGAAAACATTTTTTTCGTTTGTATAGAAACATATTTTTCATTTTCCACTAAATGGCAGAAGATAAGTCTGGGAGTCCACTTCTGCATCAAATAATCAAAGCTTTACATCCCATAAACACAAAAAAAGTGGAATTTGCTTCAAAGAAAATCATAAATTCCGTGTACAACAAAACTTATGTTGATTTGTTGTTAAAACTTTTCTTTCTAGTCAGACTATGCCTGCATACGTGTGATTACTAATAATCTTTAACATGGGCGGGTCTACTGGGGGGACATAGGGGGGCAAATGCCCCCTAAAAGAAAGTCTTGCCACCCCTGCTGCCACTCCAATTTGCAGCGACGAATTTGACATTTACGATCGAGGAACTCCAATGTCTGACTGCAGTGAATGCAACACGAGATGAAGCGAGAGCGGCAGAGAGCGGCTGCAGCGCATGCGCAGTAAGAGACCGATTTGTTTCGAAAAAGCGAGGGAGGCAGGAGTCGCGAGAAAAGAAAACGGAGGAAAGAGGTAGAAACTGAGCAACTATCGATATGTCTATCTACTAAGAAATGTAATTATAATGAAAGCACAGTGCTAGTATAGTTGCAGTGCTGATTTTGAGATAATAAAAGTCAGGTTGAAGAACGTTGTTTTGCTAACATACATGTAATGTTAGCTAGGTCTGGCGTTATCTGTGTACAGTAGGCTACAAAAGCCAAGATTGATTCTGTAAAACACTGAAATCACTTTGAATCTTACAGACATGAAGAGGAAAGGTAGCATTTGCAGTTTTTTCTCGCCAAAGAGAAAGGCGACAGAAATAGAAAATGAACAACTGAGCAAGGGTGATAGAGAAGATGAGATGGAAGGAGAGAGAAAAGACGAAGACGATGTGGAAGGAGAGAGAGAAAGGCAACAGAAATGTGATGAAATGCAAGCCCATGGTGAGCAGAGACAGGAGGAGGTTGGAGAAGAGATGCAGGAGGGAGAGCATCACCAAGATGATATGCAGGGTTCAAACAGTGAAAGGGGAAGGAGAGTTCCTGATCCATCACCAACCATCTCCAGTCGAGCTGCTCCTCATGGGATGGAAACTGTTGCTGCATAGTATACTAAGTTACATATAAATAAGAACAACAAATGACATTAACACACATTTTGTTGTAAGGTGCATTTAAGAGACATTGCTTAGACTTCTTAAAATAAATAAAAATATTTATGTTTGCTTAAATATGAATAATTGAGGAAGCTTTTGGGAAAATTGTGAATGTGTAATGAGATGGGGACAGAGTTTGAATATTTTGTGTACAATGTGTTTTAGATATATTGGCCAGGTTAAATTCCAAAATTCAAAAAATGAACCTAAAAACACTCTCCCAGGCTAAAATGCTAGTGTATGTTAACACAGTCTGATGGTTATAATCAATTATGTTTTTACTAGTTGTTAAATTGTATAATTAGTTCAGATGTAATGCAGTTTGAATCTTTCCTTCCCTCCATCTTCTAGATGTATCCAAGTCCAGGTGTGAGGTTCCAGTGCAGCCAATGCCAGACAGTTTCCCTCCAGGGAGGAGCCAGAAGAAGCTTCCACAGCGACTGGTACAAATTTCACCCCTGGTTAGAAAACTCACAATCAAAAGATGCAGTTTACTGTTTTGCATGTCGGCATTTTTCCCTCCCGGATGCTCCAAAGACAGTTTTCACCTCATTCGAGGGTTATCGCAACTGGAAAAAGGCTACAATGAAAGACAATGGTTTCTGTTCTCATGCAAGATCTGAAGGACATGTAAATGCAATGTTTGCATGGACAGAGAACAAGAAAATTCAGGATAAAAATACCTTAATGTTTGGACTAATGGATGAGCAAAAAAAGAAGTAGGTGGCTGAAAATCAGTACTACATTAGAACATTAGCTGAAATTTTACTTCTAACAGCCACAGAAAACACAGTGGGTCACAGGGAGTCTCTCAACTCCAAAAAAAATGGTGTTTTTCTGTCTATGTTAGACTTGCTGGGTAACCATAACCCCATCATTAAAAAAAGACTTCAATAACAAGCTAAAAATGCAAAATATACCAGTAAAACAATACAGAATGAATTACTTGAGTGCTTGGCTGCAATGGTCAAAGAGGAAATCATCCAGGAAGTTAAAACCAGCAAGCAGTTTTCAGTTACTGTTGATGAAACTAAAGATGTTCAGAAAAAAGAACAAATGTCATTTGTTCTGAGATATTTTTACAACAGTGTGGTTCATGAGAGCTTTCTGGAGTTTGATGTGGCAGAACACCTGCATGCTGCTGCCTTAAGTGACAAGATTATATGCTTCTTTGAGAAGCATGGGCTGGAGTACAAGCAAAACCTTGTAGGCCAGGGCTATGATGGTGCAGCAGTGATGCACATGCAGGTGTTGAAGCAAAAATAAAAGCAGTAGCTAAACATGCCTTCTATGTTCACTGTAGTGCACACTGCTTGAACTTAGTTATAGTAGGCGCTGTAAAAAGTGTAGCAGATGCAGGAAACTTCTTCTCATTATTGGACCGACTGTATGTATTCATGTCTGGCTCATATATACATAACAAATGGCTGGAAGTGCAGCAGGAGATGTTTGATGGTGCACCAAGGGAGCTCCAACAGCTAAGAGACAAAGACAAAATTTACCTTTATATTTATTTATTCTTTTATTTATTCCTCTTCATAGTTACACATTTATTTCCTTATTTTTTTTAACAGATTTATATTTTATTGTGGCACTCTTGTGACTCCATACAATACAACCTCTTAGACTCCTCCCTCGCTATCAGTGCAGCGAGATCTGCAGGATATACTGGGAATGGTGATGCTATTTTCCTAGAAAACTGATTGGTCAATAGGTGATAGCAGGATAGGAGTTCAGCATCAGTTACCATGGTGATGCACCCCAGTAAGAAGTAAACCACTGATGTATTCCTGAAAACCCAGAGTTAAACCTCAAATTAACTCTCTTATCCCAAATCCTGTTTCATAGCACCAGCCTCTGCTGCCTGAATTTATTTTTTCCTTCATAGAAATAAAACTATGTATTTCCACAATAAATTGACACAGAAAAGGAACTTTTTCATGCATTAAAAATTCACCAGCAAATGCAGTGTTTGATGCTCAAACATTTCTAGGGGAAAGAACCTATACTCATTGGTACCCCTAAAGTTTAGGAAAGATTAGGTTTAATAGAAGTTAGAGTTATGTAAGGTTAGATTTAAGTGATTAGTGTCTCATTAGAGTCTCCCGGAAGTGAAAATAATTAAGTCTAATTGCCTGTGTTGTGGTGGAAACAAGACTGTAACTATGTGAGTGCGTGCGCGCGTGCGGTGAGTGCGTGCGTGTGCGTGTAGCGGGGGGAGGGATAGGTGTGGCTGGGAAAAGGGGCGTGGAATAAACCACCGTCAGGGTAATGCAGCTTCCCACCGTGTCTGTGGACTGTATGACCGTCACTCAGGCTGCGTCCATCCGTCTTGTCAGTCGCTCTTCGCCCGGACGGATCTGCTCCTGGACTGCCTCCGGTAGCGGGATGACACCGACATAGCGATAACGGAGCATCACCTCCACGTCTCAGTCTCCTCCTGAAGCGGAGCTCTGCTTGCAGTTTCCTCCCGGCGGAGATATGAGGAATCCACTGGCTGATTTTACGCTGACATTGTGGCTGTTAATAGAGGTGAGCCTGTCTACCATTACCATGCATGTTGTCAGAGGCGTGTGTCTGCTTTGTTTGGAGGACAGTCGTGTCCTCAGAAGGGGTTGTGCTCGGTGTGCCAGCAGGCTGCCTTGGATGGAGCGCCCATGCTCGGTTTTGTGTTCATAGCACTCTTCGCCAAATTCAATTCAAAACTAATAGAATTGAACATCTCCTCGCTTAACGCCCGAAATACACACACCGCAGAGGACCAGCGTGGGTCTTTGTGACATGTATGGAGCTTCCTGTTAACTTCGGCATGCAAGTAATCCACCGAGAGACACTCAATATCTGTAGAATCTTAACTTTGGTTGATGCTGCTCCTATCTCGACCGATGCTGAGAACAAAACCAGAAATATGTGAAGAGGTGATGTGCATGCTGAGAGCAGGAGTGGAGAATATTTAGGTGTTTTTGACCACAGAAGCTCAGTACATTGTTTGGTGAGTGCAAACAGAGAAGTAGCTACCTGTGATTCTGTCATCCTTTGTCTCCATAACTCCTCAGTAGGTTACTGGGCCTGTAAAACACTACAGCCACACAGTAGGCAGCGACTGTGAGCAGTGATGCTCTGTTTTCCTTTGTCTCTATATGTTATCCTTTACACAGATCTTTCCTCCTTGACATATTTATATTTTTACAGTGACCCTATTTCCTTGCACTCCTGGTTTCTTCAAATAAATTCTGAGTATAATTTGGGGATTTCAGGATCGTTTAGGGAGAATGACAGGATGTACAGAGCTCTGAAGGTAGCAGTCTTGATCCCCCTCTTTCTGCCAGTCCAGCCCCGCTGACACTCATGTCTGTTCATGTAATATTAACTCTCATCATTATTATTTTATTTCATTCAGCTGACTAAGTGAACACATCCATTTTGAATATGAGCAGGCTCACAAGAGGGAACCAGGTCCTCAGACTTTGTGCTGGTACTGCTGTGTTCACTTTGAGGAGTGGTCCTGATAACCTAGATGTTCCATTTCCTTTTTAAACAGCTTTGGTCGACAAAAGTGTATGTTAAAACCTCTGTAACTGCAATTAGATACTGGGACATGTCTTGTCAGTGAAACCAGGATACCGTGTGGAATTTAACCTAAGATTCTTCTGTTTAAGGGGTTTAGGTTTAGTTTGGACTCTCATCCCAGACTCTGTCCTGACTCACGATCAGTCTTTGCTAATAATGGTCTTTCAGTTCCACTCTAACATCTGTAATGTTCAAACTAGATGACAGGGAATTTTTCACAGCTGGAATTTGTGGACCATTTCCAGGCAGGCCAAGCCTTTGAACATGTTCCAACTGCAGGAACAACCCTTGTAGATCCTCTGTTTGGGATAATATCAGGGGAGGGACAGTATTTTTAAGTGACCCACATTCTGTTTTCTTTTATATGCTCATAGAACTGGAGTTATGTCCATCCATTTGTTCTAGTTTTGGTGCAAAGTCAGAGCAGAGTTTTTCACTGCAATGGAAACAGAAAGGCTCAAAGGGCATGTTAAGGGGCTTACCATGAGTTCCTGCAGCAGAAGCCTGCCTTATATGTTCTCTGTCAGGGTCACAGTGTCAGATATGGTGATTATACAGTCATAAAAGCTTGTCATGACTTGTGTTTAACCCCCTTCTAGATCTTTAAATTATCTCTTTTAGATATCCTAAATTAAGTTTGAACTAATCCCAGTTATGTTATAGATATCACAAACTACAATGATCAGTCAAAAATATAATTACATACAGTCCTGGTCACCACTATTGGCACCATTTCACTTTTTGCATAGCCTGTACAATATCTTCAGATATAAATGGAAATGTACCAAATTCATATGATCAGAATTTTTTAATTGGATGTCCAAAGTAATTTAACAAAAAATATTATTTTTCAACTTACATGTTATTTCCAAGAGGAAATAGAAAAAGTTATCTGGACAGTAATAAAGGCACTCGTCCTTATATTTGGTTTTACATCCTTTGGCAGCGATGACTAAATGTAGTCATCTATAAGCTTCTTGCACTTCTCAGCTGGTGTTTTCTCCCACTCTTCCTTTGCAATTTGTTGAAGCTCTTGAACTTTTGCAGGATTCCTTGCCCTAATGGCAAATTTTAGCTCATACCATAGATTTTCGGTGGGATTGAGATCAGGACTCATTGCTGGCCTGTTTAAAACAATCAGTTTTTTCCTTTTCCACCATTCCTGCGTGCTTTTGGATGTGTTCTTTGGGTCTTTATCTTGCTGGAGAACCCATTGATCTTTGACGCAAACCTAGTGTTATAGGTAGCACATTTCACTCTAAAATTCCTTGATAATCCTCTGATTTCTTGATTCCTGTGATACGGTCAAGGTCTCCAGTTCCATGCTTAGCAAACGTCTTAATAACATTGCACACTGTTGAACCAGGGATATCAAGGTCCTTGGAGATGACCTTATATCATTTAGAAGTCTTGTGTTTGCTAATAATAACACTTCTGATGTCCTCAGATTGCTCCCTTGTCTTCACCATTGTGACAAAGGAACAGGGAATAACGTGGCTTTTAAAACATTAAAGTCATCATTCATTGACAGTTTATCACGAGGTGATTCTAATTTCTGATTAATTGCAGCTGAGTCAAAATATTTTTTTTCCCACGCTGATTCAAAGGGTGCCAATACCAATATCAGTGTCACTGCTTTTTTTAAATTGTTGTTTTATCATTTGCTGTTCAGTATCGAACATAAGTTGTCTGTAGACCAAAGGTGTTTCACTAGTCTGAGGCCAAAGTTCTGGTACATTTATGGCCACAATTCTTTGATGAACAAAGCTCTTGTCCTCTACAAAACTCCTTGCTGATATGTTCCTCCTAATTTACAGCATTTTTTAATAATACTATCCACCACAGCAGCCACCATTTCTTTTGCATAGTTTAAATACAGTGGTGGAAAAATTTTTTTTCGGACACCACATTACACAGATGTGTAATATTGCGTTAAGAATCACTCTTGCGTATTCAAGTGCAATTTCTTTCAGCACAGTCACAGCGAATATACTAAACAAATCCTAAAAAAATCATTAAAAAATTAAAATTGATTGTTTCCATAAAAATACATAAGAAATACTGAGTACTGGGTCATTTTGGTACCAGTGATCCACCAATGAAGGTCATGCTTTTTATTAAAAGACACAATTTTGTTGCCGTGCTTCATGTCTATATAAAGCCAGCACATTTGAAAGTTCTTCAGACATAAAAATGGCTAAAACAAGGGATGTAATGTGGGAAAGACACCTGAAGATACAGATTCTCTGCCAGGACGGGTTCAGTTGCCGCCAGGATAGCCAGGAAGTGCAGATGCAGTCCTTCAGCACTAAAGGAATACAAGGTTCAACAGAGCTCTGACTCTTTGTCAGCCTGGCTACAGTGCTAAAGAGAAACCTGGGGTTGTTCTTGTTTTCCTATATTAAAGATGAATAATATGCTGTCCTGGCATTACGGAGAGCTTTTTTTTTTTGTAAATTACTTTACTATTTTTCCAAGCCACATAAACTTCCTCTAAGCTGGTGGAATACCACTTCCTTTCCAGCTTTTGCGATGCCTGCTTAATATTCGCAGCTGGGAATTATACCAAGGAGCAGCTCCTCTCTGAGATATAGCTTTATTTTTCAAATGTGCAGCACTATCAAGTGTCGTATGCAGTGAGGCTGCAGCATTATGAACAAAATAATCCACTTCTGTGCTGGTAAAGTTATAACTGCCCTCCATTTTATCAGTATATGATCCTGAGGTGTATACTGATGGTATCACTTCCTTAAATTTGGTTACAGCATTGTCAGACATACATCTATTGTTATATTTCTTCCCAACCACTGTACAGCCCATTGTTGTAAATTGAAATGTTATCATAAAATGGTCAGAAAGAAGAGGGTTCTGGGGAAATACTGTTAACTGTTCAGTTTTTATGCCATATGTCAGAACAAGGTCAAGGGTGTGATTAAAACTGAGTCAGTTTATTTACACCTTGAGAAAATCCAGTTGAGTCCAATAATGAATTAAATGCAGTTGTAAGACTGTCACTGTCCACGTCAACATGAATGTTAAAGGCACCCACAATCATCACTTTATCTGAACTGAACATTAAGTCAGATAAAAAGTCTGAGAATTCAGATAGAAACTCAGAAGAAGGAGCAGATGAACGATACACAACAACAAATAGAACTGGTTTCTGAGCTTTCCAGTCTGGGTGCGAGAGACTAAGCGTATGTCTTTCAAATGAGCTGTAACCAGGTTTAGGTCTATGGGTCATTCCTAAGCCAATCACAGGCGGAGGAGGAGGAGTGGCAGCAATCTACCCCTCCTCCTCCTCGGCCTGTGATTCGAGGAATATGACAGTTAGTGTGACTAGGAGGAGTTGATTCATTCAGACTGACATATTTTTCCTGCTGCAACCAGGTTTCAGTCAAACAGAACAAATCAATCTGGTTATCAGTTATCAAATCATTTACTAACAGAGATTTAGACGAGAGAGATCTAATATTTAACAGACCACATTGTCCTGTTTCTTTGCTCTGTTGAAATAGTGGTATTAATTTTTATTAGATTGTTATGGTTCCAATTTCTTTTGTTTATTTTTGATTTGTTGAATTTAGGTCTTCGGGGGACAGACACAGTCTCAGTCAAGTTAACTGAGTTATTGGAGGGTGACAGCTGTAAGGAGACTGCAGAGAGGTTTGTAAGACTACAACTCTGTCCTGGTCTTAACTCTGGGTCGTCATGCTTTAGGAGTTATGATAAAATCAGCCATATTCCTAGAAATGAGAGCTGCACCAGCCAAAGTGGGATGGATGCCGTCTTTCCTAATCAGACCATGTTTTCCACAGAAAGAGCTCCAGTTGTCTATGAGATGTCATGAGTGCTGACCAGGCATATATATTCTTATGAGAACAAGCATATCGACATCCGTTTGTTGCTTCCTGTGGAAATCACGTTTTAGCAGCAGTTCTCAGTTTGACTCAGATTTATAAACCCGACAATGCCCGTGTGGTTTTATAAATCTGAGGAAACAAGTGAGTGTGCACATTTTCAATTCACCACACCTTTATTACAGCATTTTACCCTTTCTTTGGCTTGGGTTCACAACAAAGTTTCAGCTTTTTGTCCTGTTGAATGACCAGATGTCATCCAGTTAATTTGGATATATTTGACTGAATCTGAGCATGGTCCCGTCTTTACTCCACCATTTGACAGAAAACTCCAGCTCAGTCTCAACTCTCAGCTCTCTGTCAGCTCTGAGCCAAATGACACACAACTAATCATTTAGTAGCCAAGTCTCTAATATCTCCTCTCACCCACACAGCTCTTTCTGTATTGACGTAAACCTCCTCAAATTAAAGATGACTCTTGGCACTTAAATGCAGTATCCATGATTTCATTTCAAACTGAATGTGAATCTTCCTTACAAGTGTGTCCTGTATATTAATCGTTTTTAACATAAGAATTTAGTGAGTCTGTTTGGAGGATTTTAAGATGTTTGCAGTAATACTGTGCTGTGAGCTCTGTTAGAGAAGACCCTGTTTTTTCTTGAATCCCACATGTATGAGATATACATATGCATATGTACAGTGTTCAAGGACTTTCCACTTCATGTTTGTGCTTTGAGGTGTGTCTTGTTAGATGGAACCTAGTGTTTTAGTGGCTTCCTGGCCTCTCTGTTGCATTACTATCTTATGTAGACATGACTGTAGACAGTGGGAATGCAATAAGAATCAGTGCTATAAAAACATCAGAGCAGCAGTAACAAACAGCAAGTGTGTGGGTTTGAGTTATTTTTGGATTTCATCAACCGTTTCTATTTTGAACATCACTCAAATTGCACCAACAGTAGTTTCATTGCAGTATTTTTATTGTCTGTTGCTGGTAAGATGTACAACATTTTGACAGTGTAAGTGAGTTGTCATTATACATGCATAAATATTGCAAGGAACAGTTTGAGGAGAATATTATTAGTCATTTTTGTACTGGAGTTTAGTACCTGCATCAAAAACCACAATTTAATGAACTTTTCTTTACGTTTTACATTTTACTTTCGCGGATGGCTGCCTGTCAGAGTTGCTCTTCGTCGTGTCTCTTTTAACTACTTTTTCCTATTTATTTTACTTTTCTCTGCTTTTTCTTTAGTTAAATAGTTTTATAAATTATTGACTGGTGAAGACATGCTGCTTCACTCGTTATTTATCATTTTTTCTGGCAGCTGGAATACTTTTGTCAAGGTAGGCCCCAGTCCTGGCGGAGCAGCACCAGGGCTCCATTGTTTACACCAGTGACCAGCTGATGGCGGTCTTACGCAGTGGCCTGCATAGGGAGAGACTTAATATCCCCAAAGAACTGTGGAGGAAATACCGGGGCTGTAGAGCTGGGAAGAGACCGGTGGAAAAGGAAGAGGAGATACCGGCCGTATCTTTCTTCCATTGTGATGGGGAACGTAAGATCGCTGGCAAATAAAATGGAACAGCAGGGGGGTCAGAATATTCAGATCTCAAAATAAATATTTGGATACCACCATAATGACCGAATAGTCAGATATTCGGATATTCGGGTCCAGCCCTAGTGTTGTTACCCTAATAACAAACCATGGGTGACCAAGGACATCAAGGCCACACTGAACAGGAAGAAGACTGCATTCAGGAGTGGAGACAGAGAGGAGCTGAAGGAGGAACCTGGAGAGCAAGCTCCAGCAGAACAACAGGATGTGTGGAGTGGGATGAGAACCATCACTGGTCATGCTAAGAAGGCGGACCACATGATTGAAGGAGACCTACACGAGGCCAATGAACTAAACCTGTTTTTCAACAGTTGTTGTTTTGACAACATGGACCCTGCCCACCCTTCCCCAACTTCTCTTTTGGCACCCCCTTCCCCGTGCACTCACCTCACACCCCTATTATTACCACCCCCTCTCCCCACCAACCTCCCCCCACTCCCCTACACCTTCATCCTCGACACCTCTGCCCAGTCCTGTTCAGGCACCCCAGCTCTTCTGTCCCCCTCCACCACCAGTGTTCTCTCCATCCTCTCCCATCACGATCACCGCTGAGGATGTTAGAAAACAGTTCAGTCGTCTTCGTCCAGGAAAGGCTGCGGGCCCTGATGGCCTCAGCCCCAGAGTGCTGAAAGGATGTGCTACTCAGCTATGTGGGATTTTCCATTACATCTTCAACTTAAGCCTGAGCCAGATGGTTGTTCCTCAGCAGTGGAAAACCTCATGCCTGGTTCCTGTGCCCAAGAAGAAGAAGAACCCCAACATGCACAGTGATTACAGACCTGTGGTCCTGATGTTACATGTAAACGCCATCTTTTAATATATATTCATTAAAAGATGGCACCGGGGTGCCTGGCTGACCGTCTGTTGTTCTGCTCTGTGTTTGCTGTGTGTTTAGTGATTTACCTGTTCTGTCATGAGGTGTCGTCTCTCCTCACCTATAACCGTCAGACTCTGCTTGAGATTGGAGGACTCTCCGATCAGCTTGAATATGATCCATTGGTGAACTTTTCTCCATGCCTCAAAGAACTCCCAGCATTTCTGAGGTGTCCTCCACTCCATCTTGCCCGTCTGAGACGCCGGAGAAGACAGGGTAAACACAGAGGTCTCCAGGTCAGGCTCCAGGATCACCTGTTCGTGGGTCTGATTGCTGCATTAATTGGCACTTTCTGGATGTTCCCTCTGTCCTGCACTCAAGGAGGATTAGAGATCGATGGATCCCGCCGGTGCTCCATGACGTTAGCGGCTGTGACAGCGTCAGCTATTTGACAGACCCTGATCAGCTGTTGCTGCCTCCAACCAGCTGGCGTGTTCCGACCGGGAGATGTGGCGTGGACCGTCAGAACCTCTGCACACTGAAGTGGGCTTCATCATCTGACACTTTTAATCTCCATTTGGCCTTGTTGAATGTGAGATCCGTTACCAACAAAACTTTTTTCTTAATGACTTTTTTTCGTCACACAAACTGGATTTTATGTTCTTGACTGAAACCTGGCTCCGTGAAGGTGATCTTTATCCTTTTTTGGAGCTCCTCCTCCTGGATGTAGTTTTTCAGCTCCCCTCGCACCACTGGCAAAGGGGGAGGACTGGCATCCGTATTCAAATCCTTCTTTCACTTCCAGCTGTCATCTACTCCAGTTTGAGCTCCAACTCTTTGAGGTAAACACTCCTGTGAGTGTTCTCTGTGCTGTGGTCAATCGCCCACCAAAATTTAACAAAGACTTCATATGGGACTTTGCAAACTTTGTGTCGGGTGTTATTCTCGAATATGATCACTTTCTAATTTTGGCGATTTCAACGTGCATGTCTGCTATGAGACCAGACCGCGAGTCAGAGACTTTCTGAATCTCATTGACTCTTTTAATCTCGCACAGTCTGTTTCAGAGCTGACGCACGAAAAAGGCCACACTTTAGGTCTTGTACTGTCATATGCACAAATAACTGAACCCACGCACCCTTATCCGAACATCTACCTGTTCTATTTTCTTTCTCACTGCCTGCACCCTCCACCACCCACTCCGCACCCATTCGCTGTCTCTGTGCTTTTAATTCTTCAACTCCTCTGCAGTTTTCTGCTGCTTGAAAAGACTCCTATTCTCTGGATGACTTTGGCGACCTCAGTGTGGATGTCTGTATGATGACGTTTGATTCTCTCCGTATTGAGAGTTTAGACTCCATTGCACCAATGACTCTAAAGAGTGTAAAGCCACAGACTGAGCCTTGGCTGAATGAGTCCACTCGTGCGCTCAGACGTGCATGTAGACAGGCGGAGAGAACGTGGAAAAAGGACAATCTCCAAATTTCTCAGGATCTCCTGCGTGATTGCCTTGTAATTTATCAGCAGGCTGTTAGAGCTGCTAAAGCCGAATGTTTCTCCTCATGTGTCTCCAAAAGTGCTCACAAACCTCAAGTCCTTTTTAATGTATTTGACTCACTAGTGAATCCTTGCGATGCTGTCTCTGTTAAACCTTCTTCTTCTCTGTGCAAGGTTTTTTTTGCAATATTTTGTAAATAAGATTTCTGCTTTTAGATCCCCACTGCCTCAGGTTGCTCAGGACCCCTCAATTCCTTCAGAATGTTCAGCTGCCTTTCACCAGTTTGAGCCTGTTTCACTTTCTGCACTCACTGAAATTGTTGAACACCTACGTCCTGCTAACTGTCCATCTGACAGCATTCCATCTCGTTTGCTTAAAAAGGTTTTCAGGTCAGATGAGTCTTTTATGTTGCTTCTTATAAACCTGTGCCTCAGTTCTGGATGCGATCTATCCTCTTTCAAACATGCCACGGTGCAGCCTCTTTTAAAAAAGAAAACTTTGGATGCTTTGGTTCTGTCTAATTTAAGGCCAATTTCAAAACTCCCTTTTATTTCTAAGGTTTTAGAAAAAGTTATTTTTAACCAACTTCAAGAATTTTTGAAACGGGCCAACGTTGGTGAATTGTTTCAGTTTGGTTTTAAGCCTCTTCATAGCACCAAAACTGCTCTTTTAAAAGTTTTTCATGATCTACTTTTAAACCTTGATTCTGATAATTGTGCCTTTTTATTTCTTCTAGACCTAACAGCCGCATTTGACACAGTGGATCACACTATTCTCCTGTTATGCCTCAAGCACTGTGTAGGCATTGAAGGCACCGCTTTGGACTGGTTTAAATCTTAACTCGCAGCTGTGTGCAGTTGGGACAGTTTTCCTCATCAGTTGCCCCTCTGACCTGCGGGGTCCCCCAGGGGTCAGTTCTGGGCCCTCTACTGTTCTTCCTTTATATGTTACTCCTGGGTTTGATATTTAGGAAACGTGATATTCCTTTTTACTGCTTCGCTGACGATGTGCAGGTGTACTTGACATTAAAGGTCCCTTCTAAGGAATCTCTTCATGCTGTGTTTAATTGCATGAGGTATATTGTGTATTGTACTCTAGCAAAGTAATTTCCTCTGGAATAAATAAAGTAGATCTTATCTTTTCCAGTGTGGATACTGCGTTGCATGTAGAGATGTTTGCCACATTGGTAAGTTAACTAAAGCCAAATCAAAAAGTTGTTCCTGCCCTTCCCTTGTTATTACATTAAGTTCACATCACTGTACTGTAAAGTTTATCATTTTCAAGATGTCACAAAATTAGTATTGGCTGTTTAATACTGGCAGGAGTATTGATGCTTACCCATAACACAAACTAATGTGCAAAGATCAGCTGGTATCAGTCATATCTGGATTTATCTAACATAAACTATCACATTCAGAGACAGCGTAGAGGGACAGAGCTGGCTAATATTTAAGTCAGTCACATTACAAAGAAGACTTATGATGCACTGCTCGGGTTTTCCTCGAGCTGAATCTCTGAGTGATCTGTGACCATTCCTCCTGTTGGCACCAGTGCTAGAAGCTGCTGCTGATGGTCAATCTGGAGCAGCTGTATGAACTGAAGGAACCTGTCTCACACAGTCCTGGTCTCTCTGTTCCCAATCCTGTTTCCCGGAATTCTGTTGTATTTCAGGAAACATAATCCTCATGTCTAAAATGAGCTATGAGCTTTGCGTATGTGTGTTTTTACTACTCTGCCAAGGAGGCGAGCCTCGTTATTGATGAACGATATACGTGATGTATATACATATGTATATATGTGATGATCGGCGTAGGTTTGTCTGTGTGTCTGTCTGTCTGTTTGTCTGTCTTTCAACAACGAAGACTCAACATCAGCATCCACAATGCTAAGGTAAAGGAGAACTGAGAGATTTTAAGATCTCATTAATGCCACCTGCTTCCTCGCCCAACAACAGCTGGCATTTCGTGGCTCTGCTAATCGTGGCAACTATGTTGAACTATTACATGCTTTCGCTGAGAAAGATGACAGGCTAGCTAGACATTTGGAGACATCCACTGTATTTTCTGGCTTGTTAAATACAATACAGAATGATTTAAGCAGTCGGTGATGTCATTAGAAATGACATTAAAAAGGAGATCAGTGCAGCCCCATTTGTTGCTGTAGAAGTAGATGAGACCACAGATGTTACAAACCAAGCTCAGATTTCTGTCATATTACGGTATGTGGCTACATCTGAAGCAGGCTGTGAGGTGAAGGAAGCGTTTTTAGGCTTTGATGACGTGAGTGAGGACAGACACGCTCCTGCCATACATCCTGGGAGTGTTGGAGAAGTATGACTGTACTGAAAAGCTTGCAGCTCAGACTTATGATGGGCCCCAGCTTCATGGGGTGCAAGCTAAAATTAAAGAAAAAGTGCCTGAAGCCATGTTTACGCACTGTTACGCACACAAGCTGAACTTAGTGCTCTTGCATTCAGCAAAGTGCATCCCCGAATGTTGCACGTTTTTTAAAACAGCTGAGGGACTAGAATCATTTTTCAGCAAGTCCACAAAGCGCACTCACTTGCTGGATGATGTTGTCAAGCACCGTTTACCCAAAGCAGCACCTACAAGATGGAGCTCTAACTCTAGGCTGCTGCAGACTATAAGCATGCACCAAAGTGATCTGCGCACGTTATTTCATGACAGGAGCTGTCAGGATTATAGAAAATCCTCACAGCTGAGAATCCCAGCATGTCATTATCTCAGCCTGGAATGTAACATCAAGTGAACAGGTAAAAATATTTCCCAACCAAAAACCTTGGTTTAATGCCAATATCAGAGCACTACTCCAGGCCAGGCATTCACCACTGAGGTTAAGAGACAGGGAAGCCTACAGGAAGGCTAGAGCGGATCTGAACAGCAGCATCAAGGCTGCTAAAACAACGTACAGAGAGCAGATAGATGCCAACTTCAGGGAGAACAACCCCTGCTCCATGTGGAAAGGCATATAGAATATTACTGACTACAGACAATGCCCCCCCTCCCATTGACACTTCTCTCCCAGACCAGCTTAACACCTTTTTCTCCTGTTTTGAAGAGGACAACAGACAGGCAGAGGACACACAGCTGACATCATCAGAGCATGACCAGCCTCCCACCATCCAACAACATCAGGTACTGCAAACTGCAGACACTACAACTTGGAACCTCCCTCTGACTGTGGATCAAGGACTTCTTGACTAATGGACCCCAGCGTGTCAGAATGGGCACCTCCACATCCTCCATCATCCTCAATACTGGTGTTCCTCAGGGGTCTGTGCTGAGCCCAGTCTTGTACACACTGTACAAGACTGAGTAGTAACACATGACTGTGTTGCTACTCATGGCTCCAACACCCTCATCAAATTTGCGGGCCTCATCAACAATGGGTATGAGACACCATACAGAGAAGAGGTCCAAGCACTGGCAGCCTGGTGCAGTGACAACTACCTCAACCTCAACACCAAGAAGACATTATTGACTTCCAGAAGTTGAGGACTACACCGCACTCAGGCCTGAGCATCAGGAAGTGGAACGGGTCACCAGCTTTAAGTTTCTTGGCCTGCACATCTCAGAGGACCTGGGCTGGACTGTGAACACCACTCACATCATCAGTAAGGCCCAGCAGCGTCTCTTCTTTCTGAGAACACTGAGAAGGAACAAACTCCCTCCACCTCTGCTGAAAAACTTCTGCCGCTGCAAAATAGAGAGTGTCCTCAGCTATTGCTGTACGGTGTGGTACGCCAGCTGCACTGCATCTGAAAAGAAACTTTAGGCAACCTGCACAAACACAATAATTCACAATGATGACAAGTCTTGTAATGCACAGTACAATTCCCTGTAGTTAGCACTGCTTCATATTTTGATTAGAATTAAAACTATGTTTGGGTATTGCGCTATGAAAAAGTCACAGTGAATACTGTCTCCAGCAGTAACTTGCAGCGTGGGTTTGTTTTGCTTCAGTAAAAACAGTACAAAAGACCATGACAATGCTCAAGATTTTTCAGCCTGAAGTGTGTCCGCCTTTTGGTTTTTCTAAAAGTGCCAGAGTAACAATAATAGCAATTCAGACAGGACACTGTCAGATTTGAACCCTTTATTTCAGACTGGCATGCATTTGTGTTTGGCGGTGGCTCTGTTCAAGTGATGCCCTGGATTGATCTACACAAGCATGATACAGACAGTCCCTGAGCTTAAAAAAAACCCTGGCAGAGGCTGATACGGACAATGTTTTAAAAGAATACAGTCTGAATAGGAAGCAAATCTGTATATGCACAGATATTTCTTATAACGAGGAGGAGGAAGCTGATAACCGGTGAATGCTGAAGTAGCAGCCGTGTGGCAAGCACAGAGTGGGCAGAATGAATGAACGCTGCCTCAGTTATGACTCACACTAACAGGGAGGAGTGGACTGACTATGAGCACGATTGGACAGCATAGAACCTTGTGAATGGCCTGACTTCGTGCCTGTATCAACTAGCGCGAAGCTGCATTCATTTAACAAATCCCATAATACTAAATAATAATAATAATAATAATAATAATAATAAATTTCATTTCATGTAGATGCTTAATGTTTTCTGCAAAAAGTGCACATTGTTGCTAGTTTATTTCTAAGTTCATGTCAACTGTGGGATGCTGCTGCTGACCTTCCTCCAGCCCACTGCTTCCAGTTGCCCATTTCCACCAGTCTACTCTGCATTGACTTTACTATACATGATATGCTCATGTACACACTGCTTGAATCTTACTTACCAGCTATATATATAGTATATTTAATGCCAGAGCTGTAACAGTAAACTTATGAATCAGTTTCAATGCTGGCTTGTTCCAAATATCCCCAGTCACTCTGTATTCACTGTGCATCACTTTGTACGTTGACTTCAAAAAGTATTCACCCCCCTTGGCATTTTTAGTGTTTTGTTGCCTCACAACCTGGAATTAAAATGGATTGTTTGAGGGTTTGCATCATTTAATTTACAGAACATGCCTTCAACTTGGAAGATGTGATTTAATTTTATTTACTGAGAAGCAAAGAAAAAATAGGACAAAATAACATAAAGCATCAATGTGCATAACTATTCACTCCCCTAATGTCAGTACTTTGTAGAGCCACCTTTTCCCATCTCATCACCTCTTGGGGTGATGAGATGCGTTGGGTGGTCACCAGACATCGCTTTTTCCTTGATGGCCGAAAAGTTCAATTATAGACTCATCTGACCAGAGCACCTTCTTCCATACATTTTGGGAGTCTCCCATATGTTTTTTTTGTAAACTCAAAACATGGCTTTTTATTTTTAGCTGAAAGTAATGGCTTTCTTCTGGCCACTCTTCCATAAAGTCCAGCTCTATGGAGTGTACGGGTTATTGTGGTCCTATGGACAGATACTCCGGTCTTTGTTGTGGAACTCTGCAGCTCTTCCAGGGTTACCTTTGGTCTTTGTGCTGCCTCTCTGACTAATGCTGTACTTCCTCAGTCCATGAATTTTGGTGGGCGGCCTTCTCTTGACAGGTTTGTTGTGGTGCCATGCTCTTTCCATTTGATTATGATTGATTTGATGGAGCTCTTTTTTATAACCCAACCCTGACTTACTTCTCAAAAACTTTGTCCCTGACTTGTTTGGAGAGTTCCTTGGTCTTCATGGTGGTGTTTGATTAGAGGTGCTTCCTGCTTAGGTGTTGCAGCCTCTGGGGCCTTTCAGAAAATGTGTGTATATGCTGACAGATCATGTGACACCTAGATTGCATACAGGTGGACTTCATTTCATTAATTATGTGACTTCTGAAGGTGATTGGTTGCACCAGAGCTTTTTGGGGGACTTTCATAACAAAGGGAGTGAATACATATGCACATGCCAACTTTCAGTTTATATTTAAAAATTCTTTTTTATATATATATATTTCTCATTTCACTTCAAAACGTAGACTATTTTGTGCAGATCTATCAAATAAAATTCAGAGTAATGTACGCATGTATGCCAATGTGTGTTGTGTTTCTTTGTCCCCCACCCCTCCTCTTCTCCCATCCCTCCCCCTGCCCCACCCCCTCTATCTCTTCTGACTTTCTACCTCTTAACCTGGCCGGCCAGTGGCAGATGGGTCCCCCAATATGAGCCGGGTTCTGCTCAAGGTTCCTTCCTGTTAAAAGGGAGTTTTTTCTTGTCACTGTCGCCTTAGGGTTTGCTCTGGGGGTTCATACCATTTGGGCTCTGTAAAGCATCTTGGAACAATCTGAATTGTAATTGGCACTATATAAACAAAATTGAATTGAATTGATAATAACTAAAGATGAATGCCAACAGTGCAGGAATCAAAGTGTTTTATGAGGACAGAAATACATCTGACATGTTTTTTAGACCACCGTGATGCACACAGTGAGTTCTCATGAGGAACATCTGTAAATATACACAACTGGCTTAACTACTTGGTTGTATGTGGTTTAAAGGGGTTGGAGTTTGCACTGTTAAATTGCATTTGTATGGAAATAGCTGATCTGATAACAGGAGATTAAGGGATGTACTCCTTGCACATGACACCTTCCTCTGGTGGTTTGGTTTCCTCTTTGCGGTCTCCACTTCAGGCCAAACACACACTGGCAATCAAATATTGCTCGCTGGCCTGATGCTGCTCACTAATGACGAAGCCGTGTGGTCAGCAGAGATCAATAAAACTGGAGGGAGAGAGAGAGGTGGTTGGATGGGAGATCAGGGCCGTGCAGAGACCTTTGGAGGGGCAGGTGCTCAAAATTAGAGGAGGCACATGGAGCACGAATTTGAAACACCATATAGAAACATACCTTACAATATAACTGGCTGAATTGTAGCAACCCATATTCATAAAGAAATTAACATGGAATCATGACGTACCATATCACTGGCCACACCTCATATCTTTGTTAGGGGGCAGTCTGTGTTTGACCTGATGAGGTAAACTGAACAGCTTCTGTTGAGGGGGTTGGTGAGGAGGATGATGATGATGATGATGATATCACTGGAGATGGACTGTATTGATCTGACAGTTTAGACACTACAAAGAGCACGGGAGAGATAGCAGCTGATTAAAAAAGTGTTCTGTGATCATGCAAATGCATGTACATAGTTTTAGTGAAATAACTTTACCTCTGCCTCATTGCCTCTAGAAACAGGAAACACACTGCAACTCACTGACAGTAAAATAATACATCTCTCTGATGCACTTTGCCCATGACAACAGAAACATAGAGAAACATGCAGAAGCCTGGCAGACTTTATCCTCTCAGCAGCTGTGTGGTTAACTAGCAGCTAGAACTGATGACAGGTGTGTTAGTCACACACAGGATGCTCACTTCACTTCATCAGTCATCTAGAATACACCGCTGCAGAACCTCCTGACCATCAGGACCATCAGTTGTTGAAGTCCTCCCTCGTGTCTTCGCACCTCAGGGCAGTGAGGGACGTCTACCTGGATCATGTGACCGACCGAGGGTAGATCTGAATTATTATTATTATTATTATTATTGTTTTATTTATTATTTTTGACCACAAAGACTTTCACACACACTTACAAATAAAAAATAAAATTAAATAAAATTTAAAAAACAACTTTGACAAAAGGGCACTTTGGGCATGAAGGGGCAAAGGGGCAGGTGCTTCAGCCCCCCCTGCACATGCCTGTGGGAGATGGAGGAAAGGGTTGAGGTACAGAGGTGTGGAACAGGTGAAAACTGTATGTTGGAATCATGCAGAAGAGAAGACATTGAAGGAAAAAAGCTAAATAGAAACAGGAGATCATTTTAAAGGCTGATATTGACGTGTTGACATTCAAAACCTCATGGTGGCCATTTTGTCTAACTGCAAAGATTTAGAGTTTATTCCTGGCATCACTTCAACCCTCATGGCAGACTAAACTGTCTTGAAATCCCGACAATAAGAGAATATTTTGATGCTTTATGTGAAGTATGAATCCAAAGTGGCCTGTTAGAAAAATTCTGTATCACACTGAAAGGTAGAAAACTTCAAATGAGTTTGCACGTCTGCATCAGAGCAAAGGAGCATTCAGTAGTGTCTGTATTTTACAAGAGCGTCAGCACTGATCTGTCTTCTTTCACAGCCTTGTTTACATCCTCCTGCAACTTCAAAGGCACAACGCATCCTGACACTTCACACCGATTCTAAAGGTTTACTGTGCAGCGTGCAACCATTTGAACTATTCATTCCCAAATGTCCTCCAGCCAGAACCCATCTGAACTGCTTTTAAAGCAGGGAAACACATTGTCTGGTTACGTAATGGTCATTTTTGTCCCACGGGAACACAGAGACACTTTCCTCCAGTGTCAGCTCTTTCAGTAAGCTCTAATTAAAGAAAGACAATGAACAGAGCTGAATGGTTACCATTGATGGCATAAGGTTGGAGACAGGGAACAGTGAGGTCCAAATTAAAGTAACCGGAGTGAAACTAAATCAAAAATTGTAAAAACAACCTTTGCTTTGCTATGTATTTTTCATATATTTTTCATTTCTATATCAGAATTATAGTGTTTGCAACAATATACTGCAGTTTTCTCTGTTTCTTTGCATGTACTGTACATTGTATGCCAATAAAATGGTCCTCATTTACTTGGCCTATACTCATATACCAAATGGTGACACTGTTAATTGCAACATATAAAGGCTAATGTTGGCCTGAGAATGTGAGATGACAGACTCATAGCTTTTGGATTGAGAGAGTGGATCATATCAACAGGGTCTGCTGCAGTACCACTGAGGCCAGCAGCAGCATTACCAGCATGTAGAAAAGTGATGGAGAGAGGAAAGCAGATAAATGGAGGGTATTCACATCACGTCAACGGTGTGTCTTCTCTCGAGCAAGTCCCTTATGCTTGTTTAATAGGTCTAGCTGATGTTAAGCATTGTTTGAATATCGATGTTCTCATGAAGATGAATCTGAATGACTTTGTTGACCCTTTAATATTTACTTTTGCATCATGATGCAGTGTAGATGGGCTCAGAGGGGACTGACCTCCCTATACTTGTTGCCGTTACTCCTCTCTGGATATTCATGTACCTGAAGATCAGCTAAGACCAAGACTTCTTTTTCATCCAATCAAACGTGTAGATGATTTACCGAGCACATTTATGTTTCCCGCTGGGTGTATAGTTTCACATTTTAGCTATGCTGGTAGCATGGCTGTAGCAAAGGCATAATTTCTTTGCTGGTCCTACGCTTTAGCCCAGACTAGAATATCTTAGAAAAACTATTGGAGAAATCGCCATGAATATGGGTACAAACTTCCATGCTCCCCAAATGATCAACCCAAATAATTTTGGTGATCCCCTGACTTTACTTCTAACTCCTTAATGAGTTCACAAGTTGGGTTTACTCTGAGACACCTACACAGAGTGTCCCCTGTCTTTTTTTCTGGTGCCAACTGCAGATTGAAGTTGTATTTATTTTTATGGATTTCTATGAAATTTGGTGGAGACCGATATATTCTCCTTTGGATAAATTGTCATCACATTTCGGCTCGTGCCATCATCACGTCAAAAAAAGGCGCTATTGGGACTTTGCAGCCCGACCTTGTATATAATGCTAATTAGTAAATGCTTGCATGCTAACACCCTTAATTATAAAAGGGATTGTGGTAAATGTACTTGGTCGACATGAAATTGTTAAACTTGAGATTGTGAGCATGTTAGAATGTTGATGTTGCCGTAGTACAATCCCACAGAGCAGCTAGCATGGCTGCAGTCTTGTTGGATGTCATGAGCTCTCCTTTAGCAACTCAGTCAGGCTTCAGAGTGCATCATAGCACAGAAACAGCTCTGGTGAAACTTACTAATGACCTTCTCATAGTGTTAGATTAATGGACTTGTTTTGTTGGACCATAGTGTGACATTTGACACCACTGACTTTTACTACAGCGACTAGAACATTGTATTGGCATTAAAGGGACAGCACTGGACTGGTTTAGATCCTACTTATCAGACAGGTTCCAGTTTGTGCACATCAACAATTGAGACTTCAGTCTAACTCGCTGTCTTTGAGAAGATGTCTCCATGTCAGTGAAGAGGGATGGTGTGTTCGCTGCCTGCCACCTTGTGTGCAAGGTTCAAGGCCCTGAGTGTGAATCGCTTCATTTTCTCTCGTGTCTCACCTCTACTGTCTCCTTCACTCTTTCGTCTCAAAACCCTCAGTCTATCCCAGACTGCTTCTTTTTGCAGAGTGCAAAATGATAATGCTGAAAATTCTCCGTAGGCCACTACAAAGCTGGCTATATTTTCACAGGAGGTCATTTCAAAGACAGTTAACTGTCCGACATCAACGCTCAGTGCATTCTGAACCAAAGCCAGTATTGGAAAAGGGGAAGGAGATCATACTCACAGAGACCCTCACTAAGCTCTGCATGTTTTTGTAGATTCATATAAAATTGGACAAAGAAAGTGTTTTGAAACAACAGGGCTAACCCATTTTATTTTATCTCATAGATCTATTGTTACATTTCTCAGCTGTGGTCTTTAGTTCAGTGGGTTCTTTCTCAGATTGGCAGACACCTTCAGGATACAATAGATGTTGTACACTTAATCTACTGTCTGGTATTTTGGGCTGCAGACAGTGCATGAACTAGCTCATCAGTCTCTGTTATAAAATGTTGTCAACTGTATCAAATACAGCACTGAGATCAGAAGAACAAGCATAGAATCTAGTCCACTTTCTGAAGCTATTAGAAGATCATTGGTGACCTTCACCAATGCTCTCTGTACTATGATGTATTCTAAATCCTGACTGAGACTCTTCAAATAAACCATTTATGTACAAATGGCCACGTAATTGATAGAGCTTTTTTGAAGATTTTTCAAATAAAGGGAAAATTGCATGTAATTCTATAGTTTGCTAAAACACGTGAATCATGAATATAGTTTAGAATAGAATGCTTTAACTGTCAGTATACACACATAATGTGTAATGAAACTAATGACAACTCTTGCGTTGTATATTGCGCTGTTAACAACTGAAAAAAAAACCCAGCTGTAATGTGTTCAGTACCTGTATTGCACTTAGGTAAAATGTTGTGGTGAATCTGGAGGTGCGGGTCTGGATGGGTCCTCCTTCTTCATCCAGCACCAAATCCTTTGTGTTCGAGGAGTTGAGTACCAGGTTATTGAGGGAGCACCAGGTGGTGAGGTTCAGGATCTCCTCTGCAGAAACTAAAGCCCACAAACAACATCCTTGCATAACTGCCAGATTGTTCTAGATGTTTGTGTGCCTCCACTGTGTGGAAGGCTGTGTTGATGGCATCACCTATGGATCTGTTGGCTCTCTATGCAAATTGGTGCTGATCCAGGCTGGAAGGCAGTGAGGATTTTATGTGCTTCAGCACCAGACTTTCAAAGCACTTCATCACAGTTGAAGTGAGAGCTTCGGGTCTGTAATCATTCAGACTGCTGACCGACTGTTTCCTGTGGATGGGTACAATAGTGGCAGATTTTAGGCAGCTGGGGACTTTGCAGGTAGTCAGTGAGAGGTGTAAAATGATGTGTAAAAGATTGTAGTAAAAACCTCTGCCAGCTGGTCTGCACAGCTCCTCAGTACCCTCTCCTGGACACCGTAGGGACCAGCAGCCTTTGACGGGTTCACACTCCACAGTATCCTCCTGACCTCCTCTGTGCTCACAGTGAGGACCAGGTTTTCAGCAGGTAGCAGCATAGGGCCATCCTCCTCCTCACTTACTTCAAATCTAGCAAAGAACTGGTCTAGCTTCTCCGCTAGGTTTGTGCTGGTGCTGGGGTGGGAGCATTGGAGCTGTTAACAAGCTCACAGATACCCTGTCAAACACATCAGGTTCCCCTCCGTGAAGTCACCCTCCATCTTCCTTGCATACGCTGCTTTCACCCGGTGGAATATTATGGTTGAAACTCTGGTTGGAGTCCAACTTACCACAACACACTCCAATGCAGAGCAGCTCCTCTTTACTGCACTTAGTAGTAGTGCTTATGGTAAAAAAAAGGAGCAAAAACGTGTAAAAGAGTTGTCTGACTGCTGCACTACGGAGCGCTGTCATTCGTCCTCCCAGCTAATCAGAGAGCATCTTTAACTGCAGACTATCACCAGCTGTCTGTCAAACACTGCTGCTGCTGTTGCTGTTGCAGAAGTTTATAAGTAGAGGTTTAATTACAGCAACCATAAAAGCCTTCAGTACACAGTCTGGTAGGAATCGTCAATAATAACATTGGAAAAAGCATCTTATCATTTGTCTCGGTCCCTTGACCCAGCAGACAGGTTTTTCACCAGCATTAACATTGTCTCTGCTTTCTCTCCTATGCATGCTCAGTCGAAAGTGCTGCTTGTGTGTACAGGGTCAAGCTTTAATCAATACCTTCAACTGTCTTTTTCTTTTACAGTGTGTAGAAGCCAAGAAGTACTGCTGGTATTTTGAAGGCGGATACCCCATCTATTTCATGTAAGTTCCACTCTTACAGCTTTACACCAGGAACCTCAAATCTCCACACAAAAACTTCATCCATAATCTTAATGTAGCTACTGCACTGAGATTTAAATTGTTGTTTTGAAACTACACCACAAAAAAAAACTACGCTGGATTGTTTGTAATGTTCATGAACCTTCTACTACATTGTGCAGGAATGCAAGAAGTGACAGAACACAACAGGAAATTGCTCTTTTATCCTAATGTGAACCAGTCACGTCTGGCTGATTCGGACTCACCAGCACCACACCTCCTCTCTTTTGTAGGGCTGATACATTCCTTGCTGTGATCCCTTAATGCATCATGTCAGGGGATGCACAAGTGGTTACCAGCTGATTCTGGAGTCAAGAAGTCAAAAGGAAAATGGAGAGTTAAATTTACTCTGCGACCACTTGTGAACTTTCATACTAAGTGGTAATACTTTGATTAAAATGAAAGATTGGGGGGATGATAATGTGGTAATACACAAACAATCAGGACAGTGACACAGCCAGAGACAAAACAGTCTGATTGGAGCCTGAGCTATCAGTCAGTCTGTATGACTTCATGTTTGTTAGAAGTCGGTGTAAATATGAACTGGTCAGGATCAGATGAACCCGGTTACAGTCTGGCAGTGGCCCCCAGAACATTGATATTCAACTGATGACATATGAATATCAATGTTCAAATGTCATTTCTGATATGACCACTCACAGCTCATATCAGCCCTGCCAGCTGGTTCATCAACAATTTTTTTTAATAACAATGAAAATACAGTGATTTATTCTGCTATTTGTATTATTGTAGAACTTGCCATAACAGAGCAGGCCGTTATGGCTAATTGCTATTATTATTACAGTTACTGCTGATTTACTGCATACTCCTTGCTGTGTGTCTTTGTGTTGCAGATGTCGCTCCTATGAGGACTGCTGTGGGACTCGCTGCTGTGTGAGAGCCCTCTCCATCCAGAGACTATGGTACTTCTGGTGAGTTCTGGTTCGGTCTATATTTACTGGTGCAGGGTTCAGGCAACTCTGACGCTGAAACACCTGCTTTCAGACTCTCACCAGTAATAAATGTTAATGCAAAGTGAGACACATTGTCCACTTATGTTGATTGATGCCTTAATCAGCGTCCTCTGACAATACTGTGGTAACATCATTTATTCCTTTAAAAGAAACCTTTTTTTGTTGTTGTAAGTTAGTCACCAGTTTGATCACAAGATTTAATTGTCAGCTTTTTATGGATTTGGATCAAGACATTTTTACTCTCTGACTCTTTCAAGATTTGTGCTGCTCATGTCAAGACTGTCAGAACCCATTTTTTGGATTAAAATCCAACAATTAGTTATAGATGCATTAAAAGTTGCTGAGTGCAACTTGTAACTGATCGAAACAGTGCTGAAGGAATTTAACAATAGAATAAACAGTATTTGGTGTTTTGTTATTGGAATTCATTGCTAGCCATCAGACCAGACTTGTGTGGATTTGTAAATAACCCATAATGCATTTCATGCCGACTAGCAGCTACGACGAGGAGAAAACTTTCAGAGGTAACAAGTATTTTTGGGAATACTACTGTTATTGTGACACAAAATGTAGTTTTCAGATTATTTCAGGTGAGAAAGTAGTTGTGTAAACGTCAAATATGTGGTCAGTCTGTCAAGATAAAGCCTGATTAAAAATTTCCTCCTATGGTTTCGGAGATGTGAGCGTCCAGGTTCGATGGCTATGACCGGCCGGTCAGCGCTCACTGTAGCCGCCGAAAGCAGCCTCATCACGGCAAGACTTTTGAAATCTGCCGCTGGCTCTGGTGGTTATATAGCGGTTAAACATATATAAATAGTTTTACGTTTATCTAACGGTCATACTTTGGCCTCACTGTATTTTTTATTGTTCAAAGAAAAATGGGTTTGAAACAAATTAAAGTTAATGTTCATAACTTTATATTGTTAATGTCTTACTCAATCGCTCACTTTGTACTTCTGAATGATTGTCTTGTCTTCATTGCCTGTAGTACAACTTTTGTTATGATTGTTACTGTGCATTAAAAATAACATTTAAGAAACATTTTATTCCAGGGACATCTGAAGAAACCCAGATCCTCCCTGACTGCTGGGAGACTCCACAGACAGAACATCATCAGCTCCATCTTCAGCATCTGGACCAGCATGATGCTGTTCATGGAAACTGAAGGATAGAAAATGATTAAATGTATTTAAGCATTTTGCATTAAATATTTTTCAACTGTGTACGGAAAGTGAATTGAATTGTTGAAGCCAGAAGTAAATTCTCCTCTAACATCAGACCTGTTTGATCAGATGCTGCTGATGTTTGAAAAGGTTTCTGTTTTATTACCAGACAGGCAGAGGAAGAGCTCACCTGTAGGAGCTCACCTGTATCCAGGTTCTGAGTTAAGTAGCTTGTTGTTTTTCACCATTAAAATAACCGGAGAAGATGAGCCGAGGCAATGACGTCATCAAGTACGCTGGTGTTCCAATTGCACATTAACCGAGACGTGTTCTTGGGAGTCCGGACTTTGGAGTCATACTCGCAAGTCCGTACTCGCCGAGTACGGACTTGGAATTGAGAAATGGCTCCAGACTCAAGCCTGATCTGCTCCTCACCTTCCTGCCAGTCTGGAGCTTTCAGAGCACTGATGATGTGTTTTGTTTTTCTCTCAGGGTTCTGCTGATGATGGCAGTGTTGTTCTGCTGTGGTGCTGGCTTCTTCATTCGCAGAAGGATGTATCCATCCCCTCTGAGAGATGAGCCAGCCTTCAACGTGTCCTTCACCAGGCACCCAGTCACCACACCAGGTACAATGTGGGTCAGGCAGTTGCACAAATGAAAAGATAGCATACACAAGCTAAAATGCACTCAGTAGGGTGGGATTATCAAAATACACATTTGAGCTACACCAATTAATCAAGTCATATCTTGAAAGCATTAGTCCTTTAAAAAATAAGTCTCTGATTGCAACTTCAAAAAATATAAATATTTTCTGGTTTTCTTTCTATATGACAGTAAACTGAATATTTTTGAATTGTGGACAAAAAAAGACATTTTAGGGCATCATCTTGGGCTTTTGGAAACTTTGATCAACACATTTGACCATTTCCTGACATTATATAAGCCAAACAATTAATAAACTAATCGATAAAATATCTGACAGAAGGGGCTTGACTTTTCACACTAGCATTGGTTTTTAAAGAGAATAAGGACACGCAAACAAAACTACACTTTATTTTAATCAGGGTATTGACAGTGTTGAAAATGCCTGTGCTTTGATTTTATTTTTATAAAAGCTGTATGAACCCTAAGTCTCAAACACCATACATCTTCCAGCAATGCCCTCAACAGGGAGAAGTGATGATGGACATGAGGTGTCTGTTCCCTTTAAGTTCCAAACCTCTACTGACTTTCCATAAAAATGTTTGTCTGGATGGGGATGAAGCCTGGAAACTCCTGCAATTGCACATCTAAATGTAGTAGTCTTTGACAGGACATCAATAGCTATGAACTGCTTCATAATGGCTGGCTGTAGTTCTGTCTGAGGGTCAAGGATGGGTTCCTTAAAACACACCACCTAGCATATATGTATGCTGACCTTTCTGCTCTAGATCTGTCATTCAAGTATGTTACAAGTTTGCTTGAAATGGCAAAATGATCAACTGTAGTTCCACAGTTTTCAGGGTACATCTGATTGTTAACATTGCATGTACACTACCACTCAAAAGTTTAGACACACCTTCTCATTCAATGGTTTTTATTTATTTGTATTATTTTCTACATTGTAGATTAATACTGAATATTAACACTTTTTTGTTTACAACATAGTTCCATAAGTATTTATATGTAGGAAATTCAGCGGAAAAGACGAAAGCACAGGCCTAAAAATGCGATAAGAATATATTCCATTTGTAGGATATTTTTAGTCAGTTTTCACACAGTGTTCTGAATTGGTAACGTTAAGCAGTGATGCCATCTTTGTTCACAAACATGACTTTTTGCTTTTTTTATTAGACTTCATAACTCTGAAGGAAACATGCACTATGAACCGGGTTAGGGTTAGGGTTAGGGTTAGGGTTAGGGTTAGGGTTAGGGTTAGGGCAGCACACAGGTTGGAAAACTCCTGGCTGCAGAAGGATGGAGGCTGCACTATCCACCCACACACCCCGTCAACGCTGCCATCCTCCTCATCTGACATCATGTCAGTGGTGATGTCCCTCCATAGCGCCATTTCATCTGGAGCAAGTACTGTCTTACTGGCATCCAGCACACAATCAGTACAGGAAATCAGTATCACTCAATACAGTTACTAATGGAACAGAAAAATAATCAATCAATCAAGTACCATGCCCTTCAGCATAGGTGATCATTTCTCCCCAGCTCCTCCAATCTTTTGCTCTCTGAATTGTGATTGTTGCCTGTTCCATGTGTAGCCACGTGGAACGAAATGATAGATGGTCTTCCATCAGTAAGTCCATCTATCATTTTCATTCTGTCTGCCTCATCCTCTCTTCCCGTTAATTTTTTCAGTTGTGACGATATATTCCAGGGTCTCCTTCCTTATGATGTGTCCAAAAAATGTTGCTTGCCGTTTCCTAATTTTGTTCAGTAGTGTATCATTTGTGTTTAGTGTTTTTAAAACATCTTCATTGGTTATTCTGTCCCTGTAAGATATACGCAGCATGCGTCTGTAAAACCACATTTCTGCTGCAGTGATTTTGTTTGACATTTTATTATTTATGTTCCAAGATTCACATCTGTACATCAGAGCTGGTAAGATTTGAGTGCCTTGAAAAGCGCTATATAAATCTAATCCATTATTATTATTATTATTATTATTATTATTATTATTATTATTATTATTATTATTATTATTATTATTATTATTATTATTATTAACCCTCCACCCCAATACACACCTTATTTGCATTTTTATAGCTCACAGCATTTTCATAGCTCACAGCATTTTCATTTACACTGGAGAGCTTCCCCTGTCTTGGGGGCTGGGAGATTAGCTGTCCACGTCAATTCATTAACCTGATTAGGTTAACTGGTGATAGTTGGTTAACTGGCCATAGTTGGTTAACTGGCCATAGCTGGTTAACTGGTGATAGTTGGTTAACTGGCCATAGCTGGTTAACTGGTGATAGTTTCCGTCTCCAGATGTTTCGTCCGCAGATTCATCACAGCCACACCTGGCTTTGTGTGAAATAAAGGTGCTAGATAAAAAAGACCTCACCGAAAAACGTCAGCATCACTCCTTAATGAAGTCTATATCCATGTAAATATTATCTACAGACAGTAAAAAGAAATGTCACAAATCACAACTTAACACAGGCTGCCTGGTTAATAATGAGCTACAAAACTATTTATTGTCTCACCATAAAAAAACCCACAACATAGAAGCACATCCACTGTGGTGTGTTGTGTGTTCGTCTGTGTGTTAAGTGGAAAAGATCCAGAGCAGAACTTCGAGCTTTACTCGAGTTTGTCCACAGAAACACACTCAGACCCTCAGCAGCCTCCCATCATAACAACATGCAGCAGAACATTAGCTTGATTTGCTAAAATGCATCGAAACAAACTGAGACCACATTGTTAAAACTAGTCAGAAAACAATAAAAACACATTTCAGTCAACCTGTCATTTCAGACTACGTCACCCGCTGACAATATTTTTAAGAAAAATGGCAGTAAAGGGATTTGAACTGATGGCACCATTGGCAGCGGGGTGGGATCTGTGAGAGCTGTGGGCTGCCGATGTCTGGGAGACGGATGGTGGCGGCTTGAAGTTAGTATTTGCAACCAAAAAAAAAGAAAACAACAAGGTGTAAGAACGGCCTGACAGACTAACTGTGAAAACAGAGTCAACAGTTTGCTGGAGAGTGGAATGATGAGATGAACTTTAAGGACAGCCGTGATTGTCACCTTAGAGCTGCTCTAGGGGTTCATATGGGTTCTGTAAAGCATCTTGAGACAATTTGATCCGTAATTGGCGCTATATAAATAGAATTGAATTGAATTGAATCGAAAATTAAGTACAGGCTTATCTTTAAACAATCTTTAAATTCATTCAAAAACATAATGGGAGCCAGTATGTGTAAATTATGAAATCATGTCTCTTATAAATGATGAAATCACATATCTTAGTTCTGGTTGAAGTTCTGTAAAGTCTGGAATTGATCAATAGAGTTTTGGTTCAGTCGGGTAGAAAGTGCAGGTCCAGGTGCATCTGTGTGTCAAAAAATGGACAGAGACCATCAGGTTTTATATATAATAGACCCAAGCAGAAGCCTGTATATTGACTGTTTTTGTGCATCTTAAGTGCAGCGGCATGCTTGTGTCTGTGTTTGTAAGAAAATGAAATTGATCCCAAAACCAATCCCTGTCACACATCGTACTTAACAGGTGTAAATGATGCGAGGTTGTTCACAGAGATGCAGAACCTCCTGTTTTGCAAATATGATTTAAAAAATAATTATTCAGTCAAATTTGAGACTGAACCAAACATTATCTTTTCAGGCTGTTTTGTTTCCACATGATGTGTTTGATTTTCTTTCAGTTTCATCTGTTTTCCACTTGCCTAATGTTTGCTGACAGTACAGTTTGCCGTAGCAACAATGTGTCAAGCTTGCTGGTAAGAGAGCTGATCTAATCTAATGGGAATTTGATGGTAATAACATGACAGAAATAACTTCTCCTTCATAACTATAAGATGAGGAAAGTTGTCACAGAAAGGATTTTCCTTTCCTTTTATGGAAACAGTAGAAAAGGAGGATATATGACACTGTTTGAGAGGAAGTAAATCTGAAGAGAAGAGCTAATTGAACTTTAAGAAACATAAAAGAGAGCTTCATATACTCTGTGTCTCTTCTGGTTTGTATTCACACAGCATCTTCTAATTTTCAGCATTACTTTGGTCATTTCCTTGTTCATCTCCTCACTGTAAATTGCAATCTCTCAAGATGAATTATTTTAGACAAACTAGCCTAATCTTGTTTGTTGTGATCTACAGTGTGGCCTTTAAGGATCCTTTATTTTACACTTGAGATTCTGGAGGGAAGTAGGACACCTGATTAAATGCTCTGTCATTATTTGCTTGCAATTTTTACTCAGTGTCAGTCAACCAAGCAGAAAATTGAATGGAGCGCTTCAATAATAACCACAGTGTAAAGCTCTGCTCTGCAGGCAGACTAGATACTGGAAAGGTGACCCAGAGGAGGAAGTTATGTCTAGTTTCTCTCCCTGATGAACTTCAAAGTACAGTCAGCATCACAGGCTACTTGTTCTAATGATTTCTGACACTCTGCTCTTAGAATCCAAAATGATTTCATGAGAGTTTGTTCAGTGCTTTTAGTTGTAGCCAAACACTTTATTCCACAAGAGGTAAAATAAGGATGTGACACCATTCAGTGAACAGACAAAAAGAAAATGAAGGTGAACACTTATCTTTATTGATGTTGGAATAGGTATGGCAGCAGCAGGATTATTATTTTCAGTCTTTTCTAGGGGTACCATCATTTTTGTCCAGGCCTGTTTCATGAGTTTATTTTTTAAAATAATTCAGTTGAACCCCGGTTCAACAGCAATGTCTGATTTTCATTGGATAATTTTCATTGAATTTTTATTTCTTATTACTTTTGTCAGATTCAAATTATTTCTGTGACCATTGTGGGTTTTTCTTTCATTAACTGATGGGTACCAACAATTGGTGATGAGAAGTGTTTCCATCCACTTGTTTGTTTTATTGTAAAAATGTCATGTATTGATATGCCAGCCTTTCCACCTCAGACAGACACATGGTAGAGCACTTACTGTGAACTGACTCCTTATACAATCGTATTGTTGTGAATGAAAACGGGTATTAATTTGCATTTTTTTATATCAGACTTTCCTGGTCTGACTGTTTGTTCTTCTCTGTGTAGTCTCCCAGCAGCTGGGGAGCATGCAGGGCTTCGGGGTCAATGGGATGACAGGAGGTGACCCAGGAGTTTCCATGACACACCCGGCGTATCCGGCACAGCCTGGCTCTACCCATATGATAATGAATTCCTACCCTCCACCTCCATCCTACTGCAACCACCCTCCGCCATCCTACGAACAAATATTTCAAAACAGCGACAAGAAATAACATCTACAAGGAACTAAGGATATGGAACTTGATGAGGGAAAGTGGCCTCAGGCTGAATTTTCAGGACACAAGAGCCACCTGCCAATTGTCTGCAACTTGGTGATTACTGTTTGTGGGTGTAAGAGTTGGAAAAACACAATTCCCGTTCATGGAAAAGACCAAAAGAGGCACAATCAACATACACTCACTCACGCACACACACACACACACACACACCTTCATCTGTAGTGCTTCATTAACTCTTGATTTTTGTGCATCATATATACAGTGACCGTGCCAGCCTTGTTCCAGCTGAGGTTTTAGTGCATCACTGTCACCCGTCTCCTTCACCTCCCGTTGCAACTGCATCTATAACTGCAGACCAGAACATGGGCACTCACTGTGTGTTAAAATGCTGGATACAGTAATGGCTGTTCTAACAACTGTTAATAAATAGTCTCATCCAAACAGTAAAATAAAAATACATAATTATAAAAACATATTAAAAGGTTCTACTCAAAGAACAGCTGTTAAAAAAGAATAGCTGTTATATTATTATTAAATAATTTTAAGAATGACATAGACTCATTTTCTACCCAGCATTGTACTGTAACATGGGCTCTTTATTTGATGAGGAGCTCTTGATCCATTTTATATTACAGAATGTAGTCCAGTTATGTAATGAGTGAATGAGCACCTGCAGCAGTGGTGGCCTCATTCTCCCATGAACAGCAATGATGGCTTCATTTCAGGATGTTAGGGTGGATTGTCACTCTTGTTCTAGTGTCACATGCAAATTTTTAGTAAGACGTCCACGTGGTTCTGTATGCTGCTGCTGTCTCACCGGTCTATGGGAAATAAACGGTACGTCACATTTGCTCTTATTTAAAATTGGAAACTAACAGTACAAATTCACTGTATTACAAATGCATGCCCCACAGTGTGAACTTAACGCAGTAGAAGGCAGTACAACATTCGTTACTGAGATTCAAATTTACATTTTTTTCCAGAACGTTGTATATTCCCCTTTATTTTTGATGGCTTACTCAATTTTGACAGTGTCCTTTGCAATTGCAAAGTTATCATGTTGCAATATTCCTCTTCTCCCCTGCAGACTGGAGTCAGCCAAGTCATTTTATAATCATGTTTATTTATTTAACCTTTATTTAAGGTAGTTGAGAACTGATTCTCATGTTTAATAACGACCTGGTTCATACAATTAGGCTGACTGAAAATCAGATTTCACCTATTTCACCTATTTATTTATTTGTCATGCACTGACTTTCTACTTTGGGCCTGTATTTTCAATTTAGCCCTCCCTTACTTTTGATTGTTTTTCAGAGGAAATACTCTATTGTTAAACTTCAAAATAATGCAGTTATTGAGGTGATATGAATGTGAATGTGTATTGGTGATATATTACTTCTGTAGTATTTTGTACTACTGGCACAGCAATGCAACCTTAAACATAGTTTGCTCTTTACATATGTATAAGCAACTGATGAAGCATTACTAGCCTTTTGGCTAAAGGTACTTTCAATGTCACATAAGAATCAGCATTTACACTGAAACCATAGTGGTAGATCATCCACCACGTTCCTTCTTGGTGCTGCTGCATGAAATCACAGACCTGATGTGACATTGCATATTTTGAGAACTGTTTAGGTCAATGTTAAATAAATTGAATGCAAAGTTGAAGTAAGGCATGAGCATAAACAGATACAGTTGAAGACAAAATTATAAGCCCCATTATAAAACTTTTGTTTTATTTTTAGTGCTGTTAAATAGATCAAGGAATTCCAAAGTTAAAGCACATGTTTGCACAACAGTGGTTTGTGCTTTGGCTCAATAAAAAGGTCAGTTCACAAGGGGGCTAATAATGTTGACCCTTGTAATTTGTCAGTTTTCTAAAATTATGTTGTATTGTATGCAAAGAAAAACAATTAATGTCTGCTTTCTGAAGAAAACTAGCATGTTTAGAAGTGCTATGTTGAAAATCCTCTGCTCTGTTAAAAATGGACCAAAGAAAATTTGGAAAAAATTTCATAGTGGGGCTAATAATTTTGTCTTCGACTGTATGTAATTCTATTGAATAACATGTTGAGGAAGACTTCTTTTCTTCCTGATTTCATGATGTAGCTGACAGTGACTTGAAGCTGCAGCAGTGATCCAGGTCCCTCACCTGTCAGTCCTGTTGGATTGATCAATGCCAAAAGCAACTGTAGGAAACATCACGTCATCATTTTAGACCCGTTCATCACATGGACTTCCCTGCATTAAACATTTGAACATGTTTCATCTTACGATTTGTCTTAGCATGTTAATTTTTTTTCAGTTGCTGCAACAAGCTTTTGTTTGTTTTTTTGTCTGAAGCAAACCAGTCAGAGAGGGAATCACTGTCTAGCTTAAAACTACAAATGTACCTAAATTAATGTACTATATATTATCCTTGAGTTATTTAACACTCTTTCTTATGTTGCCTTATATTTTTAAAAAAATACACTACCAGTCAAAAGGTTTAGAACTCCCCAATTTTTCCATTTTTTTAAAATTAAAGATTCAAGTAGTTCAAGTCCAATGAATAGCTTGAAATGGTACAAAGGTAAGTGGTGAAATGCCAGGGGTTTGAAAAAGGTCAGGTTACCCAAAACTGAAAAATAATGTACATTTAGAATTATACAAAAAAAGCCTTTTTCAGTGAACAAGAAATGGTTTAACAACTTAAAGCTGTTCTGTAGCAATGGAGGTTGATCAAACCTTGAAAGTTTGTGCTACCAAATCCTACAGGTGTCCCAACTTTTCCTGATTACTTCCAACCCCCTCTGTCTATATAAAGTAGTGCTGGAACACACTGTGGCACCATGGAACCCTCCAGAACATTATGTGAACAGTATTGTACTGCAGAAAGTAGTGTGTTGGTATAAAAAACAAGGAAAAGGCAATTAACAATAGAAGAGAGACAGACCATCAAAACACTTAAAAATGTAGGACTTTCCTATAGAGAAATTGCGAAGAAAGTCGAGGTACAGTTTTCTTCACCATCAAAAGGCACTCAGAAACTTGTCTTCTGATGCTGTTGTGGCTTTGGGTCTTCCAGACCTCTTCCTGTCAGAGTTTCCCCCAGTTTCTAAAAGTCAACAGCTTGCGTGAACAACAACTTCAAGCACAGCTTAATAGTGGTCAACTGTGAAGAGAAGACTTCGAGTTGCAGGTTTGACAGGTCGAGGTTCCTGCTGCAGCAAGAAAGCCATTGTTAAGACGTCAGAATAAGAAAAAGACTCTTGCCTGGCCAATGAAAGACTGCCAGTGGACTACTGAAGACTGGAACAAGGTAGTATGGACAGATGAATCAAAATTTGAAATCTTTCGTTCGTCACACAGGATTTTTGTACATCAAGTAGGCAAAAGGATCATTCCCCAGAGTGACATCAACTGTCAAACATGGAGGAGGAAGCCTGATGGTCTGGGGCTGTTTTGCTGGATCCAGGGTTGGTGACCTGTACAGAGTGAGAGGAACCCTGAACCTAAACAGCTACCACAGCATTCTGCAGCTCCATGCAGAACCCTCTGGTATGTTCTAGTTGGTCAGGGGTTCATCCTACAGTAAGACAATGACCCAGAACATCAGTCCAAGCTATGCCAGAACTACCTTAGGAAAAAAGAACAAGATGGTGAGCTTGAAAACATGGAGTGGTAGCACAGTCTCCAGACTTAAACCCCATCTACCTGCCTGACAGGTTCAATATGTATTGTGTTATGGAATGCCAAATGCTCCCATTTCGTTTCTGCAAAACGAATCTACCCACGGGTAGTAAATAAAGTAACCTTGAACCTTGAATGGAGCTTTCTGAACTTTCTGTTCAGCTGTTATATCTTCCAAAGGTGGCTACTTTGATGAGTCAAAAGTTCAGAATGCATTTTGGTTTCTAAATTGCTTTTTTCTTTTTTTTCTTTTTTTTTAAACTTCATTTGTTTATTTGTTCTATGCTTTCATTCAGAGTACAATAAGACATTAACATGCACAATTTCCAATAAAAAACTGGAAAAACTGGGGTGTTCAAAAACCTTTGACCAGTAGTGTATATTTTATTTTTGTCCAAAGGATTTGTTCTTACCCAGCTGCTACTGTGTGTGTTACATTGAACGTACTGTCACCTCTGCTTGATGCTGGATTTCAGATCAACACATGTGCACCTTTGTTCCTTAGTTTGAAATAATTCACTTTCTGAGTGTGGGAAGTGTGTTTGTATAAGAGCAAGGGACAGATCTAGTATCTCTGTCTGATCTAGTGTGCAAAGTATAAACTAACTAAACTCTCACAGCAGGATGTCCATCCTTCCTGTTGCAGAGATGAAAGAAAATAGAGCCTGTTGCCATGGCCTACACCTACACACACACACACACACACACACACACACACACACTGTACATCTGTGTTTAAACATTCTGTTTTACAGCTACTCCAGCTATTTACTGTTGCTCTTTCTGCTGTTGTTTTTAAAGAGAATTATCCAAATCAAAGCGTCAGATCACGAGGTATTTGGACTTTTCTTATGTCATCATCAGGATTATTTTTTCCACACTTGACAAAGCTCCTCCAGAGAACAGAAGGCATTATGCAGCCTTGTTCACAGCTTCTCTACAGCTCTCAGTATATGGAGAAGCACAAGTTTAGACTTCACTGCTCCGGACAGATGCACATTTTTAAACACATTTTGTGCTAACATACAATCTCCACATCTTAACCAGTACTGCGTTATTGTCCAGTCCAGAACTTTAACTTTTTTGTCACAGATCCTCTCCTAATGTATATAAGAGGGAGAACGTTGAAAGTAGGTATGATTAGATGTTAACCCTTTGATGCACAACATGGGTCAAGAGATACCCATTTTCCATTGAATATGGGTCACTTTTGACCCATGTGCATCAAAGGGTGAATTAGATGTATTATTGCAATATTATTTCTGTCCACCACTGGCAGCAATGAGCAGCACTACAGGCAATAAAGGAGAAGAAGAAATTGTGACAAACTAAAATCAGAAATCCTAAGACTTTCTTTCTCCAAATTCAGTGCAATTAGGAATTACAACCACTGTTTGTATGTTCAACATTCTTTCACTACAAAATATGAGCAAATCTATGGTTCTAAAAGCAACATAACGGCCTGGCTGTGATACTGGATCAGTGCTTCAGTAGAAATCAACTGCACTTCTCTTTTAGGTTTTGAAGATGTGCCACTTCTCATCCAAGAGGCTTCTTCAGTTCTGACTGAGATGTGAATTGTTATGATCGAATAGCAAAGACAGTGGTGGTGGAGCTGCCACAACAAAGAATGTGAATCTACCAAGTCAGGAATGACTCAGGGTGTTAATAATGGATACATTTTCTGGAGAGAGACATTATCACTGTGTTATAGGTGCTTCATGAGTGGTGTTCCTGTAGCATAGTTTTTTTCCAACCACAGTCTCACTGATTCAACTCTAACTCAGAAAAAAAAAAACACAATGGGCCTCATACAAGAATACTTGTTTTGCATGTTTTTCTGACATTTTACAATTTTCTAAGGTTTGTGTCAATCACAACACCTCTGAGTGTATTGGCAAGCTGTGATGTAGTTCCACATTCATTCAGAGTGTCTGAACATCTTCAGACGGAAAGATGTCACATCTGAACACTCACACTTTCTCTGGAAGAGAAAACTCCTACCTGAGAGGAATCACTAGTATGTTCCACATAAGTCTGTGTTTGAGATGATCTTTAGTGAGACTTATTGATTCTTGATGTGGACTGAAGATATTGAGTTATTCTGATTCCACCCCTTACAGCCGCTTACAGCCGGGCAACAAGCTGTGAACAAATCAACTGTTTCTACAGAACTGAAGATTTACTTTGTAACTTGCATGGCTGAATAAAGTAAAAGAGAAACTATTGCCAATACATGTGTCACAGAGTAGAAAGTATAATCTGTTTATTGAATTTCAAATATGCGTTCACCTTATTTTAGCTTTTTTCCCTCATGATGACCATAGGACATGATCATTTTGAGGTCAATTTCCCATTGTGGTTGAGTGACTTAGTATATCAGAACTGTGAGACAGAGAGACAGAGGATATTTAGAACCAGATGTAAGTTCATATAATGAAAATATTTATGTGAAAATCCGTGCATACAGATTTTAAAAAAATGATGGAGGCAGATTGCCAAACGCGCAATATATATATATATATATATATATATATATATATATATATATATATATATATATATATATATATATATATATGCATTCTTTTATAGTTTTGATGTCTTCAGTATTAATCTACAATGTAGAAAATAACTAAATAAAAGCCATTGAATGAATGACTGGTAGTGTGTGTATATATACACAGCAGCATTTTTAACTATCAGGAACTTCCTCTGCTTTTTGCCCTTCAGAGGACTCACAGACTGTCATCCACTCCTTATGGCACCAGATGCAAAACATTTGAAAAAACTTCTATTGACATGTTTTGGTTTGTAGTCTGTGTCTGTTCTGCTTGTTGAGTTGCTGGAGAAGGTTTCAGTCAGACTCCTGCCATGCTGTACCGTGCTACTGGGAGCACTAACAGTAACATACCTGCCCAACCCATAGATGGGTTATTTTAATTATATGTACTTACATCTGGTAGTAAACATCCTCCGTCTCACAACTCTGATATACTAAGTCACTCAACTACAATGGGATGGAAGGCCTCATTACAGACCATTCACACCCCAATCTGGTTGCTCAGCTCCCATGGGAGCCTGAGTTATTTTCAGTCTCAGGCTGTTCAACTGGGAATACACCACACAATGCTAGAAAATGTACTCAGTTTAATGATATTAAACTATGCAACAGGTACTGCTGGAAAAGCATTTTAAAGCTGTGTTCTTCTTGTTTTTGATTCACTTGTTAACCTCTTCATCTCTTTTTCCATCTGCTTTGAGGTTTTCAACATAAAACATCATTATTCCTTGTGAAATATCTAAATAAACTTCACTTCTAATAAAATGACACATGGATTTTTTTTTCCTATCTTTATTAATCCCTATAGGGGAAATTCAGTTTTTTGCATATCCCCCCAGTTGAGGTGAGAGGGTTGTCAGGGTGCAGAGTCAGCCATGGTACAGCACCTCTGGAGCAGGAAGGGTTGAGGGTCTTGTGGCCGCATCGGGGGATTGAACCTCTGACCTTTGGATCAGTAATCCAGAACTCAAACGCTGCACCACCACTGACTTATGAATGCTTGTGACAATATTTAATCTTACCACAGTCATTTAAGGGTTTTGGGGTGTGGAGGGTGGGGGTTAAACGAGTAGAAGAGCACTGTAGGCTGTAGTGAATTTAGCTATAGTAAACATCTGACTAGAGTAAACACTGACAGGTAATATAATCACATATCACCAGCAAGGTTTGCTGAAGCCCCACTGCCAATCACTGGATCTAAGTTTGATGTGGCTTTTATCAGCAACATTTGTTTTATGCAGAATTTTCTTTCATTTCTGCAGCTGTGAAAAATAGAAACTCGGCGCTCACGAATGCATGAGGTATTTAAACACTTTTATTCACCACTGAATGTAGCCCTGACTGGCAACCTGTCATCTCATATGACTCTATACTGACTAGCTGCTGAGCAGAGAGAGGGTCTCATGCCCTCTCTTCTCATTTCTCATTGTATGTCTTCAATTCCTTCCTCACCTCCTCTCCTCATTTCTTAGTCCCTCCCACTTGAGATGTAAGCAGAGCAGGCAAGGAAAATCCAAAATGAAAGACAGGTCAAGATAACAAAAAGGACATCCTTGGTTTGGAGCTGTAATTTTAAAGCAATGGTAATTAAAAATGTTGTGTGGCACAGTTGCATCATGTGGTTATTATATTGTTATTGTTTAATTCACAATGTGACATAATATGACAACAATGAACAGATGTCATAGATTTTCATTATTATTGTTTGATTTCCTGCACACACAAACAAACACTCCATAAAGGCCTAAGAATACTTTGATTTGTCAGTCCTGTTTCCACTGTGGTTTGTAGATTCCATCTGCGTCACACTTTGTTTGCACATCATGGGTGCCAAAAACACTTTCACAAATGACACAGTGAGAATACAGTGGTGCGTCCGCTTGGTAAGCTGCTATTTTAGAATGTCAAAGTCAAGATCCTGACTTTAATCCAGTAGAAATTTGGTGGACGGACCTGAAGCAAGCACTTCACATGAGGATGAGATTATGTTTAGGTTATATTTATGTGGAAATATGACAAATTCTTACACACTTTGAAGCACCACTGTTCCAATGGCTGTTCAGCTGTTGACAGAGCAAAGTGAAAAATATGTGCGGAATCTGAAGGTAAAGACAATTTGCAAACAGTTTGAAGAGTTTACACAGAAAGACAGTGGACTAAAGTTACACATGGTCAGTAACACAGATTGCTTACATGGTATACATGGTCAACATCAGTCTTTACTTTCATTCAAGCTGCATGAAGTGCTCTGTTTGGGGGAAGTGATGGAAAGTACAGGTTTGTACCTTTCTCCCGCTGTAGGAACACAGCTACATTATAAAGTGTACACTGAGAACTAAACACACCTTTGGCTTTCTATTTGTGTCAAAGTGGTTCGAGCAACCACCAAATGGCAGTATACCACAGCAAGAGAAACTTCGACCATTGGACCATTTCTGATTGGTGCTTTTATCTCCAATAAATTGATAGGATTATTAGTCATGAGGAAAATGGGGCAGATTTTCCTCATGACTGAGAGATGACTGATAGCAGCAGAGCTGCCCTTGCCCTGTCTCATATTCTCGCTTTTAGTAAACAAGGTTATTATTGTGCGTTTACATGGATAATAGCAACAATGAAAATAAATTGCACTCAGCTTACAATCTAAAGTCATCACATATGACTACATTTATAGAAAACATCCATCCAGCCATTATCTATACACCGCTTATAATCCTCATGAGGGTCACGGGGGAGCTGGAGTCTATCCCAGCTGACGTAGGGCAAAGGCAGGGGACACCTGGACAGGTAACAGTCTGTCCCAGGGCTACATACAGTGATGGAAAAAAGTTTTCATGTACCTCATGCATTCATGAAATGTTGCATTAAGAATCACTCTTTGGTCTCCAAGTGGAATTTCTTTTAGTACAGTCACAGCCAAAATACTAAATAAATCCTAAGAATGCCATCAAAAATTTTAAATTGTTTGATTCCATAAAATTACATATATTTTGAGTATTGGGTCATTTTGATACCAGTGATCCACTAATGAAGGTAACAAAGACACAATTTTTGTTGCCGTGCTTCGTGTCTATATAAAGCCAGCACATTTGAAAGTTCTTCAGAGACAAAAAAGGCTAAAACAAGGAACCTAACACAGGAAACACACCTGAAGATACAGCTTCTCAGCAAAGAAGAGTACAGCTGCCGCCAGAGGAAGTGCAGATGCAGTCCATCAGCAGTTGGATACGCTCTGCAGAAATACAGACCAACCAACAGCTTGGATGACAAACCAAGATCTGGGCATCCAAGGGTTTCTTCAGCAAGAAATGATCTGCATGTGCAGGGAAAACCACCACATGACATCACAGGAGCTTCAGCAGCAGTGGTCAAACCAAACTGGTGTCCAGTGTTCCACCCGGGTCTGTTTATATTTTGGCAATTGGATTTTCCGTTCTGAACGGGTTTGAAAAACATAAACCAAGTGGTTATTTGATTTTCATTTTAAAATATAAAAATTGAAATTGAAATACAAGGCATTTTTTCCTTTTCATGATCAAAAAGGGATATACGAAATTTTAAAAATGCTTTGATTTTCATTTTATATTTAGAATAACAAAAAAATAAAATCAGTAAGAGACAGAAACGAAAGAAGGTCTATTTTTTCATTTTCTGAGACCGGAAGTGGTCATCAGCAAGTGTAGAGCCAAACGACAACAAGATTCTCAGAGGGCGGAGCCAGAGAGCAGTGACTGGTCAGACTGACTGAGAGCCAGAGAGCAATGATTGGTCAGACAGCGCGCTAGCGGATCTAGTGTTCTATGTATCTATGGTCGGAACGCTGCTGTTGACCTTGTTTTTTGGAGTAAAACACGGTAAGAAGATACATACTTCTAACGAGTAGCGTTGTTTTGTTGTACGTTGAGTCAGCGACTTGTGAAGAGTTGTGTTTTGTCGTGTTTGAGCAGTTGGTCCGGACGCGTTAGCTCGCTAAGCGGCTAAGTTAGCTAGCTAAGCGGCTAAGTTAGCTAGCGGGCTAATTAACACAGGTGGCTAACTTACCGCTGAACACCTGTGTTAGTTGCTGCAGCAGCTGTCCTCATTATTAGAACGAACTTCTCAACCTGTATTTTAGCTTTTAAAAAAGGTTTTTTACTTTAAGGTTAACTGAAACCCGTTCAGCTGCACTGAAGTTTAACATTCAGCTGGTTTGAATTAAACCACGCTTAACTTAACATTGCGCAACATTACCTCTCTGAATCTCCATAATTTCATTAAATTTCTTCCCTCTTCGACTGCTCAAGTTCAATCCAGTATATAAAGTGACATTAATGGTGAATAAACTAACAACCAGCCATTGTATTTATTTATTATTGCATGTATTTGTAGTAAAACATGAGTTGAAACATCCTACTTTTGGATCTAGAACTGCACAAGCCGTTCATTTTCAGTCACCTGACAAGTTGAACTCCTCTTTTTATGTGAGGTTGAAGCAGAAAGTCTGTGTTAACAAAGAAAGTTGTTTATAATTTGCGATACCTGTTATCTCTGACTGAGGCTTTAGTTTTTGTTGAGCTGATTTACACATAGAAACTTTGTTCAGGAAGATTTCTCAGTAGCTCAGAGGACAGGCTGCTTTTTACACAACCTTAGAAGAGAATGTCTGTCAATGCTTTCAGCAGAATTTAGAAACACAACTCTTCCTAAACAGATATTTTGAGGCTGTGAGGTTGAACGTTTGAGAGTACATCAGTGTGTTTGTTTGTGGTCTTTCTGTTTCTAGGTGGAAGCTGAGTTAGTGAGGATGACTCCTGCTCCTGTCATCTCTAAGCTCCTCACACATCTTTACCTGCACATGAGGAAAATCACTCCTGTAGAATGCAGGTATGTTTGTCATTATTATAAAAAGATGTTGCCTGGTGACCTGTCAGAAACCCATTATACAGAGTCAGCCAAAATAATGTTTACACACATCAGGAAAAGAAAAACTTGCATAAATATTTCAATACCAAATTTATTCAGACATCAGGAGATTAATAAAAGTTATCTTTGGCCTCTACAATTACAAGAGGTGCTCAAAGTGGAGGCCACTGGCTTCCAGACATTTCTGTTGTGTTGTAGACGTCACTTGTTGATGCTCCATTCATGAGGGTAGCGCCATCTGTTGGGAAAACATCGTACAACAGCACACAGAGTTATCGTACTCTGATCAAACTTAGAAAGAGAAGTACTTATGCAAATGAAATATCTATAAAAGTTTTTCTTTTCCTGATGTGTGTCTACATTGTTTTGGCTGACTCTGACTGAACTTAATGATAACAAAACTGTCATTTAATTGTTGCTCTGAAAACTTCTTTAGTGAAAACCAGCTGGTGTTCTGCTTTGAAACAAACTGCTCTTGAGGTCTGTGTTTTTAGGTTTAATCGCACAGTTTCTAAATGAACTGATAGTTTGTTTTTTCCTCATCAATGTGGAAGTTATAATTGATGGTAACATTTACTGATCATATAATCAGCATGACAATATAACAGTAGAACATTCTGACCACCTGACTAATACTGTGTTGGTCCCTTTATGCTGCTAAAAGTCCTCTGACCCAGTGGTTCATCAGAACCTCTGGGGATCCTGTGGATCCTGTGGATCCTGTGGGTTGCAGGGTGGGTCCTACCTAGACCAGGCTGATCCTGGACCATCCCACAGATGCTCAATCAGATCTGGATGTGGGGAGTGTGGAACCCAGGTGAACAGCTGAGCTCTGTCGTGTTCCTCGGACCACTCCTGAGCAGTTTTAGTTTGTCCTGCTGAGGGTGGCAGCTGGCATCAAGGACTGCTGTTGCCATGGAGACTAGGGGGTTGTTTGTCCTGCAGTGTTTAGGTGGTGGTACATGTCAAACATCCACATGAACGTCAAGGTTTCCCAGCAGAACGTTATATTAGAACAAGATGATGAATGTTGTTCTCTTCAGCTGTCAGTGGTCAGAATGTTGTGGCTGATCGGTGGATCTGTCTGCCTTTACTCTGACATCCAGAGTTATACAAAAGTGTAGTGTGTGTGCAGTGCAGAAGAGATTTACTTTATTGGATGCAGTTTTAGGGGTTCCATCAGAGAAAATCATATCCATATACAGATTTATATTAATTCCATGGCTGGTTCAGTAAAGATTATAATAATAACTACATCAGATAATTCTTTGTAGCAGTTAGAATTTTACAGACTGAGTGATGGTTGAGAAGGTTTGCAGTTCTTGTTTTAGCAAAATATGTTAGAATAAAAGATCTTTATTGTCATTGTCCATGAAATTATCTGCAAACCAGCAAAGTGCATCAGTCTGAGGTATCTAAAAATAAATAAGTAAAGAAAAATGCTTCTAAAGCCAATAATGAACAGAATATTTTGAGGGAATATTCTAAAAAGGAAAGAAAGCTCCATTCTCACTCCTCTCAGGATAAACTGTCATTAAAATTGACTTTAAATTTAGCTTGAACATGAGATAAAAACATTTACTTTCATTACTGATGTTGTCAAGTTTTAATAAAGTTCATGCTACTTTTCTAAAATGATGAAAGTGAATAAATTGTATTTCTGTGATCTGTGTTTGATTTCTGTCTTTTCTCCTATCATCCAGATGTTCAGAGGGAGATGATGCCACATCTGGTCCAGCCGATGGAAGGTCTTGAAGTTCTCTGACTGGCCTCGACTGAAGATGGTCGTCTCACTGGATTTAAGGTTCAGATGCTCAGTAACAAACTCCACCAATGTGCCAACAGGGAAGCTTTAGGTTTATTAAATGTTTGCTATGAAGGTTTCTCTGTTTTTCTTTGTGAATGCAATGAGCTCCAACTGAAACCTGAATTAGAACTTAGAAGTAAATCCTTCCATCTGAAAAGATTTAGTTCCATTAATAACCTCATAACATTCTAATTTTTATTCCAGTCTTGGTTAGAAATAGAATCTCTGTATTGATTCAGGTAAAAACTGAACTTCACAGCATGTTGGAGCAAAACAACCAGGTGAAAACTGTGATGGTGTTGGATTGTCAGACCGTAATGTTGCAGCTCAAAGCAGCTTTTCTATCTCAGTTCATTCTGACATTCAGCTATGAATCAACACAGCAGATGGTGATCCATGCTGTGGAAGTCTCACATCTCCTGATTTAATGCAGCTGCTTTGCACTTTTTACACTGTTTATTCACCAACACTTTATTTAGTAAAAGTCCCATCTAGTTTTTATGAGGAATGTGATGTTTTACTTTCTCTCAATAACTGCAGTCTAATGGAACAGCTGGAGTTGTAGCATCTGTCCTGATATTGATCATGAAGTATTGATCAGAATACTTATGGTCAGCAGTCATCCCTGAAGTTTTACATTCAAATCTTTACTTGTGTTGTGAACTTTGGTAAGAAGCAGAAACTTTAGCGTTGCCATGGATACATGAGTGTTAAATTCTGTCCATGTTTCCATTTTGGGAAATGCAGTCCAGTTCCAGAATGTGGAGGAATTTAGTCTCAATCACAGACAATAAATATTATCTGAAAGTCGGGTTATTGTTGTTTATCAGCACAATACAAAAAGATTAATGTTAGAAATATTCCAGTTAAGACTCTAGAATATCATGATTTATGTAAATTTACCTCAATAATAGGAATGTTCAGGTTAAGATTGTGCAGTGATGTTTATTATGTAAGTTTAGCTGATTAAAATGTATTATTTATTATTTAAATTTACATCATCATTATAATATTTAGGGTCAGACTCTACAGTATTGAGATTAAGAAATCAAATATTCTATAAAATGTAAATACACTGAACTCATTTGGATATATTTAAGTGAGACTCTACAATATTCTTTGACACAAATCTATCTAAATCCAAATGTTAATCATTTTTACTCCAAGCATTTACTGGACTGATTCAAACATTAAAATCCCTCCTTTCTAATCCTCTGCTGTACGTTCAAACCTGAGGCCTTAAATAGAAACACACAAGTATCTGTTTGAAGGAACTTCTGCAGAGTCCTGGTTCCAGAACATGATGATAGAATTATAGACAAACTTCAACAAAAGCTGCCTGAGAGTTTACAGGTTTTTATGTGAGATTTCATCACTAATTTAATGAGAGTTATCAGCAAAAATCAAGTGTTCATTTGATGAACTTCATTTCCTTAAACATACAGAATTGGAGCTCATATCTTTGGCAGCTGTAAAGTTTCTGCTCCTTCAAAGTTCACAACACAATGAATGAATTCCTAAAACACTCTCAATGCTGGAGAGCATTTGATGCTGAAGCAGTGACCAGTTTTTCTGTTTCTTCTCTGGAAATGCACAATGAGGGACATCTGCAGCGACTGAGAAAGAGTCTCACCACATCCTGACATGAGGAAAAAGACTTTATTGAAGAATACAATGAGAAAAACTATCCAGACAGCAGATGGCTGCATTCAAGGTGATCTCTGAACATTTGATCTGGAACAGGAGTTCAATAACGGCAGCATGAGCTTCATTTCAGTCTGTAGCTGCTGAATTCATGGATGAATCATCTGGCACTAGAGAGCAAGACCATCAAACATCCATGTCAGCTGATGGAGGTCCAAGAGTCTCACCCAACAAACAACCTACAGAGTGAAGACCTCCAATCTGATTGGACGGCCTCCTATTCAGCCACATGTGTGAACAAATGCCTCTAAGTTGATTTGTTTTCTAAAATAAATCTAGTTTGAGTCCTAATCTATGCCTGTGTGTTTGCTTCTTTACACCGCTGTTAACAGTTTAGGCTGTTAGATTGTTCCAGATAAGACAAGTACAAGATTCTTCAGAGCCGTTCTACCACGAGCCTGACAGGAAGAACTCCAACAGCTACTGAATGTTCCTGTGGTTCCCTCAAGGCTACAGGAGGAGCCCTACGAGGACGAGCCGGTCCACCTGATGGCAGCCAGTCGCTGCGGTTCAACACCGACTACGTGGACTTCTACTGGACCACATGGAGGCCTTCAAACCGGACCAACAAGTTCAGCGACTCCCCGACTCGTGGGTCTGAGGACGCCGCCGAGCCTCGGCCCAGCCGGCCGCCTGTCTGTGGGTGTTTGAGTGCTGAGAGGTTTATGGATGCATGTGAACGTCTCTGTGTTGAAACAGCAGCTTTGGACTCAGTAACACTGGTAAAAACCAAGAGCTCCTTTATTTGTGACTTCCACTAAAAAAACTGATGAAAATAAGTTTGCCAGGGTTATGACTGATAACAGATTATTAAATAATGAAAATAATCATTTAAATATTCCTTTAAACAATCCTTTTAGGTCTACATTTCCTTTACACTGACTTCTTGGTATATGTACAAGTATTTTGGGTGGACTATACCATTAAGCCCAATGTTCAAGGGTTCTTCTGGGAATATACCATTAAACCAAGCTTTTAGGTAAATGTTCCAGGATGTTGGGTAGAATATACCATCAGATCAACCTTTTAGGTCTACATTGTAAGATTTTAGAGTAGAATATTACTCCAAACCATCCTTTAGCTCTATATTTAAGGTGGAATACTCCTTTACACCAAGATTTTTTGGTCTACATTGAAGGATTTTAGGTGGAATATTCCTTTGAACGAACTTTTTAAGTTAATGTTCAAGGATGTTGGGTGGAATATACCATCAGACCAACCTCCAAGGTCTACAGTAGTGAATTTTAGGTGGAACATACCATTAAACTCACCTTTTAGCTCTACATTGGAGGATTTTAGGTGGAATTTTCTTCCAAACCGTCTTTTAGTCTACATTTAAGGATGTTTAGGATGGTATATTCTTCCAAACCAACTTCTCAGGTCTACATTTCAGGTGGAATATTCCTCCATACTAACTTTTTTGGTCTACATTGAAGGATTTTTTTCTAAACCACCCCAGAGTCTATATTTGAGGTTTTAGGTGGAATATTCCTTTTAACCAGCCCCTCAGGTCTCTTTGAGGATTTTGGATGGAATACTCGGTTAAAGCAACATTTTAGGTGCATGTCCAAGGATTTTTGGTGGAATGTTCCTTTAAGGTGGATGTGTGAGGACCTTGTAGGTGGAATACTTCCTGAAACCAACCTTTTAGATCAACATTCAAAGATTTAAGGTGGAATATTCCTTTAAACCAACCTAAATTTCATGTTTTGATCATTATCAAGTGAGAAACCTCAATCCAGACTCCTCATAATGACGTTTGAGATTTATGCTGCTGTTATTTGTTTAGTCCAGACTAAATGACAGAAATCCACAACTGTAATTTTATTTCAGGACTCGGTTATTAAATGTCAAAACAATCCATGTGACTCTAAAAACTCAACAGCTTTACAAACTCTAAGATTAAACTCTCCACAAGGATCCAAAATAAGTTGGACTTCTACATGAGAGCTTTAATTATTCTTCATCTACTTCCTGAAAAGTTTGGTCAATAAAAAAGACAAAAACTAATATTTTCAGCTGAACTAAAGACAGACTTTGTGATTTTTCTGCTCACATGTTGTGTTGTTGTAAACTTACTCTTTCAAATAAATATCCTCCTAACCCCCTGGAAACCAGCGTTTGTCCTGTTTTTGTGTTGCTCCTCAGCGACTCCAGACAGCCGGGTCGTAATGTTTTTGAGCAACACACCATACTATGATGTTTTTACAATGAGGGTTCTACTATGGAACCAGTTTGACATGTTCAGGTGTTCTTTGTGTGAAAACTCAGAGATTTCAGGGATCAGAAGGTGGTTTTCAACTTTCTTTGTTAACTTTCTGCTTAAACTTTAAACTAAATTTCTTTGACTAAGCCAGCCCTCTGGACTTCCAGGAAGCTGTGTTCCTATTGGCTGTCCAGGTGGCTGCTTGGTGTTATCAGGAACACCTGAGCAGCTCAGTGTCTTCCTGCTTTGTTTAGCTGCAGACAAACATTTCCTCTGTTTTTCTTCACCACTGAACCGGGTTTGGCTCCGTTGCTTTAGTTTGTTCTTTAGGCGTTGGCTTGCAGCTTCCAGCAGTAAAATAGACTTTAATGTGTTTCTTGGTGTGTTTTAGGGCTTTGTACTGGATAGTTGTCTTGGTAAATGTGGTTCTTTAGCCACAGTTAGCACATGGTGCTAATGTGTGCAGTGATTAGTGGATTTGGTGCAGCTGAGTTGTGTCTTTATCTTGGCTGTAGTGAGTCTTTAGAGGTTTTTGGTCAGACACATTCTGTATTCTTGTTTGTGAACCAGTGTTGGTTGTCCAGAAGGTAAGAGTTCCTGTCCTGATTCTCTGTTCTCAGAGGTTCTCTGGTAGGCTGCAGGAGACTTTAGCGTTTGGGTTGTGCTAGTTTGGTTTTTGTACGGTTTCATTTAGACGACTATCTTGAGGCTCCTCCATGTGGTTTAGTGAGGTTTTCTGGAACAGTTCTACAAAGCAACCTGCAGCAGAAGAGACTTTGAGAGTTTTTAGGAGGTTCTGGAGACCAGACTTTAGAGCAGCAGAAACATTTGTCAGCATTTTGAGCAGGAGAAGGTGAGCTTCAGCGTAGAAATGAGGAGGAAACCTTCTTGACCCGTGTGGTGAGGTCCTGTACCAAGAGTTTGAGCAGGTTGTGAAGAGTCTGTAGTTCTTTGGTCTGAAAGCACAAGAAGAGTCGACTCATTAAAGGAGAAAACAGGAGATATTGTCGGTTCTTCTGTCGCTCTGCAGTTTCCAGTTTCCTTAGACTGAATATCAAGTTTATATTTTAAATAATTTCCCATGTGAGCCCAACAAGACTTCAATAAACTCCCTCCATCCCCTGAACACAACAGATTTTATGACCATGTTAAATCTTTTTTTTTTTAAATATGTTTTTGAGTTTTAATTATAGTTTTAGCATAGTTTTTTCTCTTTGCTTGTTTAGTTTTGTCATCTGTGTGAAAGGTGCTAAACAAATAAAGTTGAATTGATAAACTGAATAATTGACTTACTCATGATTATGACAACAGAAGTATTTTCATTGTGATTTAAGGGTTTGTTTCATTTTTAAGGTTGGGGTTAAAATCTTGACAGAAAAAAAGATTAAAGAAATAAACTACATTTAAAAAAAAAGCAATTAAAGGAAAAAAGCATTTAATACAATTAAACTTATAAAAAAAATTAAACATTAAATACAATTAAGTTATATTAAACAGACAAAATATTTAATTAGATAATTAAACAGAAGATACAAAAGGTAATTATGAAATAAAAAATTTTTAAACAAAAATATTAAACATTGAAGATTAAATATTTTAGATAATTAAACATTTAAAAAATACAAAACATTTAATTAGATTATTAAACCTTTAAAAAGACAAAACATTTAATTTAAAAAAAAATACAAAACATTTAATTAGATTATTAAACCTTTAAAAAGACAAAACATTTAATTTAAAAATGTTATGTTTAATTAGAAAATTAAATCTTAAAGACAATAAAACTTTAAATAGGAATTGAACAGAAAATACAATGAAGCATTTAAAAAGAAAATTAAACATTAAAAGGTGGTAAAACATTTAAAAAGAAAAACCTTAACAAGGATTTAATCTAAAAATTAAACATTGGGAAAGAAAAGGAAATTTTTCACACAAGCTGATAAAACATTTGTAAAAACAACAAACATTAAAAAGACAAAACATTTGGAAATCAAATCAGACATTAGAAAAGAATAAAAGGTGAGAAAAGAGCAAAACTAAACATTTAAGAAGATTCAAACTAAAGACAAAACATTTTAAAAGACACCAGTTAAACTTTAGAAGATCAAATTAAACAGAAGAGACAATAAAATGATCAAAAAGAGCAAAAACAGAAAGTTCTTAAAGCGTTTTCTAGTCTGAAATGAAAACATCAAGTTGTTTCTTCAAACATTTCCTCCTTCTATGGTCTATGTTCTTGGTTTGATTGTGGACAGATTTACTAAGAACTCACTTCAGAAAACTGCTTTCCAGATAAAGTCTACTAGTAGTTGAAGGCATGGATCAAACTAATGTTACCTTCTGATCTCCACAAACTTTACTGTTCAGTGAAGAGAATCAAAGTTTGTTGAGTATTTCTAAAGAACCCACAGGTGTAGGTCTGAGAAGAACTCAGATGGATGGTCTAAATGTGAAATCAAGACTCATGGTCACAAGTTTTAAGGCTTCTGTTAACCAGAAAGTTCAAACTAACAGAGAAGTACTGAGAAACTTTTAAGATTTCAGTCCTCAGAGTGTCTGAAGGTTTAAACTAACAGAGAACTACTCAGGAACTTAGAAGATATCAGTCCTTGGACTGTGTGAAAGTTCAATCTAACAGAGATCAACTGTGGGACTTAGAAAATTTCAGCCCTCAGACTGTGTGAAAGCTCAGGTCCTGAGGACTCGGGAGGTGTGGAGGCTTTGGAAAGTCTTGAAACTGAGGGTTCCACCCTCCAGCACAAAGGCTGAAGTCCAACCTCCTGAGAAAAACGGTCAAGTCGAGACTCAAGTTAAAAAAAAAAGTCGAAAACGACCAAAAATAGATGATAAATGCGCAAAAAAAAGCAAAATTAGTATCTGAGCGAGTAGCTCAGGGGGATAAGAAGAGGACTACCAAGTGGAAGGTCGCAGGTTCAAGACCTGCCACCGGCAGTTTTCTTTCTTTGTCTTTGTCAGGATTTTGAGAAAATTTAAGAAGGGTCTGGTCTTGAACCAGTGACCTGCAGCTCCATAGGCAAATCCTTAACTCACTGAGCTACAGATCAGATACAAAGAAATAAATTCGTCGTCCCTTTGACATCGTAGTTGCTGAAGTCACCACATGGGCGGAGCCAAGGCGGAGTCTGGGTGGAGTCAGGGCGGAGAGTAGGCGGGGAGGTGGGTGGCGGCCTCCCCCCTCTACTCCCCCACCTCCCCCCACCACCCACCACACCTTCCCCCGCCCCAGGAGTTCTTCGAGTCTCCACGAGTTCTTCGAGTCGCCACAGGTTTTCCCGAGTTTCTGGAGTTTCCACGAGGTCGGAGGCAGAACAACTTGTCATCAAGAGGTGTTGAAGTCGGCCAGGATGGACTGACTTTTTACAGCGACTAGAAGGAAGACCACTAGAAGAGCAGCTCTTTAACCACCATCCATAAAATCCATGGAGTCGCTCCAGAGAAATGAAGGGAGGTCAACTTTTATCAACCTCCATCCAGATGTTCAACTTCATATCTTTACGTTGACATTTTTAGTACCACAAACCTTTAGTATCACACTTTATATCATTTATTAGGACTTTAATGGAATCCACCAGCAGATTTACTTTTTGTTGACAAACTTTATTCTTGTCGTCGTGGGACTGCAGTATTTAAAACTCTTCCTTCTATTTGACCTCATGTTTATTAGTTTTAGTGGAGAAACTTATTTTAATTGTCAATTAGTCTCTTAAAAACCAAATAATAAATTGGATTAGTCAAGAGGTTTAAATTTCTTACTTTGTCATATTTTAAATATGACAAAAAAATATAAAAATAAAGCGTCTTGAGACAATTTGACCTGTAATTGGCGTTATATAAATAAAATTGAATTAAAATTGTATGTATCTTGTAATGTTGGAGTAATTCAGCCATATATGTTGGAAAACACATTTTCTTTGTCCATTAATCTGTTGATTGTTTTCTCCACTAATTCATTTCTTGTTTTGGTTTATAAAATGTCAAACCCAAATATATTCAGTTTACTGTCATAAAAACCAAAAAGATTTACATTCATGATGCAGGAATCAGGCAGTTTTTCACTTTTTATCTTAGTTTAGTCAGAAAGATAGTTGATAATGTGTGAATTGTTGCAGCTTGTGAGCCGTAAAAGGTTTTAATCTTTGGGGCCGAGTGTCAGAAAACATTTAGAAACCAACATCAACAAAACACTCAACAAAGATTTGAACATCATTAAAGGGAAATCCAACTTTTGCATGACAATGTCTAATTAAAGGACATTTATTTCCAACGTAAATGTGTGATATTCATCCTCTGGAGCTTTCTCTTCACATCGTCTTCCACCTGGACTGGTTTGGTCGGAGCATGTGCAACAAACATTTGAAAAACTGCACTTTAACATCAATGAATGACACTGAAGTTTAATCTCTACATAAATGAGACTGAGTCTGGATGTGCTGCTCTGTCATTAACTCCTAAGTTTAGGGAAAGTTCAAACAAAAGAGGACAGTTCAGATCAGACTTGAGAATGAGCTTATTTTGAACAAACATCTCAGACTTTCTGAGCTTCAGCACCTCTAGCAAGATATTTTAACAACAAGCAACTCAAGAGATCCAGAAGTTGGAGAGAGTTAGCTTTAGCTGAGCCAAAGAACATGTGGGACGCTAACCTAGCAAACATTTCAGACTTTTCTCTGTGAATTCTGAGAAATAATTTCCTATTTAATGACAGAGCTACACATCTTAACTCAGTCTCATTAAAACAGACTCTAATTCAGTGTCATCCATCCATATTAAAGTGCAGTTACCCAAAATGTTTGTTGCATGAGCTCCAACAAAACCTGTCCAGGTAGAAGGCCACTTTGACAAACAGGAAGTGGAAGATTCCAAGCAGATTTATAGAAGGGGGAACCGGACTGTACTAAGTGTGGTCGAGTATAGAGGGGTGTTTTGTGGGTTTTTAAGGCTGATAATGATTATTAGTGAGACATTTGGAGTAGATATTCATTTGCAGTAAATGAAAGTATTTAAAATCTTGGAGTTAAACTTAGAAGAACACAAACTCTAACAGAAAACTTTGTTGATACGTTTTTGTTTTATTTACAGATGTTAAGTTAAAGGAGTTTTATTTGTGACGTTTAACCAATCAAATCACTCCAGAAGACAGCGACCACAGGTAGATAAAGGTTCAGAGCAAAAGTAGCGCCATTTTTAAGTGTATTTATTACTGTAAATCAGTAAAAAATAGAATACTGCTAATCAGTTAATCAGTCAGCCCACAATTACTACAATTCTACAGTGTATGTTTCTTTCCTTTGACTTGTTATTTGTACAATATACTATGTATATTTTATACTATACTACTATGTTTGTTTCCTCCTCCTCTGTTGTTTTCTAGATTGTACTCAGCTTCATGCCTTCGTCCATCCGGCCTCCGTTGACTCGTCCCGCCTGCCGTCTCTGGAGCTGAAACTGGATTGGAACAGACCAAAGTACAGTCCAATCACGATGCCAGCTGCCTCTCAAAAGGCTCCTTCATCTGGCAGGTGGCGGCACTTCTTCTGAGGGGAAGCTGAACTGGCCCGGCAGAACTTTGGAGATGTGTTCCAGTGGTTGGTGGATGTGTGGGGAGATAGAGAGGGACCTTTGAATTGTTCAGAAAGGAAAACAGGTAACCCATTGGTAGTTTTAGTTTAGGCTGCAACTGCGGTGTGTTTTTGGGTTTTAAGAGGTGAACAGGAAGAGGTTTTTTTTCGTATTGATTGTCTTTTACTTTGTTCCTGGTTGGAATGTCCATCAATGTCAACGTGAAGTTCACGTTTAATTCTGTTTATTTATTTTTATTTTAATGACACGCATTTGCTTTTAACCCCCTCACAGGTTGTGTTGTTGTAAACTTACTCTTTCAAATGAATACTCGTCTAATCCTCTGGAAACCAGCATTTAGACTTTTTTCTGTTGCTCTTCACCTACTTCAGACAGCTGGGACAAAAAAACGTGCCATATGATGAAATAATGTAAAGGAGGCAGTGAAAAACACTCCAGAAAGGTTTTCTTTGAAAAAAAAATCATCATGAATTTTGGCGCAAAAAAACGCCATACTATACTATGTCGAAAAAAATGCGATTTTTCAACATGTTGTAAAAGCGTGCCATATGATGAAATAATGTAAAGGAGGCGGTGAAAAACACTCCACAAAGGTTTTCTTTGAAAAAAAAATCATCATGAATTTTGGCGCAAAAAAAACGCCATACTATACTATGTCGAAAAAAAAATGCGATTTTTCAACATGTTGTAAAAACGTGCCATATGATGAAATAATGTAAAGGAGGCGTGAAAAACACTCCAGAAAGGTTTTCTTTGAAAAAAAAATCATCATGAATTTTGGCGCAAAAAAAACGCCATACTATACTATGTCGAAAAAAAAATGCGATTTTTCAACATGTTGTAAAAACGTGCCATATGATGAAATAATGTAAAGGAGGCGGTGAAAAACACTCCAGAAAGGTTTTCTTTGAAAAAAAAATCATCATGAATTTTGGCGCAAAAAAAACGCCTTACTATACTATGTCGAAAAAAAATGCGATTTTTCAACATGTTGTAAAAACGTGCCATATGATGAAATAATGTAAAGGAGGCCGTGAAAAACACTCCAGAAAGGTTTTCTTTGAAAAAAAAATCATCATGAATTTTGGCGCAAAAAAAACGCCATACTATACTATGTCGAAAAAAAATGCGATTTTTCAACATGTTGTAAAAGCGTGCCATATGATGAAATAATGTAAAGGAGGCGGTGAAAAACACTCCAGAAAGGTTTTCTTTGAAAAAAAAATCATCATGAATTTTGGCGCAAAAAAAACGCCTTACTATACTATGTCGAAAAAAAAATGAGATTTTTCAACATGTTGTAAAAACGTGCCATATGATGAAATAATGTAAAGGAGGCGTGAAAAACACTCCAGAAAGGTTTTCTTTGAAAAAAAAATCATCATGAATTTTGGCGCAAAAAAAACGCCTTACTATACTATGTCGAAAAAAAATGCGATTTTTCAACATGTTGTAAAAACGTGCCATATGATGAAATAATGTAAAGGAGGCGGTGAAAAACACTCCAGAAAGGTTTTCTTTGAAAAAAAAATCATCATGAATTTTGGCGCAAAAAAAACGCCTTACTATACTATGTCGAAAAAAAAATGCGATTTTTCAACATGTTGTAAAAACGTGCCATATGATGAAATAATGTAAAGGAGGCCGTGAAAAACACTCCAGAAAGGTTTTCTTTGAAAAAAAAATCATCATGAATTTTGGCGCAAAAAAAACGCCTTACTATACTATGTCGAAAAAAAAATGCGATTTTTCAACATGTTGTAAAAACGTGCCATATGATGAAATAATGTAAAGGAGGCGGTGAAAAACACTCCAGAAAGGTTTTCTTTGAAAAAAAAATCATCATGAATTTTGGCGCAAAAAAAACGCCTTACTATACTATGTCGAAAAAAAATGCGATTTTTCAACATGTTGTAAAAACGTGCCATATGATGAAATAATGTAAAGGAGGCGGTGAAAAACACTCCAGAAAGGTTTTCTTTGAAAAAAAAATCATCATGAATTTTGGCGCAAAAAAAACGCCTTACTATACTATGTCGAAAAAAAAATGCGATTTTTCAACATGTTGTAAAAACGTGCCATATGATGAAATAATGTAAAGGAGGCCGTGAAAAACACTCCAGAAAGGTTTTCTTTGAAAAAAAAATCATCATGAATTTTGGCGCAAAAAAAACGCCTTACTATACTATGTCGAAAAAAAAATGCGATTTTTCAACATGTTGTAAAAACGTGCCATATGATGAAATAATGTAAAGGAGGCGGTGAAAAACACTCCAGAAAGGTTTTCTTTGAAAAAAAAATCATCATGAATTTTGGCGCAAAAAAAACGCCTTACTATACTATGTCGAAAAAAAATGCGATTTTTCAACATGTTGTAAAAACGTGCCATATGATGAAATAATGTAAAGGAGGCGGTGAAAAACACTCCAGAAAGGTTTTCTTTGAAAAAAAAATCATCATGAATTTTGGCGCAAAAAAAACGCCTTACTATACTATGTCGAAAAAAAAATGCGATTTTTCAACATGTTGTAAAAACGTGCCATATGATGAAATAATGTAAAGGAGGCGGTGAAAAACACTCCAGAAAGGTTTTCTTTGAAAAAAAAATCATCATGAATTTTGGCGCAAAAAAAACGCCATACTATACTATGTCGAAAAAAAATGCGATTTTTCAACATGTTGTAAAAACGTGCCATATGATGAAATAATGTAAAGGAGGCGGTGAAAAACACTCCAGAAAGGTTTTCTTTGAAAAAAAAATCATCATGAATTTTGGCGCAAAAAAAACGCCTTACTATACTATGTCGAAAAAAAATGCGATTTTTCAACATGTTGTAAAAACGTGCCATATGATGAAATAATGTAAAGGAGGCCGTGAAAAACACTCCAGAAAGGTTTTCTTTGAAAAAAAAATCATCATGAATTTTGGCGCAAAAAAAACGCCTTACTATACTATGTCGAAAAAAAAATGCGATTTTTCAACATGTTGTAAAAACGTGCCATATGATGAAATAATGTAAAGGAGGCGGTGAAAAACACTCCAGAAAGGTTTTCTTTGAAAAAAAAATCATCATGAATTTTGGCGCAAAAAAAACGCCTTACTATACTATGTCGAAAAAAAAATGCGATTTTTCAACATGTTGTAAAAACGTGCCATATGATGAAATAATGTAAAGGAGGCCGTGAAAAACACTCCAGAAAGGTTTTCTTTGAAAAAAAAATCATCATGAATTTTGGCGCAAAAAAAACGCCTTACTATACTATGTCGAAAAAAAAATGCGATTTTTCAACATGTTGTAAAAACGTGCCATATGATGAAATAATGTAAAGGAGGCGTGAAAAACACTCCAGAAAGGTTTTCTTTGAAAAAAAAATCATCATGAATTTTGGCGCAAAAAAAACGCCTTACTATACTATGTCGAAAAAAAATGAGATTTTTCAACATGTTGTAAAAACGTGCCATATGATGAAATAATGTAAAGGAGGCGTGAAAAACACTCCAGAAAGGTTTTCTTTGAAAAAAAAATCATCATGAATTTTGGCGCAAAAAAAACGCCTTACTATACTATGTCGAAAAAAAAATGCGATTTTTCAACATGTTGTAAAAACGTGCCATATGATGAAATAATGTAAAGGAGGCGGTGAAAAACACTCCAGAAAGGTTTTCTTTGAAAAAAAAATCATCATGAATTTTGGCGCAAAAAAAACGCCTTACTATACTATGTCGAAAAAAAATGCGATTTTTCAACATGTTGTAAAAGCGTGCCATATGATGAAATAATGTAAAGGAGGCGGTGAAAAACACTCCAGAAAGGTTTTCTTTGAAAAAAAAATCATCATGAATTTTGGCGCAAAAAAAACGCCTTACTATACTATGTCGAAAAAAAATGCGATTTTTCAACATGTTGTAAAAACGTGCCATATGATGAAATAATGTAAAGGAGGCGGTGAAAAACACTCCAGAAAGGTTTTCTTTGAAAAAAAAATCATCATGAATTTTGGCGCAAAAAAAACGCCTTACTATACTATGTCGAAAAAAAAATGCGATTTTTCAAACATGTTGTAAAAACGTGCCATATGATGAAATAATGTAAAGGAGGCGGTGAAAAACACTCCAGAAAGGTTTTCTTTGAAAAAAAAATCATCATGAATTTTGGCGCAAAAAAACGCCTTACTATACTATGTCAAAAAAAAAATGCGATTTTTCAAACATGTTGTAAAAACGTGCCATATGATGAAATAATGTAAAGGAGGCGGTGAAAAAACTCCAGAAAGGTTTTCTTTGAAAAAAAAATCATCATGAATTTTGGCGCAAAAAAAACGCCTTACTATACTATGTCGAAAAAAAATGCGATTTTTCAAACATGTTGTAAAAACGTGCCATATGATGAAATAATGTAAAGGAGGCTGTGAAAAACACTCCAGAAAGGTTTTCTTTGAAAAAAAAATCATCATGAATTTTGGCGCAAAAAAAACGCCTTACTATACTATGTCGAAAAAAAATGCGATTTTTCAAACATGTTGTAAAAACGTGCCATATGATGAAATAATGTAAAGGAGGCCGTGAAAAACACTCCAGAAAGGTTTTCTTTGAAAAAAAAATCATCATGAATTTTGGCGCAAAAAAAACGCCTTACTATACTATGTCGAAAAAAAAATGCGATTTTTCAAACATGTTGTAAAAACGTGCCATATGATGAAATAATGTAAAGGAGGCGTGAAAAACACTCCAGAAAGGTTTTCTTTGAAAAAAAAATCATCATGAATTTTGGCGCAAAAAAAACGCCTTACTATACTATGTCGAAAAAAAATGCGATTTTTCAAACATGTTGTAAAAACGTGCCATATGATGAAATAATGTAAAGGAGGCGTGAAAAACACTCCAGAAAGGTTTTCTTTGAAAAAAAAATCATCATGAATTTTGGCGCAAAAAAAACGCCTTACTATACTATGTCGAAAAAAAAATGCGATTTTTCAAACATGTTGTAAAAACGTGCCATATGATGAAATAATGTAAAGGAGGCGTGAAAAACACTCCAGAAAGGTTTTCTTTGAAAAAAAAATCATCATGAATTTTGGCGCAAAAAAAACGCCTTACTATACTATGTCGAAAAAAAAATGCGATTTTTCAAACATGTTGTAAAAACGTGCCATATGATGAAATAATGTAAAGGAGGCGTGAAAAACACTCCAGAAAGGTTTTCTTTGAAAAAAAAATCATCATGAATTTTGGCGCAAAAAAAACGCCTTACTATACTATGTCGAAAAAAAATGCGATTTTTCAAACATGTTGTAAAAACGTGCCATATGATGAAATAATGTAAAGGAGGCGTGAAAAACACTCCAGAAAGGTTTTCTTTGAAAAAAAAATCATCATGAATTTTGGCGCAAAAAAAACGCCTTACTATACTATGTCGAAAAAAAAATGCGATTTTTCAACATGTTGTAAAAACGTGCCATATGATGAAATAATGTAAAGGAGGCCGTGAAAAACACTCCAGAAAGGTTTTCTTTGAAAAAAAAATCATCATGAATTTTGGCGCAAAAAAAACGCCTTACTATACTATGTCGAAAAAAAAATGCGATTTTTCAACATGTTGTAAAAACGTGCCATATGATGAAATAATGTAAAGGAGGCCGTGAAAAACACTCCAGAAAGGTTTTCTTTGAAAAAAAAATCATCATGAATTTTGGCGCAAAAAAAACGCCTTACTATACTATGTCGAAAAAAAATGAGATTTTTCAAACATGTTGTAAAAACGTGCCATATGATGAAATAATGTAAAGGAGGCCGTGAAAAACACTCCAGAAAGGTTTTCTTTGAAAAAAAAATCATCATGAATTTTGGCGCAAAAAAAACGCCTTACTATACTATGTCGAAAAAAAAATGCGATTTTTCAAACATGTTGTAAAAACGTGCCATATGATGAAATAATGTAAAGGAGGCGGTGAAAAACACTCCAGAAAGGTTTTCTTTGAAAAAAAAATCATCATGAATTTTGGCGCAAAAAAAACGCCTTACTATACTATGTCGAAAAAAAATGCGATTTTTCAAACATGTTGTAAAAACGTGCCATATGATGAAATAATGTAAAGGAGGCCGTGAAAAACACTCCAGAAAGGTTTTCTTTGAAAAAAAAATCATCATGAATTTTGGCGCAAAAAAAACGCCTTACTATACTATGTCGAAAAAAAAATGCGATTTTTCAAACATGTTGTAAAAACGTGCCATATGATGAAATAATGTAAAGGAGGCGGTGAAAAACACTCCAGAAAGGTTTTCTTTGAAAAAAAAATCATCATGAATTTTGGCGCAAAAAAAACGCCTTACTATACTATGTCGAAAAAAAAATGCGATTTTTCAAACATGTTGTAAAAACGTGCCATATGATGAAATAATGTAAAGGAGGCCGTGAAAAACACTCCAGAAAGGTTTTCTTTGAAAAAAAAATCATCATGAATTTTGGCGCAAAAAAAACGCCTTACTATACTATGTCGAAAAAAAAATGCGATTTTTCAAACATGTTGTAAAAACGTGCCATATGATGAAATAATGTAAAGGAGGCCGTGAAAAACACTCCAGAAAGGTTTTCTTTGAAAAAAAAATCATCATGAATTTTGGCGCAAAAAAAACGCCTTACTATACTATGTCGAAAAAAAAATGCGATTTTTCAAACATGTTGTAAAAACGTGCCATATGATGAAATAATGTAAAGGAGGCGTGAAAAACACTCCAGAAAGGTTTTCTTTGAAAAAAAAATCATCATGAATTTTGGCGCAAAAAAAACGCCTTACTATACTATGTCGAAAAAAAAATGCGATTTTTCAAACATGTTGTAAAAACGTGCCATATGATGAAATAATGTAAAGGAGGCCGTGAAAAACACTCCAGAAAGGTTTTCTTTGAAAAAAAAATCATCATGAATTTTGGCGCAAAAAAAACGCCTTACTATACTATGTCGAAAAAAAATGCGATTTTTCAAACATGTTGTAAAAACGTGCCATATGATGAAATAATGTAAAGGAGGCGTGAAAAACACTCCAGAAAGGTTTTCTTTGAAAAAAAAATCATCATGAATTTTGGCGCAAAAAAAACGCCTTACTATACTATGTCGAAAAAAAAATGCGATTTTTCAAACATGTTGTAAAAACGTGCCATATGATGAAATAATGTAAAGGAGGCGTGAAAAACACTCCAGAAAGGTTTTCTTTGAAAAAAAAATCATCATGAATTTTGGCGCAAAAAAAACGCCTTACTATACTATGTCGAAAAAAAAATGCGATTTTTCAACATGTTGTAAAAACGTGCCATATGATGAAATAATGTAAAGGAGGCCGTGAAAAACACTCCAGAAAGGTTTTCTTTGAAAAAAAAATCATCATGAATTTTGGCGCAAAAAAAACGCCTTACTATACTATGTCGAAAAAAAATGCGATTTTTCAAACATGTTGTAAAAACGTGCCATATGATGAAATAATGTAAAGGAGGCCGTGAAAAACACTCCAGAAAGGTTTTCTTTGAAAAAAAAATCATCATGAATTTTGGCGCAAAAAAAACGCCTTACTATACTATGTCGAAAAAAAAATGCGATTTTTCAAACATGTTGTAAAAACGTGCCATATGATGAAATAATGTAAAGGAGGCCGTGAAAAACACTCCAGAAAGGTTTTCTTTGAAAAAAAAATCATCATGAATTTTGGCGCAAAAAAAACGCCTTACTATACTATGTCGAAAAAAAAATGCGATTTTTCAAACATGTTGTAAAAACGTGCCATATGATGAAATAATGTAAAGGAGGCGGTGAAAAACACTCCAGAAAGGTTTTCTTTGAAAAAAAAATCATCATGAATTTTGGCGCAAAAAAAACGCCTTACTATACTATGTCGAAAAAAAAATGCGATTTTTCAAACATGTTGTAAAAACGTGCCATATGATGAAATAATGTAAAGGAGGCCGTGAAAAACACTCCAGAAAGGTTTTCTTTGAAAAAAAAATCATCATGAATTTTGGCGCAAAAAAAACGCCTTACTATACTATGTCGAAAAAAAAATGCGATTTTTCAAACATGTTGTAAAAACGTGCCATATGATGAAATAATGTAAAGGAGGCGGTGAAAAACACTCCAGAAAGGTTTTCTTTGAAAAAAAAATCATCATGAATTTTGGCGCAAAAAAAACGCCTTACTATACTATGTCGAAAAAAAAATGAGATTTTTCAAACATGTTGTAAAAACGTGCCATATGATGAAATAATGTAAAGGAGGCCGTGAAAAACACTCCAGAAAGGTTTTCTTTGAAAAAAAAATCATCATGAATTTTGGCGCAAAAAAAACGCCTTACTATACTATGTCGAAAAAAAATGCGATTTTTCAAACATGTTGTAAAAACGTGCCATATGATGAAATAATGTAAAGGAGGCCGTGAAAAACACTCCAGAAAGGTTTTCTTTGAAAAAAAAATCATCATGAATTTTGGCGCAAAAAAAACGCCTTACTATACTATGTCGAAAAAAAAATGTGATTTTTCAACATGTTGTAAAAGCGTACCATATGATGAAATAATGTAAAGGAGGCCGTGAAAAACACTCCAGAAAGGTTTTCTTTGAAAAAAAAGTCATCATGAAGTTTGGCGCAAAAAAAACGCCTTACTATACTATGTCGAAAAAAAAATGCGATTTTTCAAACATGTTGTAAAAACGTGCCATATGATGAAATAATGTAAAGGAGGCTGTGAAAAACACTCCAGAAAGGTTTTCTTTGAAAAAAAAATCATCATGAATTTTGGCGCAAAAAAAACGCCTTACTATACTATGTCGAAAAAAAAATGCGATTTTTCAAACATGTTGTAAAAACGTGCCATATGATGAAATAATGTAAAGGAGGCCGTGAAAAACACTCCAGAAAGGTTTTCTTTGAAAAAAAAATCATCATGAATTTTGGCGCAAAAAAAACGCCTTACTATACTATGTCGAAAAAAAAATGCGATTTTTCAAACATGTTGTAAAAACGTGCCATATGATGAAATAATGTAAAGGAGGCGGTGAAAAACACTCCAGAAAGGTTTTCTTTGAAAAAAAAATCATCATGAATTTTGGCGCAAAAAAAACGCCTTACTATACTATGTCGAAAAAAAAATGCGATTTTTCAAACATGTTGTAAAAACGTGCCATATGATGAAATAATGTAAAGGAGGCGTGAAAAACACTCCAGAAAGGTTTTCTTTGAAAAAAAAATCATCATGAATTTTGGCGCAAAAAAAACGCCTTACTATACTATGTCGAAAAAAAATGCGATTTTTCAAACATGTTGTAAAAACGTGCCATATGATGAAATAATGTAAAGGAGGCCGTGAAAAACACTCCAGAAAGGTTTTCTTTGAAAAAAAAATCATCATGAATTTTGGCGCAAAAAAAACGCCTTACTATACTATGTCGAAAAAAAAATGCGATTTTTCAAACATGTTGTAAAAACGTGCCATATGATGAAATAATGTAAAGGAGGCGTGAAAAACACTCCAGAAAGGTTTTCTTTGAAAAAAAAATCATCATGAATTTTGGCGCAAAAAAAACGCCTTACTATACTATGTCGAAAAAAAATGCGATTTTTCAAACATGTTGTAAAAACGTGCCATATGATGAAATAATGTAAAGGAGGCCGTGAAAAACACTCCAGAAAGGTTTTCTTTGAAAAAAAAATCATCATGAATTTTGGCGCAAAAAAAACGCCTTACTATACTATGTCGAAAAAAAAATGCGATTTTTCAACATGTTGTAAAAACGTGCCATATGATGAAATAATGTAAAGGAGGCCGTGAAAAACACTCCAGAAAGGTTTTCTTTGAAAAAAAAATCATCATGAATTTTGGCGCAAAAAAAACGCCTTACTATACTATGTCGAAAAAAAATGCGATTTTTCAACATGTTGTAAAAACGTGCCATATGATGAAATAATGTAAAGGAGGCGGTGAAAAACACTCCAGAAAGGTTTTCTTTGAAAAAAAAATCATCATGAATTTTGGCGCAAAAAAAACGCCTTACTATACTATGTCGAAAAAAAATGCGATTTTTCAAACATGTTGTAAAAACGTGCCATATGATGAAATAATGTAAAGGAGGCCGTGAAAAACACTCCAGAAAGGTTTTCTTTGAAAAAAAAATCATCATGAATTTTGGCGCAAAAAAAACGCCTTACTATACTATGTCGAAAAAAAAATGCGATTTTTCAACATGTTGTAAAAACGTGCCATATGATGAAATAATGTAAAGGAGGCGGTGAAAAACACTCCAGAAAGGTTTTCTTTGAAAAAAAAATCATCATGAATTTTGGCGCAAAAAAAACGCCTTACTATACTATGTCGAAAAAAAAATGCGATTTTTCAAACATGTTGTAAAAACGTGCCATATGATGAAATAATGTAAAGGAGGCGGTGAAAAACACTCCAGAAAGGTTTTCTTTGAAAAAAAAATCATCATGAATTTTGGCGCAAAAAAAACGCCTTACTATACTATGTCGAAAAAAAAATGCGATTTTTCAAACATGTTGTAAAAACGTGCCATATGATGAAATAATGTAAAGGAGGCGGTGAAAAACACTCCAGAAAGGTTTTCTTTGAAAAAAAAATCATCATGAATTTTGGCGCAAAAAAAACGCCTTACTATACTATGTCGAAAAAAAAATGCGATTTTTCAACATGTTGTAAAAACGTGCCATATGATGAAATAATGTAAAGGAGGCCGTGAAAAACACTCCAGAAAGGTTTTCTTTGAAAAAAAAATCATCATGAATTTTGGCGCAAAAAAAAACGCCTTACTATACTATGTCGAAAAAAAATGCGATTTTTCAAACATGTTGTAAAAACGTGCCATATGATGAAATAATGTAAAGGAGGCCGTGAAAAACACTCCAGAAAGGTTTTCTTTGAAAAAAAAATCATCATGAATTTTGGCGCAAAAAAAACGCCTTACTATACTATGTCGAAAAAAAAATGCGATTTTTCAACATGTTGTAAAAACGTGCCATATGATGAAATAATGTAAAGGAGGCCGTGAAAAACACTCCAGAAAGGTTTTCTTTGAAAAAAAAATCATCATGAATTTTGGCGCAAAAAAAACGCCTTACTATACTATGTCGAAAAAAAAATGCGATTTTTCAACATGTTGTAAAAACGTGCCATATGATGAAATAATGTAAAGGAGGCGTGAAAAACACTCCAGAAAGGTTTTCTTTGAAAAAAAAATCATCATGAATTTTGGCGCAAAAAAAACGCCTTACTATACTATGTCGAAAAAAAAATGCGATTTTTCAACATGTTGTAAAAACGTGCCATATGATGAAATAATGTAAAGGAGGCGGTGAAAAACACTCCAGAAAGGTTTTCTTTGAAAAAAAAATCATCATGAATTTTGGCGCAAAAAAAACGCCTTACTATACTATGTCGAAAAAAAAATGCGATTTTTCAAACATGTTGTAAAAACGTGCCATATGATGAAATAATGTAAAGGAGGCGGTGAAAAACACTCCAGAAAGGTTTTCTTTGAAAAAAAAATCATCATGAATTTTGGCGCAAAAAAAACGCCTTACTATACTATGTCGAAAAAAAAATGCGATTTTTCAACATGTTGTAAAAACGTGCCATATGATGAAATAATGTAAAGGAGGCCGTGAAAAACACTCCAGAAAGGTTTTCTTTGAAAAAAAAATCATCATGAATTTTGGCGCAAAAAAAACGCCTTACTATACTATGTCGAAAAAAAAATGCGATTTTTCAACATGTTGTAAAAACGTGCCATATGATGAAATAATGTAAAGGAGGCGGTGAAAAACACTCCAGAAAGGTTTTCTTTGAAAAAAAAATCATCATGAATTTTGGCGCAAAAAAAACGCCTTACTATACTATGTCGAAAAAAAAATGAGATTTTTCAACATGTTGTAAAAACGTGCCATATGATGAAATAATGTAAAGGAGGCCGTGAAAAACACTCCAGAAAGGTTTTCTTTGAAAAAAAAATCATCATGAATTTTGGCGCAAAAAAAACGCCTTACTATACTATGTCGAAAAAAAAATGCGATTTTTCAACATGTTGTAAAAACGTGCCATATGATGAAATAATGTAAAGGAGGCGGTGAAAAACACTCCAGAAAGGTTTTCTTTGAAAAAAAAATCATCATGAATTTTGGCGCAAAAAAAACGCCTTACTATACTATGTCGAAAAAAAATGCGATTTTTCAACATGTTGTAAAAACGTGCCATATGATGAAATAATGTAAAGGAGGCCGTGAAAAACACTCCAGAAAGGTTTTCTTTGAAAAAAAAATCATCATGAATTTTGGCGCAAAAAAAACGCCTTACTATACTATGTCGAAAAAAAAATGCGATTTTTCAACATGTTGTAAAAACGTGCCATATGATGAAATAATGTAAAGGAGGCGGTGAAAAACACTCCAGAAAGGTTTTCTTTGAAAAAAAAATCATCATGAATTTTGGCGCAAAAAAAACGCCTTACTATACTATGTCGAAAAAAAAATGCGATTTTTCAACATGTTGTAAAAACGTGCCATATGATGAAATAATGTAAAGGAGGCGGTGAAAAACACTCCAGAAAGGTTTTCTTTGAAAAAAAAATCATCATGAATTTTGGCGCAAAAAAAACGCCTTACTATACTATGTCGAAAAAAAAATGCGATTTTTCAACATGTTGTAAAAACGTGCCATATGATGAAATAATGTAAAGGAGGCGGTGAAAAACACTCCAGAAAGGTTTTCTTTGAAAAAAAAATCATCATGAATTTTGGCGCAAAAAAAACGCCTTACTATACTATGTCGAAAAAAAATGCGATTTTTCAACATGTTGTAAAAACGTGCCATATGATGAAATAATGTAAAGGAGGCCGTGAAAAACACTCCAGAAAGGTTTTCTTTGAAAAAAAAATCATCATGAATTTTGGCGCAAAAAAAACGCCTTACTATACTATGTCGAAAAAAAATGCGATTTTTCAACATGTTGTAAAAACGTGCCATATGATGAAATAATGTAAAGGAGGCGGTGAAAAACACTCCAGAAAGGTTTTCTTTGAAAAAAAAATCATCATGAATTTTGGCGCAAAAAAAACGCCTTACTATACTATGTCGAAAAAAAAATGCGATTTTTCAACATGTTGTAAAAACGTGCCATATGATGAAATAATGTAAAGGAGGCCGTGAAAAACACTCCAGAAAGGTTTTCTTTGAAAAAAAAATCATCATGAATTTTGGCGCAAAAAAAACGCCTTACTATACTATGTCGAAAAAAAAATGCGATTTTTCAACATGTTGTAAAAACGTGCCATATGATGAAATAATGTAAAGGAGGCGGTGAAAAACACTCCAGAAAGGTTTTCTTTGAAAAAAAAATCATCATGAATTTTGGCGCAAAAAAACGCCATACTATACTATGTCGAAAAAAAAATGCGATTTTTCAACATATTGTAAAAGCGTGCCATATGATGAAATAATGTAAAGGAGGCGGTGAAAAACACTCCAGAAAGGTTTTCTTTGAAAAAAAAATCATCATGAATTTTGGCGCAAAAAAAACGCCTTACTATACTATGTCGAAAAAAAAATGCGATTTTTCAACATGTTGTAAAAACGTGCCATATGATGAAATAATGTAAAGGAGGCGGTGAAAAACACTCCAGAAAGGTTTTCTTTGAAAAAAAAATCATCATGAATTTTGGCGCAAAAAAAACGCCTTACTATACTATGTCGAAAAAAAAATGCGATTTTTCAACATGTTGTAAAAACGTGCCATATGATGAAATAATGTAAAGGAGGCGGTGAAAAACACTCCAGAAAGGTTTTCTTTGAAAAAAAAATCATCATGAATTTTGGCGCAAAAAAAACGCCTTACTATACTATGTCGACAAAAAAATTGAGATTTTTCAACATGTTGTAAAAACGTGCCATATGATGAAATAATGTAAAAGAGGCCATGAAAAACACTCCAGAAACGTTTTCTTTGAAAAAAAAATCATCATGAATTTTGGCGCAAAAAAAACGCCTTACTATACTATGTCGAAAAAAAAATGAGATTTTTCAACATGTTGTAAAAACGTGCCATATGATGAAATAATGTAAAGGAGGCGGTGAAAAACACTCCAGAAAGGTTTTCTTTGAAAAAAAAATCATCATGAATTTTGGCGCAAAAAAACGCCTTACTATACTATGTCGAAAAAAAAAGGCGATTTTTCAACATATTGTAAAAGCGTGCCATATGATGAAATAATGTAAAGGAGGCGGTGAAAAACACTCCACAAAGGTTTTCTTTGAAAAAAATTAAATAATTTCCTATTTAATGACAGAGCTCCACATCTTAACTCAGTCTCATTAAAACACATTAATTCAGTGTCATCCATCCATGTTAAAGTGCAGTTACCCAAAATGTTTGTTGCATGAGCTCCAACAAAACCTGTCCAGGTAGAAGGCCACTTTGACAAACGGGAAGCGGACGATTCCAAGCAGATTTATAGAAGGGGGAACCGGACTGTACTAAGTGTGGTCGAGTATAGAGGGGTGTTTTGTGGGTTTTTAAAGCTGATAATGATTATTAGAGAGTCATTTGGAGTAGATATTCATTTGCAGTAAATGAAAGTATTTAAAGTCTTGGAGTTAAACTTAGAAGAACGCTTTGTTGATACGTTTTTGTTTTGTTTACAGATGTTAAGTTAAAGGAGTTTTATTCGTGACGTATAACCACTCTAATCACTCCAGAAGACAGAGCAACCACAGGTAGATCAAGGTTCCGAACCAAAGTAGTGCCATTTTTAAATTTATTTATTGCCGTAAATCATTAAAAAATAAAATACTGATAATCAATAAATCAGTCAGCCCACAATTACTACAATTCTACAATGAATGTCTCTTTCCTTTGACTTGTTATTTGTAAAATCTACGATGTATAGCAGTGGTTCCCAACCTGGGGTCCGGGCTCCCCCAGGGGGGGCGCCAGAGATCTGAGGGGGGCGTGAAGCTTTGTCTGCTCTGAGGCTGTGATGTTATAAAAAACAGATTTTTACATTCTGGATAAAATCAGAGTAACAGACTCACTGTGTCATCACAAGCCTACCTATAAAAGATTTTTAAAACACATTTATTTGGTCTTTCTTCAAAAATCCTTTGCTGCTTCAATGGCCACGCCTCCTTGACCTTTCAACTTCTCTCCACGCGCTCTCCAGGTCGGCTCCTAGTTCATCCAGATTCATTAGTTTGTGTGCAGTTAGAAAATTACTGACGGAAACGATGTCTGAAAAACGCAGAACGGGTGAAGATTCATCAGTACCTAAAAACTCCAGCTAGACCTCGAGAGTTACTTTAAATTTGGTTTTATTAAAGGACAAGACAGAATTCTGGTATTTGTGGTGAAATGCTCGTAAATGACAGCATGAAGCCAGAGAATTACGGCGACGTCAGGAAATAAAACACAGTTCGGTAAAGTCGGAAAGATATTGACAAATTCGGACTTCCGGCATCAACAACTCATTAAATATACGTTGTCTAAACATAAACAATGCCTCTTTTCCATCGTTGTAAGGTAGACAATGTGCTACAAGCCCACTTTAATCAAAAGTAGCTGCAGAATAACATTGGTGTCTATGAGCAGCCGGCTGTGCGACGAGTGAACAGGAACCGTCTGCAAAATGCAAAACCGCTGCAACAGCGAAGAGACACAAATATTCAACTAATTTACTGCAGCCAGCAACTGACTCCTGCTGCTCATACTACAACTCTTGGTTTGATATTAAACTTTTTTTTTTCATAATTTTAAGGATTTTTTTTTGTAAAAAAAAAAAAAAAAAAAATCATTAATTTAACTCTTATGCATTGTTGTGTCACCAAATTTACTGCAGCCATAAACTCTCTCCTCCTCGTCATAATACAACTCTTGGTTTGATATAAAATATATATATAATTTTTTATAATTTTAGGGAATTTTCTATTAGTAATACAATTCAATAACTTCCCTCTTATGTTTAGTAGTGTACTTATGGGGTGGTTTGGGGTGTTTTGGGGGGGAGGGGGTAGGCGCCGCGCTGGGGCTGGGGTGCAACTTATAGGGGGGGCTCCAAGCCAAACAGGTTGGGAACCACTGTCCTACATAATCACTTAATAGAAGCATGACCTCTGTGAAACTCAATTGAAACATTCATGAATTCAGGATATACTTTTGAGTTGTTATATTAGACCAGATCATCTTCAGTCACTTTCCACATCACCAACGGCATCGTCACACTCCAAAGCAGAGCACCTGTCTATCAGAGTCTGTTTTAGTGTCAAATTAAAGCTGATTACTGACAACTAGAACATTAACGGAACTCAGAAATGAACTGAGATTAACATTCATCAGTAACAGAGGTCTGTGGAGGAACATTAACGTAGATCTATTTATATCTGCTGATAATTAAAACAGCAGTTATCGATCCGTTATGACTGATCAGCTGTGATCTGCAGGAAACTTAGCTGCAGCTAACAGTTAACTAGTTTATGACACTAACCTGATTTAGCATCAGCGTTAGCACTAAATGAGGAAACCTCAGATTTACAGAACAATTTTAAAACACGATGTAACTTACAGTAAGTTCACTGCTTTATATGTGTTGTCCTGATGTGGAGAAGAGTACAACTAGTTACAAAGATGACTTACCTGTGGAGTTTATCTTCACTTTTGGAGGCTAACGTTGTTAGCAGCAGCATATGTGTATGTCTATGGGTAAACAGCAGAAGCCGGTAAATGAGGGCAGGACAGAGAGTCAGTCTGACCAATCACTGCTCTCTGGCTCTGTCAGTCTGACCAATCAACTGCTCTCTGGCTCTGCCCTCTGAAAAGCTTGTCGTTTGGCTCCACACGTGCTGATGACCACTTCCGATCTCAGAAAATGACAAAACGGACCTTTTTTCGTTTCTGTCTCTTGTCAAGACTTTAGTTTTGTTAGTTTTTCTTGTAAATAAACAAAAAATATAACTTGTATTTGTGTCTGTCTAATGCAGTCACAGCTTTTGATACACAAAAAATATTTGTCCACAAATATTTCATGATAATATTTGAGATTGTGTAACATTTTAAGGGTGTCCGAAAACTTTTTTCCACCATTGCAAATATACAATCACACTCACATTCACACCTGTGGACAATTTAGAGCTACCAATTAACCTGAGCATGTTTTTGGACTGTGGGAGGAAACCGGAGAACCTGGAGAAAACCCACGCATGCACAGGGAGAACATGCAAATAAAGATCCTGGAAAGGTGGGGATGCGAACCAGGGAGCTGCACGGCCAAAGTACCCACCAAGCTACAGTATAGCCCTTGTAGAAAATAGAATACATGAAATCATTTTATGTGAAACAATGATCATAAAATTGAACAAGTATTATAGGAGCTCATTTATCATTTTTATTTGAGGAATACCAAAACTTGCATGAATTCTATCACTTTGCAATCACTTACAGCAGGTTAATCACACATAAGACACCTTACATGTCACTGCTCCATCAATGAAGCCCACAAGTTTAATGACGAAAAAGAAACACACACTACTTTTTCAATACCAGTAAGTTTGAGGGCAAACCAAATGTATACACAGGAACAAATGTCCAACATTAAACATGTCTTCTCTAACGCCCAGAGTCCTCAGGATACAAATCACCATCAAACAAATTGGGACCACTGAATCTGGAAACACGTGGACAGACAAACACAGACATTTTTACATGTGACATTATCCTCATGCAATGACATTCATTATGAGAGCTCTGCAAAGGAATTAGGCATTACATGTGCATTCATGTGCTGTCGGGATAGAACTGTACAGGTTTCATTAGAAGTCCATGTCTGCACCACACAGGCCATGACCTAAACCCATCAGCTGTGAGGAGTCGGATTTGGAAAAATGCTGGGATCATGATGCTCAATTTATCACTTAAAAGACAAGATTTTTATTGAGAACTAAAAAGTGAAACTGGGAGTGTAATGGTATATGTTCTGAAACATTACACTTAGGTGCATACAGTTGCATAGAGAATACACAATTCACTGTGTGGCGTATTATGGGACAAACTACACCAAACCAGAGATTTTAAGCTCTCAGCCAGATGACAGATCTGGTCTCTACATAACTCTGTGGACATTCACCAGTCAGCTGAACGTCCACTCATTACTGTAGGGAACTGCCATGATCTCCAACGTGTTTAATCTCAATTTTTAGTTCAACAATGAGCCATCTTCTTATTTATATTTTTTCAATATATTCAATATTTTTATTCTTATTTTTGCTGGGAAACTGTACAGTTTTTATGAAAATGTTTTAGTGTAGATTCTTAAACATTTTAATTTTGAATTGTAGTTAATTTTGGAGACACAGTGTGCCAAGAAGTTGGAAAAACTAAGTGGCTGTAGCAATGTTGCCAATTGTGTAAATGTATAATCTGAAAAAAATCTTACCTAGTTTTGCAGATGGTAGCTGTGTAACATACAGAGTCCATAAATAGTGGTTCATACATCTAAACAAAATATTTCAGGAAACGGACTCCATGCCTAGTAAATAGTGGTTTTGTCATGGTAATACTCAATGTGTATATTCATTCAAAGTGGGTGGTAAAAAACTAAATATGATTTGCAGAGAGCAAAAAAATAAATCTCCTTTACAAACTATTTTAATCTTTAGCAGTAATTAACACATTCTTTAACTGAAATTAGTAAAAGTGAATTATTTAAAAGACTCTCGTTAAGATAAGCTCTATTATTAGGTGATGAAATGATGTCAACTTTTCTGGGACACCCTACATTTTGTCCTCTTTTATAAACACCAATTTGAGCTTTAGTATTTTTCTAAGACTTGTCTGTGTCATTTTGCCTCCTTATAAAGCACATTGTAACTTAGAAAAAACTATGTTCGCACACACCAGTTATACAAAGTTAGTGATTTAATATAATCCTTCAAATTGGTCAGCTATGTCTCCACACATTCATTTTTGTGTCACAACCCCACCGTACGCCACACCTTGGCTGCGCCATGTCCTGATATCGTGGGTGTGTGAGGACCCGTTTTCTCTAAGTTAGAAAAGAACCCACGCATGCTGCATTCCTATTTTTCTTCACTGTTTATTGGGCAGTACATATGATTTTTGTTATGCAGGCAGATTTCCAATTCACACTTAAGTCTGTCAGTTACAAAGGGACCTGTTTTATGCCTTTTTAAAGAAGTAGCAGCAGCAGGTGTAGGTTTAGATGAGGGGAGGAACCATGCTGAAGCTGGGAAATAAAACAGCAATGTACATGTTGCGGTAGGGAAGGTTGAATGCTGCAACCAACAGCTGTGTACTCAGACAACAAACTCATCCCAGTTTTGTTCTGGTCTCCCCTAAATTACTGAAACAATAATGTGTCACATAAAATATTATTCCCACATCCATGTGTGATACATACAACTTCATTTATGCTTCAGCTGAAACCAGTACATGCTAGAGGCGAGCTAACAAGCAGGCCTGCATGGGTTTCAGCAGATTCTACCAAAACTTAGCCCCTGATCTTGTCGGAGTTGTGTTGGTAGAGAGCCGACTCCAGTGTCTGGTCATAAAAGGTCATTATGTGGGGTTTGTAATGCTCAAGACTGTGGGGAAACTGCCTTTAGGGCCACTGGGCATCATGCGATGAACACTGAAAATATTGTAAAGCAATATGGCCACTACATCGATATTAATTCAAAGCCAAGCGCTGTTCTTGGAGACTTGGTTTTGACAGTCCAGACACAGTCTCCACAACGGAATCCATGAAAGAGCAACAAGCTGTATAACGAACATGGTGCTGTTAGAACATAAAGACCTCTTCATGAATGTGGACGTAGGTTCTGTGTGACCTGATTAGGACCCAGAGCTTGGACTAGAAGTGAACATAACATTAACCAGGTGACAAACAGGAAATGCAACAAATAAGAAAAGGGTGGGTTACATAAGGTCAGTGCAACCTCTGGTCTGAGGCACAGCATGGAAGCCAACAGTCTCTTAGCAACACTCATCAGATGTACATCTACCACTGCCATGGGAACCTTGTTCCCACTGCAGTATCATTAGAGCATGAATTTCCTCACACAACAACTAGAGAGCACTGAATTTGAAGTTTGATTTTACAGCAGATATGTTAGTAAACAAAACTAACACTATGCTAGTTGATACTTGTTAATGCAGTGTTTCCTCTAGTACTGCCTTGGGTTGGTAGCCTGACCCCTCTAACAGTGGACTCTGTGATTCAGGGGAAGCACTGTGAACATTTAGCTCATTAGCATATTTAGAGCATGTGCGCCAGCTTTACAATTCCTCTCGCTCTCACTGTTCCTTTTCCCCTCCTTCCTTCATCTCCTTCCCTTTCTTCCTGTCTTGTGTACAAGCCCAAAAATGCAGTTTGTGGATCGGTCCAGGCAGCTTTGTTTCCTATTTACTGAGCCAGTGCCGTGTACAGATGTTTGGATAAAAGCATCTACTAAATGAAATTGTAGAATTATACAAACAAGGGATTTTGAATGGGGAGCTTCACCAGTAAACAGAGGAGGAAAAAAAAGAGTACTGCAGTACTCGCCCACATCATTGTCCCCCCTAAAGCAGTCACCCCAGGGGAAAACACTGTGATGAAAAAAAAAGATGATAGAGATATTTCTCTCACTATGTGACAAATACTTAGAGAACTTAAACAACACATCAAAATATAGGAAGAATTACCATAGTGGCACGAAATGAGGCACAAAGAGCCAATAACAGTGAGCATGCAGAGGCATAGAAATACCAAAACAGCTTTAATTCACGTCAAACACACACACACGCACACGCACACCCACACACGCACACACACACACACACACCTACCTCTGCCCGCCTAAGTGCTACAATTTGAAAGGCTGAGGGCTTAGGATGTGTTCTTCTGTGTCCACACCAGCTGGCAATAAATTCAGCCGGGTGAGAAGGGAGGCTGGAGTCCATGTCTTCACCTTTACACCTCAGAGCTGAGGGAAGATCTGACAGGTCCCACAGGACAAGTGTTCATCATCAACATGAGAAATACCCATCAAGACGGTCCTCTTCAAACTACCTTAAATCAGCCTGTGGGTTTTGGCCAAACTTATCTTTCCCTTTTTAATGTTTTCGAGCTTAAAAATCAAACAAGGTATTTAATCCAACAAATATTCAGTCACTGCTTATGACCGACGCCGAAAGTTGTATCAAAGTACATCCTTCTTCAATGTTCCAGTCAAGTTGACTTGGAAATACTGTTCGTCCCCTTCATCCCCCTTCATCCCCCTTCATCACCTTCAGTATCTTCTGTTGGCAGGTCAAAGTTCAAAAGCAGGGAAACAGGAGGCTTCAGGCTTTGCCATCTCTGACAGGTAGTGGATGGTCCCGGCGATGCCTGAGAAGAGGAACAGTTACACATTTGACTGTCTGTTGCTTTCAACATTGTTGTTTTCTGCTATCTCAAGGAACCAGAGACCGTATAAGAGATAGACTGTTGTGAAAACATTTATAGACTAAGAACATAAGACAGTTCAGCTTCATTTATAAAGCACCAATTCACAACATCTTATGGCAGGATCGGGATCTTACAGAATTATAATATAAGAAGAAGGATTACCTTTGAGCAAACTCTACATAGCAGGTGCACAGACTGGAGGGAGAATTCAGCTGAATACGAATGATTTCAATGTACAGACCATGCTAACTTTGCACCTTCGTTTTGGTTTCATATTTGTAACTGAGTGAGCTATGAAGCTCACAGGTCATATACCAAGAAATGAGCATTTGTTCTCTGAGTTTGTCCCCAGACAGGACAGAGACAGCCAGGTTAGCATTAGTGTTGGTTCGCTTTGTTTTCTAATGACAGGCATGTTCATGTTGAAGGTGCTGTACTTGAGTTGGATGAATATGTCTTTATCTGCCAAGCACACAGACATGGATATAACTAACTTGCTGTTTACCTCTGTTACGTCAGTCACTGATTGTCATACTTTAGAGGTGGTATATATGTGAATATCTATATTTTATTGAGATTTTTTAAAAATAAACTAAACAAATAGACAGAAGTTTGTCTAATTTGCATCATTCATGAATAATTAACGAGCGTTTCTAATGACTACAGTAAATATATGTAGGGTCAGTAACTTGGTTACGAAAAGAAACTGTATATAGATGTGTTGTGTGGAAAAATCACAAAGCAACAACTGCCTTTGGCTCTGTCATTTACATCATCTTCTCCTTGCAGGGGTGCAGTAAACGCTGCAGAACAAGAAGGTGAGCTTGAAAACATGGAGTGTCCAGCACAGTCTCCAGACTTCAACCCATGGAGCTGGTTTGGATGAACTGAACAGAAGAGTGAAAGCAAAGCAACCTACAAGAACCACACATTTATGGGAACTTCTGCTGCAGAGATGGGAAGAACTTTCTGAAGAATATTTGATTTCCATTGTGGAAAGAATGATATGAGTGTGTTCAGCTGTTATATCTGCCAAAGGTGGCTACTTTGATGAGTCAAAAGTTTAGAACACTGACTTTTTTTTAAACTTCATTTGTTTATTTGTTCTATGCTTTCATTTCAGAGTAAAATAAGACATTAACATGCAGAATTTTAATAAAAAAATGAAAAAATTGGGGTATTGTAAAATGTTTGATGATGATAATAATAATAATAATAATAATAATAATAATAATAATAATAATAATAATAATAATAATAATACATTTTATTTATAATCACCTTTCTTGGCACCCAAGGACACTTTACAAAGAAAAACAAATACAACAGAACAAATACATATAAGTAGATATAAAGGAAAAGGGCATTTAGAGACAGTAGGCAGTCTTGAACAGGTGGATTTTGGTTCTGAACCAGTTGAAGATTATGGAGGGATTTGTGAGGGAGACCGAAGAGGTGAGAGTTTCAGGTAATGAATGGTGTTGATATGAGTATAGCAGCAGAGTAGTGAGACATGTCAGGTTAGAAAAGCTATCTGTATTATGACTGGATGTTAGTAGCTTCTGACAATGAAGCCTGAACACAGCAGTTGATGTTAACGAGTCTTCCTATTTGCGTGTATGACAGCTCCTTGCATTAAATGGAGGTGTTGATCTACATATAAGTAGTATTTTGGATCTCTATAAACATTCTTATGTGGTCTGTCTGAGTTTAAGTGATTATACCTCTTGCCTCTGTGCCGAGATGCATTTCTACTCCGAGGAGCTTTTCTGCTGTGCTGTGCTGCCAGCCGTGTCCTTAATTCTTTAATGACAGCTGAGCGAAAGGCCACTCTAATTTCATATAAATGGAAATACTGAAGCTGCTGTATAATTAGCCTGTGATGATAGAAGAGGCAGTAGATTCAATGTTCACAAACTCAATTCTCAGGTCTGTTATTACATTGATTGAGAAGATGTGGTTCTGCAAAGGAAGGATGAATACCAGAGACGTTTTTTAGTTGGAAGTCTGCTTGTATCGTCTCTGTCTGTGGAGAGCTTGGCTGAAGTCGTGAAGTATTTAGAAATTAGCGGTTAGCATTAGCATGTAGCACTAGCAAGTTTGGTGAGCTGGCTTGTACAGCTTTTATGTCAGTGGTAAGTTTGCTTTGGATATTGTAGTAGTCTTACAGCTAGCATTAGCATTTAGAGTTAGCACTAGCGGGTTTGAAGAGTCTATATGTGTAGTTTCTTTGTCACTCTTTAGCAGGTGGCTCTAGGTATTCAGCATCTTGCACTAGCTAACTGTTAGCATCAGTACTAGTCACTACCTGGAGCATCTCCTTAACGGGCCTGGGTCAGTTGAAGGTGGTGGTGCTGTTTGGATTGTGTAGGAGCAGTGTGAACTGGCACTGGGGGGGTGAATCTGGGACGCCAGAGTTCACCGCCTAGGCACCTGGAGGTGTTGTGGGACTAAATAGGCGAAACACCGTTGAAGGGAGGTTTCCACCTGATGAGCCCCAGAGATGTGCTAGGAATCACTGCTCACTGGTGTGTAGTGATGGGTCAGGATCCTAGGTCCTTCATTGAGTGGCATCTTTCTTGTTTGGAGCACAAGGGTCTTGTGTTTGAATTAACTTAGTCAGTTCGGAGATAAGTTGAATAAACAAATATTTCATACCTTCGAAAAGAGAATATGGTCTGTCTGGGATACGACAGCCATGGGTCCCATAGTCCAAGCACCACTCAGCAAACTGGAGGAAGGTAATAACAAAGTTATGTCAAAAGCCATTCATATACCAGTTATCTGAAGAGTGCAAGATTAAAGGCAAGAGGAAAAAAAGACATCAAGTATAAACATGATTAAATCATTGCCACGAAGCAGCACATTCAGTGAACATAAAACATGATTTCTCTTGAAAGCTGAGGGTTTGCTTTAACCATTTTTTAATATTGCTTCTAATGTAACTTGACACTCACCTGCTCTACGGCTGAAATTTTAGTGAGGACTTGTATGAAATATGATGCTATGCTAGATGGCAGATCACTAAGGCCATTGGTTGCTATGACTACTGATGCTCCATGGAGATGATCACTGCTCACTAAATAAAGGTTGGATGGATGTTCCAGTGCAACAGTCCCTTGTGTAATGACAGATGCATCTGCACTCTCTGATCTGTGTTATACAGATTTATTGTTTATATTTGTGGGATGGGTCCTGTAATATAGATATAAGAACTGGATGAGTCATGCTGTAAAACGCTACCAATACCAGTAGACCATGTGACCACATTAACAAAATACTAAACCCCCCTTTGACAACAAATTTCTTATCTGTAACGCAAAACTTGTCATAATTATGGTGGGGTAACATCACCAAAATCAACTGCTATCTAACCCTGAAGCTTGTGCAAAAATTTTGCTGGATTCAGCATGTATTTATTTTATTTCAGGAGCCACCTCTACCATATTCATATTTTGCACCTTCAACAAGTTTCAGGGCTTTTTTTTCTTTTGGTGAACCTTGGTTTTACCTTGCAGGCACGGTACAGGTATTTCTTCTCTTGGGTGAGCTTGTAAAGGGACAAGAAGGCGTAACCGTTGCCAGCAGTGCCATGGCAGATACCATAACCTTTTCTGAGAAGTCCCCGCTGCCAGATCACCTCAGCACATTCGGCAGCCTCCTTCAAGTACTTCTCCTCTTTAAACACCTTTAAAGACACGGATGAAGTCACGTGAATGGTCAATCTTGGGACCAGGTAGCTCCGAAGAGCCACTTTTAATAAGGCAAGATAGCTTGTGGACAACTATCATTTCAAATTCATGACAGGCATCGGCACTCTGAAAATTCTTAATGTGAAATAACTGCAAAGGTCATAGATGATAGTATCAATAATAATGTATTTGTAATAATGTGACTATGTAGCCAGTGTCTTGATATTCTCAGGGCAGACACTGAATGTCAGCCCAACCCAAAGCAACCAATCAGAATGACAATATAATCCCTGTGTCATCCATCCATCCATTATCTATATACCACTTGACCCGCTGTAGGGTATCTGGAGGGCTGGACTGCCCCAGCTGATTTAGGACTACACAGAGACACAGACAACCAGCACACTCACATTCACACCTAGAGACAATTTAGAATCATCAGTTAACCTCAGCATGTCTTTGGACTGTGGGAAAAAGCCAGAGAACCCGGTCAGGGAGAACTGCAAAGACAGACCCCAGGCTGGGGCACAAACCAGGGATCTGCTAGCTGTGGGGCAACAGTGCTAACATCCATGTACCTTTTCAGCTATATAATACACAAATTGTCTTCCTGACAGGCTGGTTGGTGTGTTCCATCTCTCCTTGGAGAAGAGATAAGAGTTGAGCCTACATTAAGGACTAAATGTTCCCACATGCACAGGTCTCATTAGTAGGTAATAAATCTAATACAGTCTACAGTGATGCTTCTGCATTTCATAACCCAGCTGATGGATGATCTATCAGACATATATGAAGCTGATGAGACACACAGCTGATGACAGTTTGCTTGATTAGATGTGATTATATAAAGCAGTCTCCTACAGCTGTGTGACGTCCCAAGCAGCTTCCAGCAGGAAACAAGGCTTTGAATAGCAGTGTCCTGTGTCCTGTGTACATGCTCCAGCAGAGCTGCTGTGTAATGCAGCAAAACAAAAGACAGGCAGCAAAGTGTATCCAGGTTCCACCTCGTCTCTCCACCATCTCCACTCTTTAGCTGTAACATAGAAACCTCTGTTGATGAAAGCTTGTCTTCTCCCAGTCATTGAGAACAGAGAAAAGCCTTCAGTCCTACAAATCTGTGCTTGAACATTTTAATGTGACACATCTGCTGTTTACAACATAGTACACTTTGAACTAGACAATTTTATAAGAGGGTGCTGTGTTTTCACAAAGGAGTCATAATGCTGCATCCTTAGTTTCAGAATCGTCCATATGCAGAAGAACCATCAACTCTCTGTTACATGCCGAGTTATTTTCAGATCGGATGTGGCAGTGTTATGTATTTTGACTGGACGACAGCAGGGCACTATTCAACTATTGTGGCTACCAGCTACGTCCAGTTGTATTAAAACCTTGATTCTGACATAATGACTCTAATCTCATCATACAGAGAACACAGTCAGCAAGCTTAAAACAGTGAACATCTATTATGAGAATTGTTTAGCTCGCTTAAAGCTCCATAACCATTTTGGTTAATTGGTAAGTGGTGAATAATTAATGGCACTCTAAGATCAGTAAAATGAACTCCTGCATTATTTTCATCAGTTATTTCTGGAATTGCCACAGCAAGCTGCAATTACAAGCTGGAATGAGTGCAACTGGTTCAGGATGTGGTAACAACTGAGTGTTTGAAAACAACTTTAAAGTTTGTCGGAAATGGGAACTCCTAAGAGAACACTGTATGATCAGATCAGATATCTGCATGAATGAGTTTAACTGAGGGTCCAAAGCAGAATAAATTGGTTTACACACAAGTGTCTCAACCAATACTGTTAAAGTCTACAATTCTCAACACCTGTTTGAATACCACTGCAAAAGTAGCTCAATGAAATTAATATATTTCACCATCAACTCTTTATTAGAAATATCTTGGGATGGAGCCTTCATGGAAGAAAAAGACATGACTGTTATGGAAAACAATATTGTACCAAAAAAGAAATCAATGTTTTCATAGTGCTGTAGCATTTCTATTGCAGTTAACAGTTGCCTGATATTTCAAAATATGAATGCAATTAGTAAATAGGTTAGGTGTAATAAATACATTAAAAATATGCTAATACCCCCCCCAAAAAAAACACAAAAAACAAAAAACAGTATGATGTAGCCTTGAAGTACTTAAAACAAACAACACATTTTTAACTCACACATCGAGCTTCATTGTAAGGGTCTACTGTCTCTCCTACCCAACACCGTCCTCATGCTGATGTTGTGACAGGACCATTAAGGAAACCACACAGGTTGTAGCACACAGCACAATCACACACTGCTATATGCTGACAGGCTTAACAGTGCTGTTAAGCTGACATTATTAGCAGCACATAGCGTAAATTATGAGCTATTGTTATATTAGCCTGAACACATTAAGTTAGCCTCTGTTAACAACGTGTGTGGATTACAGTAACAGCAACATATCAGGATGTGAACACCATGATGACATGTTATTATAAAGTAACAACTGAGGCGCTATTTCAGTTTTAATTTTGTGTTCAGATCTGGATGTCTGTTGTTGAGTAGTCTTGCCAGACCATCCAGCAGCTCAGATAGCGCCCCCTCAAAATACTGATGGAGGATTGTCTGAACTTTTGCATTCAGGGAGGTGAGCCTGGTATTAAAATGACTAATTCATGGTAAACACTAGCACGATCCAAATCCTTGGTAAATTTTGAGTTTTTACTGTGTAGGTTGCTTTTGTTGTTGCCATAGTGAAGTGGATTTTGAAAAAAAAAACAACATATAATTCGATATTTTAGATAGTGGCAGGGAAGGAGAAATCTGCATGAAATGTCAGTGGCAGGCTTATTCATGCAGTCTACATCTAGCTTTTGAGGAGCTGGTGTTTACTTCATTTGTTCCAAAATGTCAGTCTACAACTGGTCCTGGATCATCAACTTTAACACTAACTATCTTCTTCTAACATTACATTTAAAAGTCTTTTAATTAATTAGTTTTCTGAAAACATTATCCAACCTCCAGTTTACTGCAAAAAATCTAATTACAACAGCCACAAGGAATACAGCGTGCAGCTGACCTCAAATCTTCCACTGAAAAAATAGCTAGTTGTTCAAATAGTCTCTCTGCAACAATAAATGGCAGATTTGTTGTGTCTTCTGTTAGTAGTGGGACAGTGAGATAAGCAATCGTGTCTCCCACTGTGCTTTGTTCTGTGTGCTGTGCCAAAGAGTCACTGCATTAGTGAGAGGAATGTGTACGTCAGAGTGGCAGCACAAGAGCTGCCAACTGGCTTCCTAATGGAGCAAGAAAAGAACAAGTTAGCCTCCGGAGCACTGCTGCAGTATGTGTGTGTATGTGTGTATGCACTGCCAGGGAAGGGAAATTGGAATTTAGTCGGATTTACAATAGTCACACCTCAGATTTATCAAAAACTGCTCAAATTTGCATCAGTGAAATGGTAATATGTGTGTTCAATAAACTATATCAAACAGTTTTACAATTGTTCTCATGAAAATGGCACCATGCTACATTCTGTCATGTATATACCAGTATATACTGTATACGTCCATGCAGTGCAGAGCCATGCCACAAGGTGCCAGTGTTGTGGTTAAGACTGACAGGTAGCTGTTTGAGCTGTAATCTCTGCTCTCACACATGAAATCGCTAAACTTAACGTCACACACAAACACAGATCGCTCTCACCTTATGGGCCATAATAAGCATATGGATGACACCAGGAGCTCCGTGGCACCAGTGAACCAGCCTGTCACTCTCGTTGCTCAGGGATGATGGAAAGTTCCCCGAACGAAACTTCTTGTGGCGGACGTAGTCGATGCTGGGACGAACCAGCTCTGAAAGCATGTCTGGATGGACCTTTGCTGCAGGCTAAAGAGAGACAGAGACAGAGCTTGACTTAATTTCTAATATGCTAAAATATTCTACTTAAATCAGGACAGTAAATACTGTCCTGATTTGGCGACACTGAGGCGGAGGAGAACAAGAATTGTGGAAAATGAGTTTTACAGCTGGTAGTGACAGTAGGGATTCACAATGTAATGCAGTAGCATTACTGTCACATTAGTAAACTTCACTTCAAACCGCTTTGCTGTGTATTTACAGTTATTCTGAATGACTATAGTGGAAGGCTGAGTGAAAAGCCAAGCATCATGGAGAGGAGGAAGGTGTAACATTCAACAGGAAGAATGTGACACACTGTCAGATTATCCAAGGAGACACTGGTGGTGTTGCATTGTGTTGTTCACGTGAAATATGTGATGACTAATGGAGTCAAAAACGAAGAATTTGAGAGCTACACGGATTAGTACAAAGCCTTGATATTGCTGGCCAGTCCTCGCTTAAAGTGGCTTCCAAAGTTGGATCATCTGTTTTGGTAGGTTTAGTAAATGGTCAGAACAGACATCCACAATATGAAGGCACAAAAATGTCAGAGGAGCAGTTCAAATGTTCTCTGAAATCTTCAGCAGACGTATTTGCATTCCTTCCATTCCTCCTATTCCAGGTAGTATCACTGACACTTTTATTTAAGTCAAAATAATACATATTTGACTGATCTTGTAAAAGATACTCTGTCTTTGGACATTTAGCCTTTTAAAATAATGTACATAAGACACCATGTAATTTTCACAATACATTTTATATTTTTTATACTTCTGCATACTGTAGCAGAAGTTCACTGCAGCCCTCCTTCTCCTGCCTTCTCCCACAGATTTTGTCAACAATCAGGAAAAGCATGTTGTGATATATGTAAGAGAAGGCAAAATGAAATCTATTATTTAATATAGTACGGTCAGTATATAATTGCAGGACTTTTGAAGTCCATTTTGGGGTATATCTTGCAAACATTTTTTTTTTAAGTAAAAAAAGAAATGTTTTCTCTGTTAATTATGATCATGTCTTTACAAATTCCATAATTCTTTATTATGGAAACAATCACTTGTTAATAAAAATGACTGGATATCGCTACAATGTCAACTAAATAACCGTCCGAATTTAATAACCACTTTCTAATTAGCTAAACAATAATAAAATGAGCTGATTCAAACATTTTTTTGATTGTGTTCTTATTATTAAGTTGAGATAATCATGACAGATATTTGTTTTTTGGCAATATATTAAATTCTGTATGGAAAATAACAAATTGTATCTGAACCAGAGAAATCATTTTCAACTAAGTTCCCCATAACAAAAACACCTCTTAAGGAAATGTGTTGATTCCAGATCACATGACCTGCTCCACATGATGTCATTTCATCCTGAAGAAATAATATTTCCAAAAACACCTGCATTATCCCAAACTAGAAGCTGACTGGGATCTATTTCATACTTATTTTCAGGCCGCAGTTTGATAGCACTTCACAAATGAAGCAATTTAACTCAGGAGCCAGAAACGCTTATGTGATGTGTGATTGTAGGAGTTAGCAGCTCCTCCACTGGCTTTTAGCCCAGGACAGAAAGATGTTCCAAACACCAGACATTAAGCCAGCATTTAAACACTGGCAGGCATGAACAGAGACAATTCTTGATGCAGCGTGCAATGGCAGGGGTCCATTCATCAACAGACGGTTCTCTTACCAAATAATGAAGTGGAATCACCAGAGAATTTTATGATCTTGGGTCTATGAGGCCAATATATAACCATCAAAGCATTTTAAGCAACTACCATAACTGAACCTCTGGCTAAGGTAGATTATCATTATTGCAACAGGGTTAATGAGAAACTCTACTAAAGCTTTAAGCATTGAAGCAGTGTTTTACTTCTGTTTATTATGCTATAATCAGTTCTGCAGTTCGGGTGAAACGTAAACAGAACAGCATAAAGGTTATGGTTAAATGACTGGCTTGTGAAAGTTTGTCATTGGCTGTGGTTGCAGTGGAGTGCAGGATCAGACTGTTAAACATGTCACAGTTTTGCACAGCTTCATTCTCTGTCCCCAAAACACCTTTGCAAGCACATTAGCAATGTTGCACGGCTTTAGGAAGTTCAAGCAAAGAAACTCTTTGGTGGCCAAGCTGGTACCCACTCTGTCTCTTGTCCCCTCCTACCTGCATGAGCATGCAATAGATGCCAGCCAGACCGTGGGCAGCACCGATGTACTGCTTCTTGTGCCATTCATAGAGCAGAGGACAGCGATCGGTCTTCTTCTGCTCTGCTGACATGTTCTTGCCCGACTCCACAATCGCTGTCGCCACCTACAGTTTAGAGAGCGAGAGAAAGAGTCGGAAAAAGTAAGCAACGGGTCTGTTTGTAACCTGGGAGAAAGTTAGTTCATCTAATTCCAGGGAATTTAATTCTGGGGAACTGGTTGTGTTTCTTGCAAAGAGCTCTCCCTTGACGGAACTCTATGATGTACTTGAAAAAAACCTAAACAATTGTGCAGATGGTATGGTTGTGTACCACTGGGGACAAAAAGACATTACAATATTTAGTTTCTCTGTGATATATATTACTGAAAAAAGGGAGGAATTCTTCAGCAAATGGCTTGAATACTAACTGTTTTGAACTTATAATGGTGTAACACCAGCAAAAGTATCCAAAACAGTTTTTTGTTTTGGATGACATTCATTGTGGCTTTCCACTAATCATACAGAACTTTGCACTGTCACATTTAAATTGTCAAAACAAAATAGTCATGTAGTGACTACAATTGCAAGACACTGCTGACAGAGTACTTGTTTTTGGTCGCATCATCTTTTCTGTAACTGGACTGTTTCCATACAGCTGACTAGGGTTGCATAATTATGGTCAAAGTGTTCATCACTCTTTTTTAGCTAACGATTAGCCTATTTATCATATTCACTGATTTTACAGACAAAAAGTTTTAATTTCACTATTACATTTAAATAAGCAGAGCATTGCTTTCACTTCCATGTTATGTCAATGTCCAAATCTGCATCAATCATGCAGACGAACATTTAAATAAAATTAATCCCAAAACACCTCACTGTCACATCGGCTTTTCAAGAGACACTACAATTTACAAATGCCTTGCATGGAGGCTATAGTAAAAGTTAGTGAAGCATCTGTGCACAGTGAAGCATCTAGTCTCCATGGCAACACAGTATCTCAGATGGGTCTGAGACTTGCACATGAAAAAGTACTTGCTGCAGTGAGTTTTTCAGTCCCTGTTCCACCTTAGTATTTTAGTAACAAACCCAAATATGCTACTATTTTAGAACCAACAAAAGGTCGAAAGATAGTCATACAGAAAAGATTTTTAAAAATACATGCACATCCCAGTGTGCAATACTACGGAGCCCCGGAAGGGACATGGAAAAATTAAAAAAATATGAAGAATCCCCAGAAAGAGATCTCGCAAAAATTTTGTGAGATCTTGCAAAACTGTAGGTATATATACTTCTGGATCTTTTTGGCAGTATGGAGAAACGACAATGGAGGACACCCACCCGTCCGAGGGTTTTATTGAGTTTTATTTTGAAATCAGCCTAAAATATAAAGACATTCTCCTGGGGATGCAGCAAGGGTTGACCAAAAGAATCCCCATTTTGACCTGCTGCTATTCATGATTCCAACTGGGGCTCTGAACTCTGCCACAGCAGACCACTGATCCTCATCCTAGGAAGTTTTATTTCTCAAACACCCTGCTGTTAGCCTACTATGGATACGCTAGCTACAATAGTTCCACATCAATATTATGAATGTTATGCCAGCTAACGTGTTACGGGCACAGTATCATTGATCAGAGGTTGGCGTTGAACTATTGTTTGCCAACCAGTTAGCTGCTGCTAAGCTAACAAACAATGAAACAACGCCTTATGAAACCTGAGAAAAGCAGCAGCAACATTTCATTAGAAGACCTGTATTCAAAACCTCCCACATTGTTTTTAGGATGATGCAGCAGGGTTCAGTTAGGTTGGTGGCCTGTCTTTGCAAAGGCATACTGTGCATTTCTGCCATTTTTGTTGCTTGGTTGTGGTGCTCATTTTACACACAGCACACACACACACACACACTATAAATGGGGGGTGCGAGGCCCAGGGACCTGAATCAGCATTTTACTCTGTCCCCATGCAGGACAGAGTGGATGAAAAAGAAAGAAAAACACTTCTGCAGCAGCAGCAGCACTGCCTCCTCATGACAGAGCAGATTTACATTCAGCTCTGCTCATTTACACATCCGTACACCCCCATGCATCTACACAGATCTATACAGCCATCCCTGCCTCTTCATGCTTCAAACACTACAGACTTCAATCTGGAGAAGACATACCATGTATGTATGGTCATCTGAAAATACACAAGGAACGAGGACTACTCAGACCCATCAGCAGCAGCATCAACTGTCACCTACAACACTGCAAAACGCCTAGCCACGATTTTTAGCATCGCTAGTAGGAACTCCATGGATTTTCCAGCAAGGGTTTGGAGAGTGAACCTGGCCCAGGATGGAACTATGGTTTCATTCGATGTCACTTCACTTTAATATGCATACCCACACAAGGACACAAGCAAATTTTTGTATCTAACTGGTAATTGCCATGAGATTCACGAAGGATGCTGATGCAGAGGAGACGCCCTTCCTATTTTGGACACAACCTTTCATCTAGTTGCATCTTTTTATCCCACTAATGGTGGAAGTGTGTGTGCCAATAATCTAGCAGGGTTTTAGTCTGATCTTGTCCATGTAATTTCATCCGAAAATCACGGGAGATTTGAATCAAGCACAGAGCTTGTAGGCTGACATTGACTGTAAAACGCCCACACACACACACATGCAACACACGCACACACGTATGCACGCAACGTACGCACGCGATAAAAAACACTCATAACATGCCCAAACAGAAATTTTAATGGTAGCAGCCCACACAGACAATGCTGTAGGACTACGACAATGAAACAGGAGAGAAAAGAAATTCTTGACATGAAGTAGTCAAAGTCTTACAATGCTTTAGAGAGAAATGTCTAAATATTATAAAATATAGAGCAGCAACCAGGAGCAGGGCCACTGTTTGTAAAGCCTGCAGATTGCTGCTATGCTGTGTGTGCTGGTAACAGGTATCTGAACACAGAGAAGTGATGAAAGAAATCAGAATTTTAAAGCTTCAAATGTGTGTTCCTTCACTGGAAACCAATAATACCTCTAACTACGTACTTCTGATGACAACAGTAGCATCTATGAGACCACTGCTGCCTCTTCTCTCGGACCTTCTGTCGATGTGTTTTGGTCTGGCATCATACCAGAGGGGACAGCTGGTCATGCAGATTCTGCCATGAATGTGTGCGTGCTTAAATAAATAATCAAAATATAGTGTGGAGGGATTAATAGTCACCATGTGTGTGTGTTTGGGTCCTCTGTGCCCTGGTAGTAGTCCATTGTTGTCCCTGCTCTGCATCTAACAGCTGGTTACTACAACCTCCTTCCTAAGAATAATTTTGCCGTCATGAAGCTGCTCAGTAAGAGTATAAATTTTATGGAGTAATGAGAGTATCAAATTACAAAAACAAATCTATAAAAAACAAAAAAAAAACAAAAGTGAAAATACAAAGATGAATAAATAAAACAAAAAATAAATAATATTGCTACATAAAAAAAATAATCAAAAAATGAATCAGTAAAAGAAAAGGCTAATAAAAGTAGAAATATAAAGACAAATAGATAAAATAATTGTCTTAAAAAAGAAGAAATGTGCTTATAAATAAAACAAAACAAATAAATAATGTGTCAATATAAAGCAATATTAATCAAAAAAAACAGCCATAAAAGAAAAGGTTAATTAAAGTAGAAAAACAAAGACAAATAAGTAAGAAATGTGTTAATGTTGCTTTAAAAGCAAAGGCAATATGTGCAGAAAAATGTGCACAGTAGGAATGTCATTGTGTGCAGGTGCAGAAGGAATCCTGATCAAGGGGAAGCATGGTGGCGGTAAATTTGACGAGAGAGACTTTAAGACTTGCTGGAGTTACAGAACAAGATGAATACGATGGAGAATATGTTTCGAGGACGGTAGTTACGAGTTCTTTTTTACACATGACTTTTGCTGCTCTTCTGCCGTGAGAGATTTGTATCTGAAACATCAGGATTTCTTTATAAAGAGGGCAAAGTTGAATGTCACAGATTTTCTATGCATGTATTAGCGTGCCAATATATACAGCGTTCTCTGATGTCTTCTATTTGTACACATTTCTGATATGGTAAATGTTTCAGATCATCAAAATAACATTTATATTTGTTTAATATTAGACAGAGATAACCCAGAAAACACAAAATGCTGTTTTTAAATGATGATTTACTGAACATTTATTGAAAACCTCTATCACCCCTGTGAAAAGGCTAATTGCCCTCCTGAACCTAACAACTGGTTGGTCCACCCTTGGAAACAACAACCGTACTTCTAGCCATGATTGTGCCATCTCCACAGAGACACAGGACTTTAAATGAACCCACACTTCAGAAAAACACGACAAGAGCCAAACACACAGAGACACTGTTTGGGGTTCAGAGGGTTAGCTAATAAAATGTCATGTCTGGTCAATGTGGCCACCCACTAACAAAACCATTAAAAATAAAAGCCCCTGACTGGTAATAGAAGGGTTAAGGTATCTTCAGTTGCTCATACCTTGTCATTAATAATAGATTACTTGTGTTTGCAGTGAGTGCAGTGAGTTGGCTGCAGCAGTGAGCTCTGACAGACTGAAAGCAACATGTGTCATGTAAACAACAGGATATTTAAAATATGAGATTCAAATTCTATTTGGGAAGTAATGACAAGACAGGTTAAGTCAACAAACTGTTGAGAAACCTTTAAAAACAGGTATCAGAATGTCTATATGTCAGGTGGATTCCCTATGGTAAATGAGCTATCAATTGATCTGTTTTAGTTAGCCATAGGAATTCATTATCACCATAACAGAGAGTTGTGTCTCTAATGGAAGTCCCTGGATAAATCAGTAATATGCTCATAAATAGGTTCATGCTCATAAGTTGCTTCCACTAGGTTGACCTGTAAATATCTGAATAGTAGAGGGACAGCGACTGTGATTGGTGGGTGTGTCTCACCTTTGTAATAGTGCTCTCATCCACAGTATCAGCTCCTATCTCTTTGTTAATGTAGAGCAGAGCGAAAAGGTAGCCGGCTCGGCCATACAGCAGCTCATCTGGCATCTCAGAGTCTGGACTCAGCACGGACCGCTGCAGTTGAAGAAGCCTGAAAGAAAAACACATCTTAAAATTGCTTCCCAGGCAAGATGTTTTTCAGATGAAATACAAAACATGAGATTCTTAAAATTCAGCCAAAACTGTCAGCAACAAAGAGAACTTTGTTTTGATACCAAGTGACAAATAAGTAAATCATAAGTAAACACTGAACAAAATCTGAGAAGGTGGCCCAACACTGCAATCTGAAATGCTGAACTTAAGGGTCCTTTAAGGGACCTCAAATTTAAGATTTACAGTAAACCTCTTTCAGCAGCATTTTAGAGGCTGTGGTTGTTGCATTTGCAAAAGCTAATAATAAAGAGAACAAAAAACCTACAGACTCCATGGATGGAAGGTTCACGGCAGATACTGAAAAGAGTGGTGGCTAAGTTGGTCACTGAACAAATTTTAAAGGCAAAAATGTATTTGTCTTTATATGCTCAGGGCTCCAGACTAAATGGTCACATTTTGCGACTAAAATGTGAGACAGTGTGAGTAAATTTTTCATTTACTCGCGCATGGGTTTGAATGAACTGGACAGAAGAGTGAAAGCAAAGCAACCTCCAAGTGTCACACATTTATGAAAACTTCTGCAACAGAGTTCAGCAGAATTTTCTGAAGAAAATTTGATTTCCATTGTGGAAAGAATGCCACGGTTGTGTTCAGCTGTTATATCTTCCAACGGTGGCTACTTTCATGAGTCAAAAGTTTAGAATACGTTTTGGTTTCTAAATTGATTTTTTTTAACTTCATTTGTTTATTTGTTCTATGCTTTCATTTCAGAGTACAATGAGACACTAACATACATACATACATACATACATATCACCAGGGCTATAAAGATTAAGTGGGTATCTGAAATCAATACAGGAGTCCGACAACAATAAACATCAGATCAAACCCAAACTACTAAAAAATATATTATTATATATAAAATAAATTGTGTGAAGTCTGCAATACATGCAGCAGTACCATAACAGGCGACAGTGTGGCCCATGTCAGATAGAACATGCTGGATACCAGCATCCTGTCCAAGCAACTCACCTGGAAAGACAGTCTTTGCTGTCAGCAGTGTTATTCAGTTTGTAGTGCACCACAGCACCCACGGCCAGTGGCCCTGCATCTCCGCACAGAAAAGTCACTTTGCGACCATTCAATATCCTCATGGCCCTCTTCACATAGTCTAGAGCCCGTTGCAAGTGTGAGGCGTCGTGGGAGGCCCTGTGCAGCTGAAGGTACAGCAAGGCAATGCCTATAATAAAAAAGACAACATTCATAGTAGACACTACAAATGTGCTGACAGATCAGTACATTGGCAGTTTCCTAGTGGCTGGAGACAGACCTGTCCAGCCGGTGTAAGTGGAGAAGTCATGGGGGTCAGCGGTCTTTAAGCCCTCTTCCATCTGCTGGAGGAGATCTTTGATCTTATTTTGGACCTTCCTCTGGAATGCTGCAGTAACCTGTGTAGGAAAGATAACAGATTTAAAAACCCCATTCAACTCGATGATCTACTGAAGGTACAAACTGACACTCAATCACACTTTCCTCCCCTGCACCCTCCTTCATTGTCACTATGTTCCCACCCTCTCATTTCCACTGTTTGTCAGAATTATTCATTTATTTTAGAGACAAAATATTTTTTATTGCACGTTCACTGTGTAATAAACCACAACACTGCTTAAAGACTTAAAGTAAGGCTCGTTCTTACCTAAATACAGAGCATCTCTTAGTGGCAAAATACAAATAAAACTGTCCTCAAAACGCAACATTTGCTGAACATCTTATTGACAGGCACTACAATTTACCAGTGTTCCCTAAATGTGTTGCAGGCAGGCTATGGTAGAAGCTAACTGGGTGGTTGTGCACAGAGAAGACTCTAGTATCCACTCAGTTAATGCAGTGCAGCAGCTCAGACAGATGCATTTCCTGTGATGTGAATATTGTGAATGCGCACATTGCAGTGTCAATGCTGAAACAACAGATTGTGCAACCCTACTCAAAAGTGGAAGATTTGAATTTTTACGTCAGCCTCAACAAATTACTCAAGCTGGTTGGAGCTGAAACAGTTAATCCCATTAAGCAATCACAGTGAGTCAGCATCCACAGTACCTGAACTACGATACTGAAGGAGCTCAATGGAATTCAATCATTTTGATTATAAATACCGCAAATTTTTAACTGTGAGATATGTCTTTTGTGAGAGAGGCTTGTGTGGAGCATCATGAGCCAGACAGATTGCTAAACAGGAGCTGATGTCACCCATAATGATACCTCTGCTCTTCACAGCTGGCAAATCCGTGTATGGTTCCCTCATTCGTTTTTCCGTTTCAAAATAAAATCTAAAAAAAAACAATGAACCGCGTTGTTTTTTGGTTTTTCCGTTTTTAAAACCTAAATGTAGAAATTTATTATTTAACTAATAAAAAAAAAGAACAGTGTTGGTCTTTTTAAACCCGAAATACAAAAATACGGCTGTTGTTTTATTTTGTAGCAACACCGGAAGTCGTCGAGGAAGAACAGTTTAGAGCTGGTCTGGACCGTGAACACATCTAGAATGTCTGTCCTCGAGCCCTTTTCCTATTTCATTCTCTTTAAGAGTGGAAAACCCACGCAGAAATCATGGCGTTCCACATTGTTCTATAATGAGAGTCAGGAGGTTCTGCTGGAGAACAGTTTAAGAAGATCAATCATGTGTCTGATGCTGATCTGGAGAGAATGGAATTTGTTCTGTTAACCACAGACGTTATTTTCAGTGCCGTACTTTATTAACTATAGAAGGTTACGTTTCACTTCTGTGTGTTTTACAGTCAGATCCCACATGTGGACGACAGTTTATGACGGGATACTGGTCATCTACTGGTACCGCTGTTCCAGTTTAACTGGTGATCAGGTTAACTGGTGATAGTTTCCGTCTCCAGATGTTTCGTCACAGATTCGTCCAGACTGATCGATGCATGATGAGTCAGACTGTGGTCTCTAATTTTATCTCAGGATTCCATCGTTTCCTCTCATTGTTCATAAAAACACGTGTTTTTTATTTCACCAGCACATTTCTTTTTACTGTCTGTAGATGTTATTTACATGGATATAGACTTTATTAAGTAGTGATGCCGACGTTTTTCAGCGAGGTCTTCTCTATCTAGTGTCTTTATTTCACACACAGCCAGGCCTGGTCTGGACGAATCTGCGACGAAACATCTGGAGACGGAAACTATCACCAGTTAACTGATCACCAGTTAAACTGGAACAGGTCGGAATTGCCAGAGTCCTTCACATTTTAATACTTAAAATACTTACTTGGAATATTAAAGTAACTTTGTTCACACTGAGATCATGAGCTCTCAGTGTGATGCATGGACTTCCTCTAAATAAGACAAACATGTCTTCGCTGCTTTCAAAGTACGTGGTGCGGAGTTTGGGACAGAGAAGTGACGTCAAGTCGCCACGAGTTCTGACTTGATTTCCGGTTCTGCTGGTAGCTTCCAAATGAGAAAAGACATTTTTTTGTTTAAACCTTAAAATTGGTAAAAATGCAGTGTTTTTTTCTTTCTCTACTTTTTGTTTTTCAAATTTAATTTTTAAACAAAAAATCAAAAAAACTAAACGATTATTTGTTTTTTCTCATTTTATTTTGGAATGGAAAAACGAATGAGCGAACCATACACAGATTCTGGCACCACACTGCTTACTAATGGCTTGATTCAATGAGCAAAAAGTAAAGTTGCATAGAAATAAGTTGAGCGACCCAACAACCTGCCGGTCCACATCTGCCTTTCAAATTGCAGCGGTCATAAGATGACTGAAATTGTATCTTGTCTGTAACATTCTGTCAGTAGTAGTAAGTTAAATAAATGCTAATATACCAGCTAGTAGGTTATGACCTCAGTGTTTCAGCAAACACTATGTTAATGAGGTTATTTTCCACGAGGCTCAAGGCTTGATTTACCCTTTCAAATTTTAACATCAAGGGCCAAGGCCATGCTTTAAAAGGCTGGCTTGATCATAGATTTTAAATTAATCCTCTACAGACTCCAGTCACATTCAGCCTACAGTGTGAACCATATGAAAAGAAAGGTTGGGCAACCCACTGAACCCAAGCAACTATAGAGATTTCAGTGAGCATCTCTCACTAACACAGATGGGAGTCCAAGAGTGTACAGGGAATACATGGCCAGCTAAATTAACAGGAATCTCTTAAAGAATAGGCTTATCACCTTTGACCAACTTGTTCTGTTGCTGCTGCTGAAAGCCATTCATGTATAGTCTGTTGTTTCACTGCCTGCGTCTGCATTCACCACATTGCTCAGTGTACAATGGGATGTAAGGCAGAGTAAACAGAACCCTGCACACAACCGTTATTATCACTGATAAATTAAAAAGCCTACAGGGTTTAATTTCTAATAACAAAAATCTTTTTTAAAAAAGCTGAAAAACACTCACATGTTGCAGTGAAAAGGAACTGGATAAAATTTAAAGAGAGTCCTATCTGATGATTTTTTTCTCATCACAGCTAGAATGCTGGGACTGATTGGCTTGACACTGCAGTAAAAGAATTGCTCTTTTATATGGTTTTGTTTTAATTTTCATTTAGGTAATTTATATGTATCATTTTGACAGAAACATAACATTGCACCACTTTCTGCTAAAAATCCTGAGTTGCAGTGTGCTACATTTTATAGAATGGCAAATCCCTGTGAAACTTTAAAACTGTCAGTGTTGATTGAAGACATCAGTGATGAATGTTGGAATTTAATGCTCACTGTTGAGTAACCTACTGAGTGTGTGTTAAACATGGAGTACTGAACAAAGAAGTAATTTTGCAGGCAAGCTTTTCAATCAAACCGTGAAGCTGAAATGTGTTTAATTTATTGGCTACAAATCACTGAACTTTTGGTATACATATGACAAAGTAGAATGTCAACAACTGCATATGTGCCATGCTCAGGGACATCGACAGTAACCATGTCAATGGTCAATAATTGGATTCCCTTACTTAAAAGGCAGACATTTCTTATTTTATGAGTAGTGTCACATCAGTAAATTCATGTAAGGACAAGGACTCTACCATTAAGGGACTAAGTTAATATGTTCACTGTCTATTCTGCATGATAGTCCCCCCAAAACAAACTCTCCAAGTGTCCTGATCAGCTCAATGTGGTGGCTCTGGCCATCGCCATCTCGGCAGGATGACTAAGCCTAACTCCCAGCTAATTAAAAAAAATTAAAGGTATGAAGCACGTGCGGAGCTGAGGCAAGCCATATAAACATCTCTGGGCCATTGACTGTCCTAGCATCCACCTGTCACTCAGAGCAGCCACGTCTTGGTATTAAGCCTTGATACAATTTCAATGGGTGAGTTATATAAAAAATAACTCCCCACACAACTGGCACAAACAGAGGAATTACTCTTAGAGACCAAAATGTTATATTTTATACCAGATTGTAAAAAATGTTTATCTATGCTGTAAAGTTAGTGTTATACAATATATCTCCACATTACACATTTTAGTATAGGGGTCTATGGGGATTGACTCACATTTACTTTCACTTTTCGCTGCAGTTAATGGCACTAAGCCACTGGCCCTATTTTTTATTGCCCCGCCGGATGGTGAAGCTTCACAAATACAACCATAAATAAACACACAGCACATGCTCTAGTCTGCCCATAGTTTGCATGCTGCCTCAAATCAGTGGTTTATCGGTCACAAAATCCTTATTTTCCCCAGTTCAGCCCTGACAGAACAGACAGTCCTAAAGGCTAAACATAAAGAGCTTGACCAGAGTCTGCCCTCTGTCCTCAAAAAGGGAGGATTAAAACCAAGCCTGTCTGTTCTCTCTGCTCTGAATCACTGCTACATTCATACATGGATGAGAGGATCGATGGTGAAGGAAGCGAACAAAGCAGAGGCAAAGTGACAGACAAGAATAAATGCTACTGTTTGGCATAACAATGGGATATTCAGAAAACCCAAAGAAGAGAACAAGTGCATGACAAGAAATGCCACACAACGCTTAAAGCCTAAAGCTCTGCCAGGAGCCACAGTACTACACAACACAATACTAGGCAGAATTTATACAAAACACAATTCATTAGTACCATATATCATACACAAATATACACTATACTAGACTGTTGATTGGAACCAAATACACACTGACAGTTTCATTATTCTTAGGTCCTTAGCTGGCCAAAAGAATATAAGATCATGTTAGGACAGGCAACAGCAGAAAGAAAAGCACCTTCTCATTCATTCTAATGACAGTGCGACATTGACTGAGAGCAGATATCAACACAGCACAGGGTTGTTTGGCAAAACCACTGCAGTTCAGCAGCTTGCTGTGCTGCCCAGTTAGTAGTGGTGGGCGACAAATATCGATAATATCAATACCAGCTTTGGTATTGATGTTATCGATCCAAATATCGATAATATCAATACCAGCTTTGGCATTGACATTATTGATCCAAATATCGATAATATCAATACCAGCTTTGGTATTGACATTATTGATCCAAATATCGATAATATCAATACCAGCTTTGGTATTGATGTTATCGATCCAAATATCGATAATATCAATACCAACTTTGGTATTGATGTTATCGATCCAAATATCGATAATATCAATACCAGCTTTGGCATTGACATTATTGATCCAAATATCGATAATATCAATACCAGCTTTGGCATTGATATTGAACGATACCAGTGTAATGAGATCGATACTTTCTCTCCTGTATGCCTGAACTGCTGTGGTTTCATCAGAGGCGACTGGATGTCGGAGCTCTTCCTGTCACAGAGCAGAGCAGCACACTTTGCTCCTCTTCTGATTGGATGTTGTACCGTCATGTGACTCAGCAGCACCACACAAACAAGCAAGTAGGCTTAGCCAACTACATCAGACATCATAGAAAAGTGTAACTTTATTACTTCCATGGCTGTCAGTCTGTTCCTGCCTGATGTATAAAATGCACTGTTTAGCTGTTGTGCGTTCCTCAACCAAATTAGAGACACACTTGATGATCAGACTGCAGACAGGAAGGTTCTGAACCAGTGAGTGAGTTACAAAGACTAGCGCCATAGCAAGGCTACAAAGTTAAATAATCACTAATCATTATCATGATTTTAGCCTCTAACCAGTATAAAAAAAACGACTGACTGTGGCCTTTAAAATCTAAAAATGCGCTCCACTCTTTAAAGATGTAGCACACTTATGTGCGCTGTTTTCTCTGGTCATAGAAAACAACACAAGAATAAAATCAATCGCTTTCATCTTGGATAAATCTGAAATGAGAACAATTATTCTCAATCAATCAAAATTTATTTATAGAGCACTTTACAACAACAGAAAAGAAGACCAAAGTGCATTCCATCAGCATGATAAAACAAAACAACACAATTTGGTTACTATAAAACCATAAAAAACATAATCTAACATCTCACTCTTCTCAAAGTAATTTTTGCTCATGCACCTGTCTGAGCACTGCAGCCATTGGCCAGCATCTACTGCAGTCTGCACTGTGAGGCGTTTAGGGAACATCAGTAAATGTAGTGCCTGTTGACAAGCAAATGCTCAGCTAGTGAGATACTTCGCCTGTAACGAGGTGGGACTGTGCGCACAACCAACTGACAATGTCTGTCATACCAGTGTGACTACTGGAAAAGTTAGTCTGGAGTATTGGAATCGGCATCTGCGATACTGGTTCTTTAGTTACTTGGTATAAGATCAATACCAAACTTTGCAGTATCGCACACCACTACCAGTTAGACATGTTAAAGTGTATATTGAAGGAAATGTGCATTTCTACTCTTTGCCTCACAATAACCACATCAACATAAAATAGTTGCCATGGTGCCAAGTTTCCAGAGTTGTAAAATCCTGTTTCACAGCATTATTAGGGGCTGTGCTTTGATTTGATATCCAATAAGCCTCACACCGCTGAAACAGGCCATGCTTTTTTTCTGTTTTAATGTCTGCACACCCACTATGGCCTTCGTTATATCTCTCTGCAGACACGCACATGGACGGCTGTCAACACCACAGACATGTAGTTGTTACTATACTACTTTCTTTTCTGCTTGGAGTACACTCAGAAGACTTTGTTCCATAGATGCGCAGTAGATCTGTGTCTACATATTCTGCATATGCACACTACTGCCCATGTAGCATCACGGCCAGACTTATTCTCGTAGAGTTGGACTGATGACGAAATTTACATCACTTGGGAACAAGTGGATCCTCATCTAATACAGGCCTGTAACAATCTTTTAAAGGCTAAGGACACTGGGATTCATTCCTGCTGCCAAACTTGAGAGAGGAACACGCAGGTGGCCTGGTGGCCCTTGACTCATTATGTACAGTGCATACTTAAAGTTTATGAACTCTTTTAAGTTTTTCACATGCCATTACAGTGTTTGCTCTAGGGCTGCCACAAACGACGAATCGACGAATCGCCTGAGCACGAAACGTCATCAAAAGCGGAAGTGAGCGCGCAATGCAACAGAAATCACCGTCCGAGCGGAGCGCGGAACACGCATGGACATCTGCGCCGTATCGTGCTTATATAGTATATGCACGATGCGGCGCGGATGTCCGCGCTGTAACGTAAACGCGGATGTCCACGTTGTATTGGGCATATATATAATATGAATATATGACATTTATGAGTTCTCTCTGGTTCTATCCATGGTTGTGTTGCTATCACAGAGGTGCAAGATTTTACACTATGGTCAAAAAAATATATATAAAAAATAAGAGTCCACAGTGAAGAAAAATGTGACAGCAGCAAGACAACACCTTGATACTGCGTGGAGTTCAGAGGAACGATGCGCCATAAACAAAATGCCATTCAGATCTGTTGTAACGTTATCAACTACTGCTGATCGAAGTAGAAATGATCTGCCTGTTCTTTTAACTATCCCATTTTTGACTATCATGACAACAAAAACTACGTTTAGCTCCGTGACCTGAATGTATGCACGACGGGCACAAACTGGCGTCTGTGTAGATCTTGTTCAAAAGTCACGTCTATCCACATTAGTAACTGCCGCTAAGTACACAACAAACACTGACGGGCTAATTAATTACAGCACAAGTGCAGGTTTGGCCCAACAGCTCTATTTCCTATTAGCATATGAGAGGATAATATTACAAAAACGCCGCAAAAGCCACATTTCTCACCTTTCCTTCTGCATCAAACGGCTCGTTGATGTGTTCGTCTTCCACGGAGTCGGAGGTGAGGACTCCTTGGTCCCAGTCGGGGTAGGGGTTCGGGAAAGAGCGCTCCTCCATCTCCGCCTCGGTAGCCGAGATGAGCTTCAGCCGCTTGGACATGTTGTCTCCCATCGCTACGGCGGCTCGGCAGGAACAAAAGTCCTCAGGCTCGCTGTAGGGCCAAATGGTGGAATTAAGCAATCGCGTTCCAGAAATGGTCGTATTTTTTGTAGGAAAACCACGCGTTACGAATGGTGGGAAAATAAAAATAGTTTCATGTTCAATCATTCTGTCACAACGTATCCCAAAGACAAGCTATGTCTCTTATACCTATTATTATGCAGAAAAAATAGAGCGACGCGGTGAAATAAACTAAATCATTTCGTTCAAGCAGTATGCAAAAGCGCCTTTATTTTAACAAACATTTTCTCAGTTTCGTTCATATAGCTTTATGGTAGGACAAATTACCAGGTCTTTGGTTTGACGTTTAAAAGTGCAGATATAGATAAAATCCTGTTTGTTTCCTTTCAATAATCAGGCTACCTCAGGCCAAAAGCACAAAAACCTTTCAAATGGTTTTGGTCCAAGTTCTATTTATTAGTGTATTTTATTTTAACAATTAATCATTTAGGTTGAGTGCTACATATTTACATTTAAAACTGTGTTCTTTACTTAAATGTATATCTAATCCGTAAAATCAATCAATCAATAAAGTTGGCATTAAGTTTATGAGGAAAAAAAAACTTTGTGATTTGTTAATGAATGTCACCTTGAGTAGGCTAAGGTTTCCAAACCCAAGGCCCGTCAATCGTTTATTTATCATTGTAATTGCAATTCTACTTGTTTTTCTTATTTATCTTTAAACCATCTTTGTTTAGCAGCCCTTTGTTTCGGCTCGGAACAAAATGTGAAGGAAAAGTGAGAACAATAGATCCAAATGCCTGAGTGAACAAACTGCTTCGCTGTGTAACATACAGCAGGTCATTATACGAGCTGCAACTACAGAACGCTGCAGGTGATGACAGGTGGAGCAGGTTCGGGCTTACCGAAAGGCTGTATGATGGTCAAGCTCTCCGATCAGCAGCCTCAGCTTCCCGGTGTGATCACAGCTCGTTTGTAAGTGCCTGATGGTGATGGGTGGTTGCGGCAGCTTGCAGCCTCCGAGCAGCGTCTCTCAGCATGCCAGCTGGAGCCTCCCTGTTCCCGGTGAATGGAAGCGGGAGCCGCAGTCAGAGCGTGCAGGCGGTGCAGGCGGTGCAGGCGGTGCAGGCGGCCATGTGTCAGCGCATCACCCAGTCTGTCTGCGCCTCTCCCTCTTTCGCATCCTCTCCTCTCCTCACTGAGCGGACAGAGCCATCGGAATGCTGCTGATGCTGTTCGGCAAATCAGAAATACCCGCTGCCCCTCCGCCCCAGCTCCTCACGCAGCCCGACGGGATGCAGGAGGAGTCCGAGCCTCCTCCCAGCTTTCCCCGCCAGCACCCAGCACCCGTCAGTCCAGCGGGGCAGATGACTCCAAATGTGAATGGTAACAGATGGTGTTGCCGTGTGATGCTGTGATGCTTGGATTAGAGCAAACAAATCCACACACCCCACTCATTCCACACATACCACCACCTCCCCCTCTTTCATCATCCTCCTGTGCCTTTCTGTCGCTTTCTCTCCCTGCCTCAGTGAGCATCTTCATTGCAAATACACCCTGAAATGGATCGTGAGCACTGAACAATGTTCCCTCCTTGCAGTTTAACACACTCAGTGTAAAACTTAAGTGTTGCTTTCATCATTTTCACAAAGGAACACGTCCCAGCTTCATCTCAGCAATCATTTCCAAAAGCACTTTCCATTAATCCTATCTTGATTTCCTCTTTTAAAGGCACTGTCCACCTGCAGTTTGCAAGGCCAGAGCAGGATGGTCCTGTGATTCAACTATTTTCCATCGACATTTGACCTTAAAGCCTCTGTCTCCAGAGAACACTGCTGTGCTCCAGTCCCTCACAGCAGAACAAGCTGCAGTAGTCTGACTCTGACTTCCAGTAAAGCGTTCCATCTCTTATCTGTTCTAGTGTTTCTGTCACATCACTCTCCATTAGAGGGAATGGATGAGCCCTGAATTAATTTAGTGAGCACGAGTGATATATTTCTCCAGGATTAACACATATAAACCCATCCATTTTGTGTGTACCTTATACTAACTCATTCATGTTTTTTTCAGACCTATTTCAGTGCAGCACCACCTCCCTGTGACCAAATGGAGGCCTGAGCGGGACTTTGTTTCATTATTGTCCAGAGGCTCTTTCACACCTAAACAAACCCGAACTGAGGTCATAATAATAATAATAATAATAATAATAATAATAATAATAATAATAATAATAATAATAATAATAATAATAATAATAATAATAATAATACATTTTATTTGTATAGCGCTTTTCAAAACACTCAAAGACGCTTCACATAAAAATCATCAAACATTAAAAATAAAACAAGTCATAAAATACATCATAAAAATCAGTTCATATGATGTGTTAAAAGCAGTTTAGAACAGGTGGGTTTGGGGGAGTGATTTGGAGGTGGTCAGGTCTGTGCAGTCATGGATGTGTTGTGGCAGGGAGTTCCAGACTGAGGGGGCAGATATGGAGAATGGTCTGCCCCCCCCAGGTTCAGTGCTTGGTTCTGGGTGGAGGGAGAGAAGGTTTGCAGTAGATGAACGAAGGCTGTGGGAGGGAGTGTGGCGGTGGAGCAGGTCTCTGAGGTATGGGGGATTATGGAGGGCTTTGTGGGTCAGCAGGAGGACGGAGCCAGTGGAGGGTTTGGAGGACAGGGGTGATGTGGTCACCGGTGGGAGTGGGTGAGGAGGCAGCCAACAGAGTTCTGGATATAATGGAGTTTATTGAGGACTTTTGAGGATGAACCATAAAGAATGCTGTTGCAATTGTTCAATTTCCAAACTTACTCAATGCTGTTTTGTCCTTGAGGACAGTCTGTAAGAGCCCAGCTGGGATTCACATTTGCATGCTTCACATTAGACACCGGAAGAAGAACTGAAATGTAGGTTAACCTCTTGTATTTAGCCCAAGGAGCATGGTGAAGGGGTCAAGAGAGCTTGTCACATCTCTGGAACATATGCTGGTTGAGCAATTAACATGGTTCACTTGGCGAATTTATACAGTGTTCATATCCAGCTGTAAGCAAAGTGCTACTCGCTTTGTTCTGCATAGCATTTTCTCCCTTTTGATCCTGTGCTCAGTGTGAGATTTTTTTTTATGAAATCATGAAGGCCAGTAATAATGTTCTAATCCCTTGGAGACGGAGACCAAAGCATTAAAATGCTGTGATAATGCCATGCATTTGTGGGAGTCTCATCAGCTGCAGCAATCTCTTACATGATCCATCTCAGCAACACAGGATGACAGACTGCTCCCACCATACTCACAGATCTGTCAGTATAAAAATAATATACAAGATATGGCCTGTAATGTATGTGCTACCACTACCCAAACTGTATATGAGCACATACAGCATCTCACAGTAAGAAATGAGCAGAACCGACTTGTCCTGAAAGTGCTCAGTAAAAACTAGAACAATTTCACTTCAACTAAATGGACCTAGAAGCAATGCTGGTTTGTCAAAAAGTGATTTGCCTTATGTGTTCCACCTAAGCTGTCTTTGCCTTTTCACAGTAAAAGCCTGATGAATGTGGCCTAAACACTCAACATTGGCTTTCTCTTCCAAACTGTGAAGGTTCTCAGAAATGCACCTTCAGCAGGTTTTTCATGTGTTTTATAGTTGCATTGCTTACCACTTCTGTTGCTGATACCCAAACAATCACCCCATCCGTCACCATGATAACATGACATGAGAATTTCATGGTAATATTCTACAGCCTTAGGAGTAAAGTGGGTTGATTGCTAAGAGTAAGATATTGACCACTGACTTGTGGTCACTCCCCAGCCCTGGACATTTAATAACACTGACATTAACATGGACTTATGACACTCCCACAGTACTGTGGGCTGCACTGATAGCACTGTGGGTCCACAGCTCTCCAGTGGCTGTAAAGTGAGATATTTTCAACAAATGTCATGACAAGATCAATACTAAGAATGTGTGTATACATACACACACACATACATACATACATACATACATGCATACATACATACACACACACACATACATACATATATATGTATATATATATATATATATATATATATATATATATATATATATATATAATAGACAGTATAATGTAGAGAATGTCACACTTTTTGTTTACTACATAATTCCATTTGTCTTTTTTCATAGTTTTGATGCCTTCAGTGAAAATCTACAATGTAAACAGTCATGAAAATGAAGAAAAACCATTGAAGGTGTGTGTGACAAAGTGGATAGAACTGTCATTTCTCCTCACCACTTGTCCCTTAGTGCTTTCATGCTACACATTACACAATACACAACATCCTTCTGTGTATTTTGCTTTAATTTAGCCATGCTAGTGTAACATTGTAGCATATACTATCCCGGGTTTGTTTGTCTAAAGACCGACCACACGAAAAACAAAGCCGCGTCAATCGGTTCATATGTTCCCCACAAAACGGGCAAAACATCACCCGCTCGCTGTCCATCTTGGTTCACCATCAACAACACCCAAAAGTTGCATTAGCCGCTCCTCGTTGTCACTTCCGGTTCAACCCCGGAGTTGTGACATTCCCTTTCCGGTTAAATTTGGATTTGTAAAAGTGTTTTTGGACTTGTAAAAGTGTTTTGTCGCTTGTAAATTTGTCTTGGAGGTTGTAAAAGTGTTTTGCATTATGTAAATTTGGTTTGCACCTCTCGGCCACCGTAACAATGCCTTCTTAAGGTCAGAACCAAGGAAACAGTCCCAATGGCCACCATGATGCTGGAACACCAAAGCAACCCAAACGTTGCTTGGTGACGTTGTCTGTGACAATATTCTTTTCATTCTTTTCGTTCATGCTCATTCCTGGGTTGCAACACCCAGGAATGAGCATTGGTAAATCAGTAGCACTGACCAAAATCAGAAAGGACTTGCCCTTCCTTGAACAAAGATGTGTGTTTATGAGAGGTACTTAATCAAAAGAGGAAGTAATAAAATCAGGAGAGCAGGCTCTTGTATGCCTGTAGAATGGCGAGGCTGGTGAAGGTCTTAACGTGCAGATTCTGTGACAAAACAATGTCCAGTACAACAACGGTTCAGCCACATACACTTCCACCAACCAGTGTAACAAAGTACCACAGCCTTCAAGTGTACCACCAGATTCAGGGGCAGAAGGATGATAGGCCCGACATGTCAGCTTCTCAGTGGGCGTGGAAAGTCAGCAATGGCACAATGATGCCCCTTGACAGACCTTCTACCAGCACCTCTAGCTCTGCTTGACTTCATCAGATGCAAGTGCAGAGCAGGATGTCAGACGATGCAGTGCAGCTGTCACAAAAATGGAATAGATTGCTCCATGGCGTGTTCAGAGTGCAGGGGGTCTATGTTGGCAACAGGGACAGACTGATGATGATGCTGTGATTGAATAAACTGACTACATGCCGGCAGAGTATGGAACCTTTGTGCTTTTCATGGACAGGAAATCTCTATATATGTTCTATTTGAAATATGTAGCACATTATATCCAAAGCATAATTACTTGGCAGCCTCTTTGCATGTACTGGATGTACAGATGGACAAGCACTGATATTTGGTATCAATGGAAACAGGACATCCAGAGGTTTACAATGATTTATATGTTGAATAGATCAACAGTTACACAAAGAAATGTCTCCCTTATCCCATTGTGGTGACTGTAAAATTCAAGGTTGCTGTCAATTATATGGTTGCACCAAAATATTTGTCCATGTTTTTAGTATGTTATTTACACACACTTTAGAAACAAAATAAAGCAGTAATGAAAACATTTGCAATTTGTCCTACCTTTAGCTACTTATGGTCATAGATGTGAATATTCCTGGGGCAGATAGAACGGATGCAGATTGATAGCCAGTAATTCTACATCCTCAGTGCAGAGCCGCTCTTTAGCACTAATGTGTCCAGCATTACACCATCTCTCATTCACATACATCGTGAGGCTCCCACCCTTTTATTAGAAATTTAAATACCATTCAAATAACACCAAATAAAACATTTCATTTTGCCCTCATAATTAATAGTAAAAGACAGATCATTCCAGTGTGCCAGTGGCTTCTCCTGTCTAGATGCAGGTGGTACCACTGTGCTTCTGTGAAAGTAAAACCTAGTCTCAAATAAAGGCATAAAGGCCTACTGTAATCAATCTATGACCTCTGTTGGTGACCAATAGGAACTGCAACAGCACTGATACAGCTAGCCACTTTGCTCTGTATGGCTTTGTGTATTGTCCTTGATTTGTGAGCAGTGGCTAATGAGTGGTGGCGGTGGAAATGTTGTGAAACTCCATCACATGATGAGCTTTTGTTCCATCAAGGGGGATATTTTAAAAGCTATAAATCATGGCACATTATGGCATTAACTACTGAGGCTCTGGAAATGCTGTTAAAACCTTGCAGTCCAGATCTTACACACATCACACACACACATTTGGTGACCAGAATTAGTTGAAGATCGGTCTGAAATTGTTAGTATGCACTGGAATATTTACAAGTAATTACTTTGTCAGTCCATATTAGTTTGAGTCATTCATTTATTATAATTTGCCATACACTACATTTTATTTTTACTTTGGACACTCTTTAGCATGGTTTCATATTTAATACATCACTGATCAGAATTTTTGAAATACTTAGGTTAAGTGTTTTTTTGGTTTGTTTGTTTTCTCTTAAATCTCCAGTCAAGTAATTATTACTACAGCCGGCTAATTTCAACTTGATACAAGTTGTGTGGCAGAATTCTACTGCAGATGGAAGCTGTAAGGAGAACACTGATGTTTTCTACTGCCTTCCATTCTATACTCCATACAAATACCACCTCATGGTTGTTACTTACTAACAATGCAGATTATGTGTAAAACAGAGGCTTTACCATGCAGTAGCCTCCGTTTGACTTTGATTTCAGGCAAATCTATGCAAATCCATTGTAATTTCATGTAGATAAGATGGGAGTCCACTGACTGGCTGGAAATGAGAGAGAATACAGTCATAGGTCTGTACAGCACGACTAAAGCTACATTTAAAATCAAGGTCAAATTTGTTCATAAAGTGCATGAAAAAGCAACAATAGTAGAACCAGATGTTGTTTCAGAAAAATTAGAAAGCACAATGGCTAAAAGATTAAACTAAATACAAGTAATAAAATAATAAGTAGAATAAAAAAAGTATTATTTTGACTTTAGTAAATAGATTAGACTTTTACCAACAGTAAAATAAGTTTTCAGTATTCATGATAAACAATATCATAATATTTTGAGGACTTGAACACGTGATCAGAACGACAGAGGAGTAGAATATAGGATATTTGAAAGATTTTTCTTATTTTACAAAGACAAGGTTACAAGGTTGTTATTTGCCTGCTAATTTACGTTTTATATGCGGTAGTAAAAATGTTCATTTTGGTGAAGACACTTACTGTGTGTGAAAATACTCCCAAGTGCCTGTGATCTGTAGAGTTGCTCATTCTGACCTGAAACTGTTTTTTTCAGATAACATTTTCAGGAAACCAGTAAGAAGCAGAGGATTAATCAAATCAGTCATATGCTTCAGCCTCCCTGTTTTCCATTTAAACTATTTTTCACTGAGATGTACTGATAAAATTGCTGAGGTAAAAACTATACTTTTTTTGTTTTATTTAATTTTCAGTTTTCTCTGTTCTTCATTTTTAATTATGTATTTTTTGGCTTTTGCCATTAGAATTATTTACGGCTGCTTTCACCTAATTTCCGCCCAAGTTCCAATAATTTTAAATACGGTGATTTACTGGGCAAAATGACATTAAAGTGCATTCTGTTCTGAATCACAAGAGCTGCATAACAGCTTCCTGCATATCATTTATTCTAAAATAATGATCGAGGACAAAGAGGCTGGGGCAGACACACACACACACACACACACACACACACACACACACACACGCACGCACACACACACACACACACACACACACACACACACACACACACACACACACACACACACACACACACACACACACACACACACACACACACACACACACACACACACCCAGAGACCACCCACGTTTCTAATGTGTATTTTTGTTTGCTAATACAATGAACTTTGCCAACGCTGACTCAATTAGAACAAATCAGAGTCCTCAGCTTGACCACGTTGTTCACTTTTTCACTAATTACACAGTAAGAAAAATGTTAATGACATTTTATGTCATTCGCTTGTGCCTAATATGTACCAGTATTGACAAAAACCCGACAAATATTAAAAAATATTTAAAATGTTGTGTGTATTTCCTTTATAATACCCAGTTTTTATTCCTGTGTTAACTTGTCTCGTTTTACTCCACTGACTTCATTGAAGTAACATCAGAATACCAGCAATTTAATTGTTGGTACCTGGTTCATGAAATCAAACAACACCATGGGCTACATTTACACTCTGTCTTTAATGAATGTGTTGGAGGAAGGGAAATGTATGAAGAGCAGAAAGGAGGAGCAGACTGCAACTCAATTTCCTTTGCAGGGATCAATAGAGAACAATCCATTTTAATCTGATCCTGACCAATCTGATTAAACAGCAGAGGGGAAGACGGGGGGGCAGGGGGAGTGAGGGGTGAGGGGCAGGCATTGACAGATGAGGGCAAGAACTGAGGAAGAAAACTAAAGAAAACAGGGTTTTTCTCAGCACAGGAGTAATCATTCACAGTTATGGCTATGGACCATATAGGTTCACTGGGTTCAGAGTCCTGGTGTTATTTTGTATGCTGACGCTCAGCTAACATTAAAACACTCCTGACATTCTAAAATGTGACACTGAACATCCCATTTTGCGTCCAAATTCCATACTGCATTCTAATACAAAAACATGTATGCTTAATGGACTGAAACCATTAAAGTAAACTTCTTTTAAAGGAGTGTCCTCTTTACCATTATAAAAAACACTAGAACATTTACGGGAGTTAGACGCATTTCTGTGTAGTTACATGATGATAAATCAACATTACCCCTCAGACTAGGATATATCCACTTAGCACTATCAGTAGTAGTAAAATGAATGGTGCTGTGATGGAGGTCTGGTGCTGCAGGAATGAAGCAGCCAGGTGCAAGTAAATCACACCACCGTAATCAGAAGTAGTGCTGGGATGTTTAAATGTGTAAGGGTGTAAATCAGTCCCATGTACAGGGGCTGATCCCCGATGCAACGGTCCGGGTTCGATTCCTGCTCACGGCCCTTTGCTGCATCTTCCACCAACTCTTCCCCACCTGTTTCCTGTCTGTCTCCACTACACCTATTGAATAAAGCCGAAAAGGCAAAAAAAAAAAAACCTTTAAAAAAAGGTGTAAATCAGTCCATTTCTGATTTAAATAAATATTTATTTCAATAAACTGTCTAATCTGTACAGGGGATTCATTTTTTTTTATGGCTCACTCACTTACAGTGTATTAAATGTTCCAGTTATGCACATTTAAGGATGTGGCTGCTGTTCAGAAAACACATGGGTGAAATCAGGATTCATCCATCTTTATATACAGTCAGTGATTAGGACTCAGCTGAAGTCTACATGAACCTTCCCTCAGTGATTTAAACTCTGTTCTATAAATTATCTGTAAATAACTGCATCTTCACAGGAGTTAAAGAGCTAAAAAAAAAAAAGTGCAGTCTCTGGTGTATAGTTTATCCATGTCATTATGGACTTCAGGGTTTACCATTTTAGGCCAGTATTACCCTCCAGCACAATTAATTAGAACAGAAACCTCTCCTCTGGGAGCCCCCGACAGTTCTACATCTGTCTGTACTGCAGTGTTTTACCCTGTGTTTGTAGGAAATTGTCTGACTCTACTTCAGGTAGAGATTCAAACTGAACCTCTTGAATGTGGCAGAAGGAGCTGCAGCTGTGCAGCACAACAACAGCATGTTCATACTTTATTAAGTGGAGAGCTGTGCCAGAAATCTATGCTGATTACTGAGAGAGTTCCAGCCATGTGTGGTGGTGAGGGACTGACAGAAAGCTTTGACAGAGAAATGTAAGCTGTACTTTAGCCTTTGTAGTATTTGTAGTATTTGGCCTTAACTATGTACAAATGGAAATACAGTCACCATAGTGAGTGGTGAGTTACACACGTGGACAAAATCATTGGTACCCCTCGGTTAATGAAAGAAAAACCAACAATGGTCACAGAAATAAGTTGAAGCTGACAAAAGTAATAATAAATAAAAATTCTATGAAAATTAACCAATGAAAATCAGACATTGCTTTTGAACCGTGGTTCAACAGAATTATTTTAAAAAAATAAGCTCATGAAACAGGCCTGGACAAAAATGATGGAACCCTTAACTTAGTATTTTGTTGCACAACCTTTTGAGGCAATCACTGCAATCAAACCATTTGTGTAACTGTCAGTGAGACTTCTGCACCTCTCAGCAGGTATTCTGGTCCACTCCTCATCAGCAGACTGCTCCAGTTGTCTCAGGTTTGGAGGTTCCTTCTCCAGACGCCATGTTTCAGCTCCTCTCTCTCTCTATACACACACACGTGTATGGAGCTGCAATACGATGTCCTCAGCTACCATTCAGAGCAACCTGGGGTTCAGTGTGTTACTCCAGGACACTTCAGCATGCGGAGGGGCCTGGGATCAACCCAGCAAGCTTATGATTACTGGTCAACCTGCTCTGCCACCTGAACCACGGCACCAGAGAGTCTAAACTATCTTGGATTGTTTCTGGGAACAGTTTTCAGACAGTGCATGACTCCATTATTAAAATAAATAATCATCTACAATACTTACCAATGCATTAGCTGTAGGAACATTAGTGAAATGCTTTATTTATATTTCATATGTGTTGCAAGGAGAGGTCAGGCCTTGCCAACATCCACATATCACTGCAGAGAGCCTGGTGAGTTATTCTTAGCCTCCATGTGAACAGTCTGAAGAGGAAAACACAGTACCACTCCCTGCTCCATGGGCAAATCACCAAAACTTCCGTCCACTCCCTGAGGCATATTTACTGCTGCTATGCAATGCAGGTGAAACAGTAAAAGTACAGTAGGAAGGCCGTGGAGCTCCTGGAGGATGATTCAGAGGGTCACAGCTCAAAGAAGACCACCTGCAAATGAAGTGTTTTTGGTGCTGCAGCCAGCGCTCCATGAGGTGGAACTGGAAACAGCTGGTAGAGATGATTGGAAGAGTGCATGCAACACCACATACTGAAATGTGACAAGTACACATGAGTACACAGAGGTGTATTTCACTAATGCACACCTAAATACACACCACACTCATGATGAAACCTGCTGCAGCAGTTTTCAGATTCTCCTGGGAAATCTGTCCAAATTCAGCAACACTACACAGACCCTGTACAGAAAACATGTGCGGTTCCACACAGAATCCCCCTCAGGATCTACTGGAGTTTGCACTGTGTACATTAGAAGTGATGCTGCAGTCCTCGGCTCAGTGGGTCTAAGGCAGAGCATTGCACTGCTGCACTGCAGTGTGTGGGGTGCAGGCAGCAGCTTCATCATTCACTTCATCGATTTCCTCATTTTGCTATTGACCTTTCATTCCCACTGCTTGCTTCACCCATCGTTCAGTTGCGGTTGTTCCTGATGTTCTTGTTCTCTATACGAGCATTACACATAACTGAAGAAACAGGGTCAGACTTTGATTTACAGGAATTGCAACTTATTTCAACAGAGCCCCAAAAGTTCTTGAAGAACCAAAGTAATAACTCATGAGAAAGACTTTTCTACCTTGAGGTTAAACTTTCTATTATTGTTTTTACACCTTTACCTGAATTTGTTCTTTTTGTTTTTTAAGAAGATCAATCAAAATAAAAGAACCCATGAAACAAAAACACATAAAGAGACAAAGAAAGAAATAGGCTGATAAAACGTTTGAGGAACACGTTTCAAAAGAAAGCATGTGTTGGATTTTTACATGCCCTTCAACATGTTGAATTATTGTATTTTCTTCAGTGGTAAATACAGAGACACACCACAACATGGAATGGTTCTACACATACACATTCCAAAGACACACAGAGGTTTTGCTATGCCTCACGGTATACTCCTATTCCCTCATAAGGTAACAGCAAGCTGCACTGAAACTGTTTATTTAAGGTGGGAAACCGTAACAATCCTTCCTATGGGAAACCACCAGTAGCTGCATCCCATCACAGCTAACAAAGGAGCAGAAATGACAGGTAGAGCGCAGGAAGTCTTAGAAAGGAGGGTTCTTTCCACAGGGTGCGGCTCTTGTGGATTGGATGAATCGTGTCCCAAGAGACATGGACGTATCTGTGGACCAACCATAAGGAGACCTGAGTCTAAACCATGGTTCAACCCACCTCCTAGCCATTCACATTTCATCATTGAATTATATGTGTATGTCCTATAGCCAATCACATTGCACCATGTAGAATAAAATGTTGTGTTCACATTCAAACGTCATCCTTGTCTGGGAGGCTGTTCCAAACACAAGAGGTCCTTGTACAAGAATTTTTGAGACACTGATATTAGAAAATAAACAGCTTAATTAGAGAGAAGTAGTTTGTCTTCTGTCTCAAATAACGAACACATGATCCCACATAGGCGAGCAGGACATGACATCACACCATCACACGTTGGATGACGTTCTGAAGATGACTGCAGATGCAGTCGAAACATGTCAGCAAGGTAAAAACCATTCTTCCCTTACTGAGTTGATGGTATAAAAGTAACGCTATTTTATAAGGTCAGCCTGTCCCAGGAACTGCTGTTGTCCTTCTACAGATGTTCTACAGAAAGCATCCTCACCAACAACATCTTAGTGGGCTACAGGAGCAGCTCTCAGGCTGACAAGAAGACTGGAAAGAGTCAGGAAGTCAGATTTTTTCAGACTACATTGAAAATACAGGCCTAATTCGGAAGTAGAAACTCAATGCCAGAAAAGTGGATACAGGACTCAGTCAGCAGTGGCTCAGCAGAAGAGAAATGTATGAATGTATAGAGAAAGACAGAGCAACACAACCCTCCCAGCAAAGAGCAGCTGAAAAAAATAGTCCCTGAAGAACAGCAGAACATCTGTTCAGAAATGTGCGCAACACTGATATTCTTCCTGCTGATTAGGACGGAGTCTGTCATCAACAATAAAGGTGGACATCTGAAGTATTGGTAAAAATAAATGATTTGACTCTCAGTAGTTAAAAGTGTTCTGACTTTTGTTGTGGTAAATTCATCTGTTTTTAATAAAATAATTCTAAACCTAATTTTAGAAAAGAGCAAATATCCTACAGTTCTACTTATTAGTAATACAAGTAATGTCAAGTGATAAAGTTTTAAATTATTTAACAATTAATTGATATTGTATAGGGGTGCAGTCCTTCCTATTGTATTCCAGACGCTTTAAAAAGCCTGTTCATTTTCCCACACTTCCCTTGAATGGAATTGTTGGATATTTTTGTTTTAAGTTGTCCAGTGGTCTTTGCTAAGAAACAAGATTGGTTATCACTGCCATCAAGCCATCTTTGGGCTTATTTCCTTTGATCATGAAGCCATCGGTTGATTCAATTCAATTCAATTTCAATTCAATTTTATTTATATAGCGCCAATTACAGTCAAACTGTCTCGAGACACTTTACAGAACCCATATGCCTGACCCCCAGAGCAAGCCAAAAGGCGACAGTGGCAAGGAAAACACCCTTTTAACAGGGAAAAAAACCTCGAGCAGAACCCGGCTCTAATGTGGGGGGACCCATCTGCCTGCTGGCCGGGTGGGTTGAGAGGGACAGAAGAGGTAGAGAGGTAGAGATAGAGGGATAGAGGTAGAGAGGAAGAGGTAGAGAGGAAGAGGGGTAGAGGTAGAGATAGAGGGACAGAGGTAGAGATAGAGGGGGGGGGGGGACAAGGACCATAAAACACACAGTATAATTCATGCATGATAAGACAGATGATATATGCAAAGTACAACTAACATGGAAACTATAGTTTACTGCTATGGTGTACAGCTCTGGCATTAAATATACTACATATATAGCTGGTGGTAAATTCAAAAATATGTAGATGAGCAAATCAAGTATAGTAAGGGCAATGCAGAGTAGATCGGTGGAAATGGGCAGCTGGAGGTGGGAGAGCAACCACACATCTGAAGCATCCAGCTCTGGGACCAGGGACACTCGGAGAAAGGACACAGAAAGAAACAGAGTGAATGTAATGCAACAATGGTATATATAGTAAATACATTAGTAGTTAGAGAAGGGCTCAGTGCATCAAGAGAGGTCCCCAGCAGCCTAGGCCTATAGCAGCAGAACTAGGGACAAACTAAAGGGACGTCAAGAGGGGAAGTCAGTTGTGCAAATGCAAACACCAGCTCACCCCGTCAGGGTCCCCCAGTCAGTCCTAACTATAAGCTTTGTCAAAAAGGAAGGTTTTAAGCCTGGTCTTAAAAATAGAGAGGGTGTCCGCCTCCCGAACCCAAACTGGGAGCTGGTTCCACAGGAGAGGCGCCTGATAACTGAAGGCTCTGCCTCACATTCTACTTTTAGAGATTCTAGGAACAACAAGTAAGCCTGCATTCTGAGAGCGGAGAGTTCTGCTAGGATAATATGGTACTATCAGGTCTTTGAGATATGATGGAGATTGGTTGTTAAGAGCTTTATATGTCAGAAGAAGGATTTTGAATTCTATTCTAGATCTAACAGGAAGCCAATGAAGAGAAACCAGTATAGGAGAAATATGATCTCTCTTGCTAACTCCTGTCAGTACTCTGGCTGCAGCATTTTGGATCAGCTGTAGATGTTTCAGAGAGCTTTTGGGACAACCTGATAATAAGGAATTACAGTAGTCAAGCCTAGAAGTAACAAATGCATGGACTAGTTTTTCTGCATCACTCTGAGACAGGATGTTCCTGATTTTCACAATATTTCTCAGGTGGAAAAAGGAAGTCCTACAGATTTGTTTTATGTGTGAGTTAAAGGACATGTCCTGGTCAAAGATAACGCCGAGGTTCCTCACAGTAGTACTGGAGGCCAATGTAATGCCATCCAGAGTAACTATATGCTTTGAAAGCAATTCTCTAAGATGTTTGGGGCCAAATACAATGACTTCAGTCTTGTCTGAATTTAGTAGTAAGAAATTATAGGTCATCCAGGTCTTTATGTCTTTAAGACAATCTTGCAGTCTAGCTAGCTGATTAGTTTCATCTGGCTTCATAGATAAATACAATTGAGTGTCGTCAGCATAACAGTGGAAATTAATACAGTGCTTCCTAATAATATTGCCTAAGGGAAGCATGTATAATGTGAACAGTATTGGTCCTAAGACAGAGCCCTGAGGAACTCCATGATTAACCCTAGTATGCTCAGAAGAGTCATTGTTGACATGCACAAACTGGAACCTGTCTGATAAGTAGGATTTAAACCAGTCCAGTGCTGTCCCTTTAATGCCAATACAATGTTCTAGTCGTTGTAATAAAAGTTTGTGGTCGATTGTATCGAATGCCGCACTAAGGTCCAATAAAATAAGTATAGAGACCAGTCCATTATCTGACGCTATGAGAAGGTCATTAGTAACTTTCACCAGAGCTGTTTCTGTACTATGATGCACTCTGAAGCCTGACTGAAACTCTTCAAACAAGCTATTCTTTTGTAAATGTTCACATAATTGATTAGCAACTGTTTTTTCCAGAATTTTGGAGAGAAATGGGAGGTTGGAAATTGGTCTATAGTTGGCTAAAACATCTGGATCTAGAGTGGGCTTTTTAAGTAAAGGTTTGATTACGGCAACCTTAAAAGCCTGTGGTACATAGCCTGTTACTAGAGAGAGATTAATCAGATCTAACATTGAGGAATTAATTAAAGGTAAGGCCTCCTTGAACAGTCTAGTTGGGATAGGATCTAAAAGACATGTCGATGGTTTGGATGTAGAAACTATTGAAATTAGTTCAGAGAGATGTATGGGAGTGAAAAGTTCTAGTTCTAAATATCCATCTGGTCTTACAGCCAATTCTAAAGCATCTGTACTCGATAATACATCTGTGATATTTGTAGGGAGGGCCAGATTAATTTTTTCTCTAATCGTAATAATTTTATTTGTGAAGAAGCTCATGAAGTCGTTACTGCTCAAAGCTAAAGGAATACAAGGTTCGACAGAGCTCTGACTCTTTGTCAGCCTGGCTACAGTGCTGAAGAGAAACCTGGGGTTGTTCTTGTTTTCCTCTATTAAAGATGAATAATATGTTGTCCTGGCATTACGAAGAGCTTTTTTATAAATTACTAGACTATTTTTCCAAGCTACATGAACATCTTCTAAATTAGTGGAATACCACTTCCTTTCCAGCTTTCGGGACGCTTGCTTTAAAGTCCGCAGCTGGGAATTATACCAAGGAGCAGGTCCTCTCTGAGATAGAACTTTCTTTTTTACAGGTGCAACACTATCAAGTGTTGTACGCAGTGAGGCTGCAGCATAATTAACAATATAATCCACATCTGTGGGGGTAAAATTATAATATTTCCCTTCCATAATATCAGTAAGTGGTGCTGAACTAAATAGAGAGGGTATTATTTTCTTAAATTTAGCCACCGAATTGTCAGACAGACATCTACTGTAGTGATATTTATTCTTAACTCCCAAACAATCTGTTGTTGTAAATTGAAATGTTATCATAAAATGGTCAGAAAGAAGAGGGTTCCGGGGAAATACTTTTAACTGTTTGATTTCTATGCCATAAGTCAGAACGAGGAGTATTACTGTCTTAGTCTAGCAGAAGTAAAGGAGTGGCAGCATATTTACAGCATGGCAGTGAATGCAAAAACCCAATTTTCCATTGGTTTGTTTCTTCAAGTGTAAGCTATGGAAATCTTCCAACCATATTAGAAACTAAGGCTACATTCTATATGTTGGTAGATTAGCTTCCTCATTCTTCTAAAACCCCTGAGCCCTCTATTTTGTACGCTACTTATGTAACAAACTGAAAGCAGTGGTTAGCTTTAACCCCAAATGCAGAAGCATCTTTCTAAGCATAGAAGTAAGTATGAATAGATGAGTAACATATATAAAGTAAATGATCACCTTTCAACTTACAACTGAGTTTGTTTTCAGGTACTTCACAAGCAGGTTGAATAAAGATGTTTTTTGTCAGAAATTGGAAAAAAAGTGACAAAATCTGAGCGATAGATGTACAGAAATAGCATCAGGAAGGTAAAAATGCAAACACAAGTAAAAATATAACAAATGAAGAAGAAGAAGGCATTGTTTAAAACTGAAAACATGGTTCTTAGTTCATCCTTTCATCAAAGATGAAAGAGGTGTGTGTGTGTGTGTGTGTGTGTGTGTGTGTGTGTGTGTGTGTGTGTGTGTGTGTGTGTGTGTGTGTGTGTGTGTGTGTGTGTGTGTGTGTGTGTGTGTGTGTGTGTGCTGTCAGAGTAGCAGTAGACAAATACCCATTTCCACTGTCACTTCCAGTTTGGTACTTTGTAAATCAGAATGAGTTGAACTATGTCGCTGAAATCAATGGAGCCGCTGCATCAGAATAAGCCTCAATACTACACCACAGGCTCAGTCAGCATTAGGACTTAGTTTAGTCAGATTCAAAGAAATCAATGGTGGAATTAATGCTTTATTCTCTGATTACGCAAGACTTTTGGTCACAATGTGGTTTCTCTGACCTCTGTAATAATCCCCCGTTACAGCCTCAACTGACCGTCTTCCATTGCGTTGCAGGTACCCCATGCCTTGCCAACATCCCCATGTGTTAGCGAGGCTCAGAGGGTTAACAGCACTGATGATGACACGTACAAAGAAACAAAGGAGCTGTGCTTCAACTATTTGTAGCACATTTTAGTGTACGCTTGTGTTTTCTTGTGTTGACCCAAACCTAACTTCTTAAGTACTGCAGCTAAATGCCTAAACCTGATCCTAATGTTACCTCTAAACTAAGCCCGGGTTATGGTCTCTCAGGACTAGTTCTGAGGTTAAACTGTCCGACCATGCTGGAAATTAAAGCTCAAGGGCAGAGTGAAATGGCCGCTGTCGTAGTGATGAGGAGGGTACCCAGCCTTCATCCCTCCTTACAACTCTCTTGTTCTAATGAGTGACAGCAGCCTTTTGAGGAGTACTTGGGTCTCTGAGATCATTGCTGCTAATTCATCATAATGCAGCTTTATAAAGTCCCTCTTCAGGTACTTATTCAGATGCAGTCATATGGCATCAAAGCAGCTGAATACAATACAGCATATCAGGATTTACATGACAGATCCAGGTCCTTCACTGGAGTCAGAACCATAATACTGTCTTGCTCTGTTAACTTTGTGAAGTTTAGGGGACTTGCAATGAGCCCATCTGCTGCTTTGTAAACTTACTGAAGCAGCGCACTGACATCGATAAACTGCCTTTTAACTGTTTTCAGGGAATGACAAGACACAGGACATAGACATGAAGAATACTGCATTTACCTGTTTTCGGTAAAACAAGGTGTCTAACAGACTTCATTTAGTACACAGGATTACACTGATCAGCAACACAAACACGCACTAACATGTTTCAAATATAATGATTGTAGAGTGTGGAAGTGTTTCGTACTCGAGAACCACAATACTTTTTATACTTGTGGATATATTTTCTTGAATATAGCTTCGAGGTAATCATGCTACCACTAGGGGTCAGAATAAAACTCCCAACCTGACATGCTGTTAGCAAACTGTCTACTTACAGAAGCAGTCAAAGGTTTGGACACACCTTCTCATTCAATGGTTTTTATTTATTTTAATCATTTTCTACGTTGTAGATTAATACTGACATCAAAACTATGAAAGAATATATTTGGAATTATGTTGTAAATATAAAAGTGTAAAACCATCCATACATCTATCCACTACTTAATCCTCATTAGGGTCGCAGTGGGGTTGGAGTCTATCCCAGCTGACTGAGGGTGAAGACAGGAGACACCTGGACAGGTAACAGTCCATCGCAGGGCTGCATATACAGACAAACCATCACATTCACACCTACGGACAATTCAGAATAATCAATTAACCTCAGCATATTCTTGGACTGTGTGAGGAAGCCGGAGTACCCGGAGAAAACCCACCATGCACAGGGAGAACATGGAGACTCCATGCAGAAAGATCCCAGGAAGGCCGGGACACGAAGCAGGGATCTTCTAGCTGCAAGGCGACAGTGCTAACCACCAAGCCACTATGCAGCCCAGTGTTAAACCAGAACGTTCTATATTTTAGATTCTTTAAAGTAGCCCCATTTTGCTTTGATTACTGCTTTGTACACTCTTGGCATTCTCTCAATCAGCTTCATGAGGTAATCACCTGAAATGGTTTTGAATTAACAACTGTGCCTTGTCAAGAGTCAATTTGTGAAATTTCCCTCAACTCATTTTCTTCATCCTTTCTCCTTCACCCTCATCGCTCTACCTGCTCCGTCATCCCCACCCTCACCCACCCCTCCTTTATGTCTTCAGATCTCATCTCTCCACTCCACCCACCCTCTGTCACCATCAACCCCTTTCCCTACCAAGGAAGACTGAGCAGCTTAGTTTCTTCTTCAAGCAGTGACATCCAACGGTGCCACATACAGCTTATGCAGAACCTCAAATGTCCGCTTGAGGTTAGTTCAAGTTCAAAAAGTGAGCCAGTGGAATGTATTGTTTGTCTCTTTGGTATTTGCTCTACAGTTGTCTCTCCCCTTCACTGTCACCCCAACTATTTGAAGTGGAACGCTGCCCTCCCAGAGCCTGGTTCTGCCAGAAGTTTCATTTGGTTAAATTTAATTGTATTAAGTTTAAAACTCAGTTGTAAGCAAATAAAATGTTATATGTTCCTCATTTACCTTTAGGTTCACTCATTTTCGGAAAACAAAAGGTTTATGTATTACAGGTTAAAGCTGACCACTACTGTCAATAATGTGATGTGTCTGTTAGATAAATAGGTCCATAACAGAGAGCTCAAGTCAAGAATGGAGTTACAGTCTGAAGAAACTACCTTGCCAACATGTGGAATTAAGACATAAGTTTCTCATATGATAAGAAGAATTTCATACACTAAATTTGTCAAGACATTCAAAAAAAAAAAGTTTAATTTACTGTCGTACTCTAACAAAGCTGTCACAGCGAGAGATACTGGACAGATTTCACATTTCTACCTAGTGCAGTATTAGAATTTAGTGTTTGATTTGCTGTATTTTTTAAGGTCATAGGAGTCTGAGCTTGAAGAGCTTTCTTCGAAAGCAGAAACTGCTCTTGTAAGAGTTTAGGTATTCTTTTGTTGGAACATATTAAGAGGTTTCTTGACTTCCAGTACGCAGCTACCAAATGAAACGGACAAACACAGACATTGTACTGAAATTTTGTTTCTTTATTCACACCATTTTCTACTCCAGCTATGTTAGAAGTTAACATAAGTGTCAATCCTCTAGTTCCTATGTTGATCTCCCATTCGTCTGTACACACTATATAAAAAAGTCAAGATTAGAATATGTTTAGAAATCCAAGAGGGTTGCGAGGTGAGGATGGCTGGAAAGTTGTTAAGGGGTTTTTGCTTTACAGTCCCTCCCCTCACTTCCAGCCTCCTCTACCTTCACTTTGACTCTTTTTTTCGTTAAACAAAAGAACATATTGAACAAGGCCTTTGTAACCAGAGCTCAGAAGGGGCTTGGACATTTGTAAAGCGCTTTGACTGTACAGCTCACGCAGAACACAACCAACAGGTCATATACAGAGCATGGTAAAAGAGGAATAGTATACTGCTCAGGCACAACACAAACACAATACAATGCCATCTGACAAAAAGTACCACGGAAAAGAAACAAATTATCGTCTTCAACGTTAAGTATTTCATAGAAACAAAAGAGAAAGATAAATTGCAAACTCGGAGTAAACAAATCAAGAATATATATATACAGTGAGGTAAAACACATTGGTCTTTAAAAGGAGGTATTTTCTTTTTGATTAAGTGACCTTTTCAATACGTTAATTACTGTATGTTTTTTAAGATAATTCTCAGCTTTTGGATGACATCTATAAAGCAGGTAATGCAGACATTAATGCAGACACACAATCACATGCAGTTTTGTCATTTGAGGTGAAAAGTAAAAGAAGTCTTGTCAAACTTAGGCACCAAATAAAATATGATAAAGCTTTCTGCTACCCTTGTTGCCATAAAGGCCTCACTGCAGACCCGAGACGAGAACGATTTCTTAGCTGAGCAAAGCCTGAGGCCTTCCGTGAGCCACACCCTGCTGCGGCAGCCTCCACTCATTCCCTGCAGATGCTTTAGTCAACAGCATCAGACTGTAGGTCTCTGAGATGATGGAGGGCGACCATGACGGGAGAACGTGATAATCTTTGACCCTAACGTCACAGTGTGTGGATCCTGCTAGCATAGATAGGTCATTCAACCATTGTGATCCAGTGGGACTGAGTGGACAGACACGTTGACCCAGACTTTGCATAACAAGAGAAAGAGACAGACCCGTGCGGTGGGTATTTGCATGCTCACAAACTTGCTCCACGACCTTTGGGCTGAAATACGCAGGTTGGCTGTTGATACTGAGAGAGCCGATACATTCACAGCTGTAGGAATTTGTCAGTGCGTGGTTTGAAGCTGTAGAGCTGCTGGCATAGTTCCTGATAGCTCCCCGGTTTTGGCCCTCCATCACTGCACACGCAGCACAAAAAATGCTGCTTGTGCACCTTTCTTGGCTGCATATTTGACTAGACCGCACAGAGTGCATCTACTTTACTGGGTTTGAGTCACATTGCTACTGCCATTCAGAAACCATCAACTGTGTTGACCACTGGACTCAAGTTTGAAATTGCACGGTGGCTGCATATCAACAGTGTACCGCCGCCTTCAATCAATCCGAGATACAGGGAGAAGAGGCAAGGTAGGATTCTCAAAAAGAGATACAGTGGGTTCTGATACTGATTCAAACACCGAAACACAAACTCAAATAACACACAAATTAAGGAGTGACACCAGGATTTACAGGTTCACATCCAATGCTCTGCAAACTCAAAGGGGACCCTTTGTATAATAACAGTGGTGCTCCATACAAAGTAGCATCACATGTGAAGGCAAAGGAGAGCGGTATTACACGTCCATGATCAGATGCAGGGTGAAAACACTGCTGTCACATAAAGAGCCATTTAACCTGGCAGTACTTTAAGAATGTGAATAACTGAGCACATTTTCACACAGACTCACCTTGAGGACATTCATGGTATTGGACTTACTGTTGGTAGAAATTAACAAAATGCCAGATCAATGCACCGTTAAATGTGGAATCTCACCATCTAAAAGCTGCATGAAGCAGAAATCTGAAGAACAAAACCAAAAAAAGACTTGAGGATATTTAGCCTTCCTCCCTCCTCCCTCTCTCTTCTAAGCCCCTCCCACCAGATGAGCATGTTTTCAAACTTGCAAAGATAGTCCAGCTAAACCTGGGATTTAATCCTGCTTTGAGTAAAAATCCTGGTAAAGCCAAGGTGAGCAGCCCTGTGACTGGCTGAAGTGTCTCATCACTGGTTAGATTTTTCTAAAGTCTGAAAACAGGGCCAGGAGGACGTGCAGAAATCCAAGTTTGCTCTCAGACTACCTGAATTGCAATATTTTCTCACAATGGCTTGCAGAGACATGATTATTCAGTTTAATTCTACGCGAGCAGAACTTTGAACTTTTCTCTTGAACTCTTTCAGTATTCTCCACTGAACAACTTGCATCATTTCTCTCCTGTGTAACACCCAGAATGCCTTCAAGACGGTCTGTCGTCATGTAAACCGTTATCCCTATTCATACATTTCACCGAGTCACACTAACTCTTTTTGAAGCACGTCCCAGGATGAAAATGGGAGCGTACACAGGGATCACACTAAGAAAAGGCTTCACTTGCTATGGAGCTGTAAAGCGGGTACTGGCTGCAGTGAAGTGTGGCTCTTGTAGCTAGGAGATGTTAAGTCAATTCGAGAACATGGAATGACAAGATAGAAAGGCAACATAGAATCAAGACAGAAACATTTCTGTATAAAGACCACGAGAGAAAAACAGTGGGTGCAAACATGTCTTTTTACAGTTAAGTCATCTTGGGTTTTGAAAAGAAAAAGTACAAGGCTGCTGGTGACTTTAAGACAGAATGAAGGTTGTCCTAGTAGAGGCAGACCAGAGTTGCAGTTGAGTTGAGCTTTTGTTGTTGTCAATGTCCCAGAGAATGACGCTGCTAATGGAAACACATACTGTACAGTCTCAGTCCCACCTAAAGGCCCAGCAGGGCGAGCCGGGGCTCACTTAAAGGGATACTGTAAAATCTGGAAATTTAGACTGTACTACACCCCCCCACCACCACCAATCCCCAACCCTGACCCCCACATGGCTTAGAAAGATGAATCCTTGGCCCTGGTCTTCCCTAGCAAGCCCCAGTTGGCCCTACTAGTTTTACCGCTTTTGTACACAATTAACATTTAATTCAGCATAGTGTGTCACCGTTTTTGTATTCAATATAGCAGCAAAATCCACTTTGCTTTCTTCAAATATCAGAATAGCTTCCTCCTTCTGTTTACTACACAAGATATATACACAGCTTAATATGTCCCTTGTGCCACTGCTTGTTTTCTACATAACTGAGAATACTATATTCAAAAGAATGACTTAGAACAGTGGTACTCTATGGGTAGGTGCATCATTTGTTTGTCCTTTTTTCTCCACTTTCCTAAAGCACAACAAGAAAGTCTGTAAAAAGCCTGTAGCAACTGATTATGGAATTTTGAAGAAATTAAATATGCCACATTCAAAATGATTTGTGAAGATTAGAAGCTTCTGAGATTTTGCTGGTGAAATGCTGTTTTAGTCCAGTCAACTAAATACATCAATTCTGTCTTGGTTTTCAGACATGTAACAGTATTTATATGTCAAAAGACCAAAATGAATGGTGAGAATGTCCTCACACCTAACAATCCGAAGGTCCATTTACTCATTTGAATTTTGGCTTTTGGGTGGAGCACATAGTCTTTAACATCAGATTAATGTTCCTGTTGCTGCTAGACAATTCCGAGCATGTAATCTACTACATAGAAGGAAGTCTTCTCTCCCGTCTCTGCCGTGCTGAGCTTGGTATTACTTTGAGACTAAACGCTAAATAGAAACGCTGTGAAGGTGAAGTTTTCCTGACCCTGTTTCATGTGTGAAAATCGAATGATGTGGGCTCCTGTACTTTCTCCACATCCTGTCATCATCTCGGTTCACTGTTGTTACTGACTGGATTGCTGCAATCACTACACGTGAGTTTAAAAGTGCACCTAACCTGACAGTTTGGGTGGTGGCCTCTGTGCCTCCTTTCTGTATTCCTACTTCCTAGTGGTTATTCTGTCTTCGTATGTTCTGTAATCTTCGACCCATACTCGGCTTTGTGTTCTTACTTGTGGTTACTCGTAGCTTTTGTGCAGTCTTCGATCTGTTGTTCTGATTATTTCTTTACTTGACGCACTTCGAGCAGGGGTGCAGCTGCCCTTGTTTTTAGTTTGGGCAGGACGTTACGTTTTCTTTCACAGTTTCTATGGCAAGTTAGAACACTCTTTGCCATCTTTTATTTCATTCATTGATTTAGCAACACCCACTGGCCCCGTTCTTTCACAAAGTTTTGTATCCTTTGTTAATTATGCTACTAAGCAATAAATAACTTTGCTAAACTCAAAACAACTGTTTAATGTTGTTTCCCTGTATCCTAGCAGAGGTGGGATGTAAGAATAATCTATATTCATATAATGAACTATTCCAAAAGAGACAGAGCTACAACTGCCGATGAACATTGTGTGATTTGGTCAAAAGCTTTGGAAAAATGAGTAAGCAGACCGAATGTGGAGGTTTGAGTGCTTTTTGTGGCTGTTCGTGAGTCTGAACTCTAATGAGGCTTTATGTTTGGTTGGTTTAAAACATTCAGTCCACTGAGGCAAAAACCAACTGAAGATGAACTGCCAGAAACCATGCACTGTGATCAAAAGTACCGTCTGAAACTATGGGAAACAGGCTTCCTCTGACAGGCAGTCATTTGCTCAGCAGAAGTGCATTGATACTGTTGGTACATCACCTGGGGATTAGACACTTAAAAATGTTGCTAGAGGTGCAGCTTATATCATTTGAAAATTCTGTCATTACATTATTGGTTGCTACAAGGGCTTCTGCAGACAATTTTCAAGGGAGAAGAAAAGTTTTCACTCAACAAATCAGCACTTCTCTTTTCTTTCTCCACACCTGGGACTCTAGTTGAGGAAAATGTCTGTCACTGCATTTCCAACTGTGTTTTTTATATGTGAACATCGAAGTACAGGGTATAAACTATGATGCTCATCAACAGATTGGCACATTGGTTTTCAACCACTGCCCAGAGGCTGCAGCCTTCCATTGAAAGAGAACCAGCAGCTGATTGAACTGATGAGCACACATCAGTGGAACAAGCTACTGGAGTGGAATGCTGTGCTTCTAAGGATGGTGGCTGACAACAACTCATATATGCTTCAGCAAATCTTGGAGAGGACTGCTTACCAAATGATTTTGAAGTGGATGCGAGTCAGAATATCATGGCACAGAACGATCAGATTGAGGCAATCTGAGGATATTTACATCCAACGGCAGCTCTCACCTCCACTCAGAAAGTGAGGTGGACAACTAGCAGCACATCAATACATTATGTATCCATACAGAAAAACAATGGAGACAGACAGAGTCATTAACATCCAAATTGCCATACAGCTAAACTCTGCAATGGTACAGAAGTGCACTTATTGCTGAACAATCGAGAGACTCTGACTTCTTTGTGCAAATCACTGTCTGGCAAATGTAATTCACCTGATGCCTTCATTCACTGTTTGTCAGTAAGTATTTAGGCTATCCAATTCTCAACTTGTTTTTGACTTATGTATTAAAAGACAAGTGCTTTTGATAGACACAAGCAAATAAAATGTAATGGGTTTAGATGTATGGCAATTTAGGCAGGACAAACGCTTGACTGAAACAAACCATTAAATCAGGTGCTACATATATATTTTTTGTCGTTTACATAGAATGACACTAACTTTATCATAGTAATCAATTATATATATATATATATATATATATTTATCTTTTTTCATAAAAAACAAAAATAAAGAAAACAAAATAAGAGCAGATCCTGACTCTTATGTGTTGGTCCCTTAAGGCTTGCTAAGCTGAAATGACAAAATTGTTCATTTTACGCATAATTTTTTCTTCTTTTGTTTTTCGTAAATGTACATTCTAGTAGAAAAAGACCTTGCAACAACAACAACAAAAAAAAAAACCTGGAAAAACCTATGGCTTAGTAAATATCCATTTGCTATACTTAAATGAATGTACCTCACTGTTTTTTGTTGATTATCCTACAGAGAAGAGAATGCTTGAATGGTTGACTTGCGCTGCTGTGCTGTCAACGGCGCAAACGGATGAAAGAGCAAAAATCTGAAATCCAAGAGTTTACATTTATAGGGCAACATCAAGAATGCTTACAAGTCTTTGTGTCTCTTTTTGAAAGCCGCCGTGAGCTTTTGCGGCGACATCTTTCCAACTACAAACAGTTCGAGTTGCTGGAGCTTAGTTTCCAGACTCAGTCCACTAGGAGGTGAAGCTGTACGATGAGCTGCTGCTGAGGTGGTCGAGTGTTCAGGAGGGGGTCTGACGAAATGGCACCAGAGTGTCGGCTGGGCTGTGGGTGTTGCGACGTGTGCTGTGCCCCTTCTTGCTATCCGTCCCTACAACTTGGGTGTGCATAGTACGAGCTTGCTGTATGCTCGGGCAGGGCTCTTGCAGGCCTCTTCTGACACACACTGACACAGAGCTGCATACACGCAAGAACAAACGCACTCCACAGCAGCCGACATGAGAGGAGTTGGGTTTTAAAGCAGTGGCACTTTCTGGTAACAGCTGGCTTGGAAGGCATGGTGGCAGCTGATTGGTGTTGGTGTTGTTCTTGTCGTTTGTGGTTTAGCAGAGCAGAGTATAGAAAATAGACACATTTATCTACTGTATATTGCATATGTTGCAGCATGTTTGCCAAAAATGAATGAGGTCACCATGTCCAGTTTGCTTTTGCAAAAAAGATCCCCTGCCACCAGAAAGAAAATTCAAAAGACACAATAAATTAAACTGACCAGTCCAGTTCCCTGACAATACGACAGGAGACGGGAAAATAGAACAGCAACAAATGAAAAACAGGTGCAAAACTGTTGCAGAGATGAGAGATTCTGCTCACAACTAGACTAGATGAAGGACAGATTAAGCTACCGTTTGTGTGGACCCTATAGGGCAGCCAGCAAACTGTCCCAGAACCCCCAGATCTTCGCTTCAGCGCCCAGCTCTACTGTATCACCCCTCAAGAGTAGGGCTGCAAACGACTGATCTTTACTCTCAGAAATACTGCTCTTTGCAGCTGAGTTACTGTCAGGTTTCTGCTGCTACCTGCTCAAACAGCACAATCACCAAGAAAAACAACAGCTGATGGTGGATGGAAAATCATCTGCAAAATGCTAAATTTCTCTCATGAAAAAAAATTCACAACTGTTTGCATTAAACTGCTGTATTCAACTCCATTAATACTGAATCACTGCAAAAAAGAGGCTAAAATTAAATGAAATTTTAAAGGCAATCTCACTTCAAAATTTAACAAAGGACAAGTGAATTCATATCATTCAAATAATTTCTGAGAATATTCTACATATATGTTGTTTTTATAAATCTGAATAACAACAATTTGGGATTTGCCTTGAAATACACTAATAAAACAGACTATGGCTTCTGTAGAGGTGGGCCTACAAAAGACAAGAAAGTACAGTCTGTAGTTTGAATAAAAGGCTGAAGACTATGCAGGGAATATGGAGCAAAGTTAAAAGTACTTGATTTAGATGTCGCCATTTTAAAATTAAAGTCCACTGAAAATTCCTTGATGAACTAAGTAATGGGTATACTTATCAGCAAGGTATTCCCCTGCTTCTAACAGTTGAATTCCTGACAGCATTTGTTTTAACTGATCTTTTTTCTTTAACTACTGCAGGTCGAAAGGACCAGCTGTACCAGCCAGAGCATTGCTCACTATGATGCCAAACTCTTGTAATGGTTAACCCATAAACAGCTGAGGGCTGTGTTCATGCTACATTCATTCAGGAATGTATCTTCAAGGCTGTATCTTACTTCAAAGTGTTAATAGAACACATCATCTGGATCTATGACAAGGTTCTGCAACCGTTTTTTGCAATATTAATATTTTGTGACTGGATATATTTTTCAAAAATCAAAAACTTGCAGCCCTACTGAAGAGAAGCTTGACCCTCTAAAGTGAAGAATAAAATGACAATTTACAAATTAGGGGGTGATAATGAAGATGTGAGAAGATGAGGGCAAAACGAAGCTCTGGCAGCTCAGAGACCTCTGAGGTGATTCCCAGCTGTCTGTCTGGCCTTTAGTTTACCTGATGAGGTCTGAGCTCATGGCTGTGTGTGTGATGAGCAGTGGAGGTGGGAGCTGACAGACTTCAAGTGATGAATGTAGTATAAAAGGATGGAGAACAATGAGTGGAGGACTCCTTTAATGCCTCCATCATCCTCTTCAGGCACAACCATCCTTCATCAGATCCATCAATCCATTTATTCCTCCATTCAGCCCTTCATGTGTGTATGTGAACCCATCCGACACACACATACACACTATTCCTCAGTTACAGCTGCAGGACTCATCAGTTTGTAAATAAATGAAATGGGATAAGACAAAAAGAGGGGAAGTCTTCACTTCCCTTCAAAAACAAAAGGGAGGAACAGCTGATCAATAACAATGAATATAATAATACTGTAATGCTAATGATATGGATGCCAGTCAGAGGTGTGTGTGTGTGAGAGTGTGTGTGTGTGTGTGTGTGTGTAGTAGTTGTGTCTACATCTTGATTCCCTCCTGTTGGCTGAGCTGCGACAGCGTTTTCTTGATTCGGAGGGCAGTGAGTCGGGCAGCACCGTTGGCATACCAACACTCCCTCATAATCTTTGCCATCACCCGCAAAGCCTGCACGAGAGAGAAGACAAACATTATTATAGCTTTTTATTACAACAATGCTGGGACAGTCTGGCATCTCAAAATTTTCTCTTAACAATTTCCTATGTTCTGTCTTTCTTTGTGGCCCTGTGATAGACTGGTGACCTGTCCAGGTGTCCCCTGCATTCACCTTAAGTCAGGTGGGATAGACTCCAGCCCCTCCACGACCCTACGGAGGATAAAGTGGTGCATAGATAATGGAATGAACTTATGGCTTGTCAACACAACTGGTCGTAGTCTGAGTGACAGCCTTCTCGAGTCACTACAGTGTTAAACACAGCAGTGATTTGCAGATTGTCGAAAGTAAATAACAGGTAACGTGAATTATCTCTATACAGCACTACCTGATGGCACCACCATGTACTACAACAAATCCACAGCATATTTTCTGACATGCATGTTTTTCGCCTCTGGGGTTACTGGTCATGACATTTAAATTTCTTAAATTCCGAGCAGCAGTGGATTGATTAATCATTAACATCCATAATTTACACAAAATATTCACTGCTGCAGAGAGGTATCTGCAGAAAGTTATAGGGATGTAGATCAAAGACAATTACCTTCCTCCCCTGATAGAACTATGTAAAATCTGAATGCCCCTTTAATTCCTTGTATTCCTTGACATTACACTGAATTTGACTGCCTTTTAGCATTCTTATCATTTTATTTGTGCATATCACTTTTATATGTCACAATGAAATTTATTTTGTCAGCATTTAAAGACAAGTGCGCCTTTATCTTCAGTACTGTATTGTACTTCACAGTTCTTTGCCGTAGAGTTCCATTTTGTTACTTCAGATTCTATGACTTTTTAAATTAAAGTCTGGTTTCTATATTTTTAAATTCATTAAAAGAGGATATGTTTTTTAAAACAACATGTGTTGTGGCTTGAGATGGAGATTTGCTCTCCTTCATTCCATTTATCAAAGTAAATGTATTACAGCTGTTGTTTCTTGATATTTTTACTCATTTCTGATCCTGTCATCTTTTCATACCAGTTTCCTCTACAAAACACAGTAAACCATGATTTGAAAGTGTTCTGCAATCACATCTTTCCGACTTAATCATTGCTCAAGTTGATCTTACATGTTCTGAGAATCACACTTATTTAATATGTAGAGTCTTTCATGTTGTCTTCATTAAGCAGCAACTTCCGACTAGACATTGCAAGTATTCCTTGGAACAGTGCTTCCAGAGTTCACAGTAATTGCCTCATGTCTCTCTTGGCGTGGGTGGAAAGAGTGTCTGGTATGTATGAGTCAACATGTCTGTGTGTGTCTCCGCCTCAGTGTGTCACTGTGTCTGCTGAGATGCTAGTGCCCAGTCTGTGGAACTTCCTACAGTTCTCATGAAGAAAGCCTGTACTTTCCAGGATCTGGGCGTCCAAGGGTTTCTTCAGCAAGAAATGACCACATCCTGATCTGCATGTGCAGGGAAAAGCACAGAATGACATCACAGGAGCTTCAGCAGCAGTGGTCAAACCAAACTGGTGTCCAGTGTTCCACCTGGACTGCACGTAGCCGACTTTTAGATAATGGCTTAAGGTCCTACAAGGCTGTCAAGAAGCCCCTGATCAGTGAGAGACAGAGGTTAGTCCAGCATCGTTGGGTTCAAGTACAAAAGAACTGGAAGATTCTGTGGTCAGATGAGTCCAGTTTCCAGCTTTATTTTCCTCCTGCTAATGTGAGGACAGGCAGAAGGCCAGGAGAAGCATTATCTCCAGCATGTACAGTACCTACTGCCAAGCATGGTGGAGGCAGTATCATGGTTATTTAGAAGGCTGTGAAAGCTGTTTCAATGCTCAAATAGGTATCTGAGTATTTCTCAATACCTGACACAAGTACATCATTTTCACTGCACAAGTACAATTATTCCAACATTGTAGTACAAGTACATATAAATATTTTAGTGTAACTGAATAAAGTTCCTGCTTTCGTCGGTGATGGTCACGAAGTGTGTATGAGAGCATACGGTATATAAATGTCTGTGTGTGGGCGTGTATGTATGAAAAATTGTGCCTCCCTAAAATTCAAATATGAGTTTAGCGATATAACCACAAAACATTATGTTTCAGATGACTATTTTCTGTGTTTTCAGTACAAATTTTACCTGAGCTGCTGCTCATATTTTCAGTATGTACTTGTTAATGCAACTCCTGTGTAAGAGAATAAAAATGTATTAACATTCTCATCAAAGCTACAACTTCTAATGTTCTCTAGTGCATAGTAGAAGTTAGGACATTGTGTTTGTCTCTTTGTGTGGTTATGGGACAAATCCATTAAAAATATTAGTGACTAAATAATCCCAGTAAGTAGCCTGTACAAACAGATCGTGTTTGTGTGTTAAGACTACAAGGGTCTGGACATTACTGATTTCTTTTTGCGTTACATTAGGTGAACACTATTCTTGGAAGCCTAATATTTTCAAAACAGGTACTGATTATATCTAAAATTTCTGCTGGTTGAGTAGCTCATTCAAAGTCTTTCTTGAAAAAGATTGCACTTGTTTTGTAGCAAAAAAAAACCATGCTGCAAAAACAAACATTTGATAAAGTGTATTCTGAAGACTGGACGAGAGTGACAAATTGTGTGGTTTGTCAACGTAGTCCAATGTTCAGCGCGCATTATCAAAGGCATGTTTTTGCTGAAAGCAGATCAAGCTCGGGTTTCGCTAGGTTATCCAAACATTCTATAATCTGAGTTGGTATCTGCAGGTACAGACAAGTTTCAACTTGAGAAATTTGTTCATCTGTCTGGGTAAGTATCATCACTACAGTCTGTGGGTCATTGTGCATCACTGTTTTGTGATCTTGAATAGCTCTTATTGTGTGTAAAGTGCATGTGAGTTCATCGAGGCATTCCTGTGTTTAGCTCTAGAACAATCAGTGAAACCAGATGAATTGTGAATGTGAACAGAAGACTACATGTAAATGTCACAGGTGGATAATGGCTAACTGCAGCGTCAATAAGTTTGTGCAGTGTTTTCTGCTCTTTCCAGGGTAGATACAGGGGATAAAACAGGATGATGTTATCCTCACTTATTTCTTCATCATAAATGTATGGATTCATATCTGCTTTGTTATTTTTATTCTTTTTACTGGAGGTACCTACATAATAAATAATCACAAGTTTAAAGGGCCTCCTTTCATGCAGAAGTTCAGCATGTCACAAAATATACAAAATAAAATTGAAATACAGTCTAAAGAAGAAGCTTCTACAAGCGTATGTATGGTTCCACATTCTTATTGTTTTTGGTACTGCTGACTTAATTGTGGTACAGCGGGAGAGTCAGTAAGAGCGCAGTCTGTGTTTGTTGTGCTAAGCAGTGAATAAAACATGCAGAAAACTGTGTTGTTGTGCTGGGGATGTTTAGCATGGAAGACAGCAAAAGATATGAGTGTAAAAACGTAAGAGAATTGTGACCCACAGCCCTGGAGACAGGCAAGTTGACCAATATTTAAGGGTTACAATATGATCGCTACTTCGCGGATTTTCGTCCATCACGGGGAGAGTCTGGAACGTAACCCCCACGATAGATGAGGGACCACTGTACGTTCAAAAACATGTTCGTAAAGAGTTACACTCAGGTATAGCATCATCTGTCTTACCTCACAACTCTGCCAGCGGTTAGGAATGTTGGGTCGAAGCTTCTGCTCACAAACTACCTTCCTCATCTCCTCCACTGATGGATCTGACTGCACCAGGTCGTAGTAGGGCAGCTGGTAGTCCTCATGAATACCTGACAGAAAACATGACGGGAAAATATTACATGTACCTGTTGGTCTAATTATGTGTCTTCCCTTCATCTATGCAGATAGTAGTGTGGTAATATTTGCATAATTATCACTGTTCCTCTTTTGCTCCATTCATCTATCTTTGTCTCCTTTAATTTGTCAACCTCCCATTCATGGAATTAATGATTCCATCTCTGCTATGTTTTAAAATTTGATCCTCACCTCCCATAGAGCAGCGGCTGGCGATCTCCCAGAAGACCAGGCCCATGGCGTAGATGTCAGCTCGCTTGAAAGACTCGAAATGTTTCATGTTTATGGAGTCGTCCAGGACCTCTGGAGCCATATACCTGCACAAAACACAATGGGGTGTTAACAAAAAGATTCTTGGATGCCTTGTTGGGTAATCATACAGTAAATGAAGTCATGTTATGTTTTGGTATTCAAAGCTACAGTATTCACTAAACAGCAATCAAAGCATAAGTTTGGAAAGTCGGTGGACACAAACGTGTACTGCAATGTAACACATTCATAGCACTTTTAGCAGGTACATTTTCTTGTCATTGATCTACACTTACTGTACTTTCTGGACTATAAGCCGCTACTTTTTTCACATGCTTTGAACCCTGTGACTTATACAACGATGCGGCTAATGTATAGATTTGTACGGGCGAGCTTCATGCCACCAATACGTTTAGCCTCATCACATCAGACCAATGAAATTACTGAACAAGTCACAGTGGACCAATCAAACTGTTCGAATTAAATCAAACGCACTCACTAAATTCTTCTGATCAGTTATTTTGCTCTTCATGCACACATCCTCATCATGGAAAACACATAAAGAAATGCATATGATGCAGCTTTTAAGTTAAAGGCAATCTATCTGCCTGTCGAAGAAGGAAATAGAGCTGATGTACGTAAGCTTGGCATCAATGAATCGATGGTGAGACGCTGGAGTCAGCAGCGTGAAGAACTGACTCGAATCCGTTTTACTGCCGTGTTACAGGCACTGTTCGGAAAAAGCATTTATTTAATTAAAAGCTAAAAAAATCTTTCTGTGTACATATATCATGTTACAACGTGGACACCTGCGGCTTATAGACAGGTGCAGCCTATATACACACGTGGACAAAATTGTCGGTACCCCTCGGTTAATGAAAGAAAAACCCACGATGGTCACAGAAATAATTTGAATCTGACAAAAGTAATGATAAAAATTCTATGAAAATTAACCAATGAAAATCAGACATTGCTTTTGAACCGTGGCCCACAAGTCTAAACAGGGCTTCGAGTTAAGAAGAGCATGTAACCACTCCCATAGAGAGCGAGCATGGCAAGCCCAGTTGTAATAATAGATATTTAGCAGAGCTAGGCCACCTCTACCAGCAGGCAGCTGCCGAGGTTTGATTTTCTGTCGTGGTCTCTTGTCATGCCAAATGAATCTAGAGAACGCTCTGTCTATATCGGCTGTAACTTTTTTGGATAACCATAGAAGCAGCACTTGAAGAGGATATAAAAAGCCATGGAAAAATCTTAATTTTAAATAGACTTATATGTCCCATGAATGATAGGGGAAGATCGTGCCACTTCTCTAAATCCCTCTTAACTTTATTAAGAAATGGAGAGAAGTTAAGCTTCCATAGCTCTGCCAGGTTTGGGAATCCAAGAGTAGGTGAACACATTTGGGCAACATTTCAGGGGACAACTGGGGGACAGATTTTGGACAGTAGAGTGACCTAGTGGCATAGCTTCTGATTTATCAAAATTTATTTCATAGCCCAATAAAGAGCCAAACTCGTGAATAGTGGCCAGGGTAGCTGGTATTGATATGTTGGGTTTCGTTAAGAACAGCAAAATGTCATCTGCGTAGAGAGCTATTTAATGGACTTTACCTGACATCATCACCCACTGTATATGTTGTTGTGACCTAATAACCTCGGCTAAGGGCTCGAGTGCAAGGGCAAATAGTAGTGGGGACAGAAGACAACCCTGTCGGGTCCCCCTACTTACTGTAAAAGGCGGGGATTGAGCACTGTTAGTCATAACACAAGCCTCTGGGGAGTTGCAAAGTGTCTTGATCCATTTCAGAAAATCCCCTCCAATCCTAAACCTCTCCAGAACATTGAATAAACACTTCCATTCAATCCTGTCAAATCTGTCAAAAGCCTTTTACACATGCAGGGATATGGCAAAGTCTCTGCAATTTCTTTGATTTCAGTATTGGATTACACTGAGTAATCTTCTCACATTTGCAGAGGAGAATCGATTTTGTATGAATCCGGTCTGATCTGGGTTTAGTAGGAATATCAAAAGCTTCTCCAGTCTGGTTGCAAGTAATTTTCAAAACAATTTACTGTCTACACCAGTCAGACTAATAGGTCTATATGAGCCACAGATATCTGGTGGTTTACCTTTTTTAACCTCTGAAGAGCCCAACTTTGGTTGGGTTTGCATTTTAGATTTCTTCTAGTTATTTGAGGAATCGAGTAACTAGGGATGTCCGATTATATCGGCCCGATATTGGCATAAAAATGTATTATCGGTCAATATCATTGTTTTTTTTTGCCTATCATGAAAACCGTTAAAATAATGCCTGGACTTCGCAGACATTTACCAGCGCGCAAATGATGACATCATCAAACTGCGTCATGAAACATGTAAACAACCATGCCGGATTTCCAGCATGGGGCGCCGGCGTTTGCCTCGAAAAAAGAAAGATAGGACTACATTGCCAGTCGAGTTTGTCTACCAATGGAATGAGGGAAATGCAGCTTTTGCTCTCAACCAAACTAATACCACTAGCCAATGGGAAGTAGAGTGGGGGCGGGTCTTAGAAAGATGTTGAAATCCAGCTGCAGGTGAGTCCATTGTTGTCATGGTTATAGTGACGCTGTGATACAGAAATGTTTAACAAATCCATGGATCCAGACTATAAGCCGCATCACTGCCAAAATCTAATCACTTGGTCTTTGTGTCATTTCTGATTTTCCCTGAAAATTTCATACAAATCCGTTGTTTAGTTTTTTTGTGTCATGTTGTATACCGACAAATAGACGGAAGGACAAACGTACGCTGATCGTCATAAAACTCCACCACGTTCCTTGGCGGAGTTAAAATAAATGGCGCTTTGCATGGTTGGAAGAGTTAAACAGAGACAGAAAGTCCTTTGGTTTGGTATCTGCCAATTGTAAATAAGATTGCAGGCAGATGATGATGCTAATTACAGTACAGCTGATTTCTAAATCAGGTTAAAATACACTTTATTTTGATTAGTAAGCATGGTGAATGGTGGACAATTTAAAATGGTTGATATTGAAGTTAAGTGCAATGCTTTTGATATTTGCACTTTATTTGGTTTGGTAAGGATTGCACTATAAAAATCACTTCATGCACTTTAAATAGATAATCTATTTATTGGCTAACTGCAAAATAAAAGAAGGAAAAAGTAAGTATTTGGTCAATGAGCGGAATCCAGCTCAAGCTAGAGTACAATGAATCATCCTTTTCAAGTGGGGTAACTGCACATGTTAAATCTCGCTTCATCAATGAAAATAGCTGGTCAACACACGACACCTTAAAAAAACCCACACACACATGACGACTGGGTTTAACAACAGCATGCAATTTGATCAAAAGCTCTGCAGCACATAATAAACATTATTAACTTCATTTTCTGGGTCTTTGAATAAGCATATTTGGCCTTGCTGTGCTGTTCGTTCAAATCACAGGCTCTATAGTTCTGCTGTCTCTGTCTCTTGATACATACAAGTTATTCGATACTGTTTGCATTAATCTCAGATAAAGTCTTAATAAAATAAAATCTTGAACACTGACAGACTTTCATATGTGTTGTGACTGCTGCATATACACTACCAGGCAAAAGTTTGGACAGACCTTTTCATGTAATGGGTTTTCTTTATGTTCAAGACTATTTAACATTGTAGATTCTCACTGACGGCATCGAAACTATGAATGAACATATGTGGAATTATGTAGTAAACAAGAAAGTGTGAAGTAAGTCAAAACATGTTTTATATTTTTGATTTTTCAAAACAGTCACATCACTCTTCAAGGTGTCCATGGTTTGTATGAGTCATGACTTCATGGCAAAGAAAATAATGGAGTCGAGAAAATGTGACTTAACGTTAAAGGGCATCAGAGGGCTGCATAATGTTTTACCAGTAACTTTGCCTGTACTATAACCTACCTCTAATTTGCAGCAACAAGAAGTACAAAACAAGACATATTTCATAACTCATTTATAGAGTGACTCTTTTAAAAGGTTATATAATTTCCCAGTGGTTTAATGCTATGTTGCATGTTTTTGTACTTGAAAAGTCCTCTGTTGTAAATTTAAACAATTACTAAAGGACAAAGTATTGTAAAACAGTAAAATGTTCTGCCTGCAATTTATATCTTTGTTGTTATAAGTGTTCAGGGACAAAAAAATAAGTTGTTTTATTCATTATATATTTTTTAAATTAATCGGCCGGTTATCAGAATTATTTTCTGCCAAATATCAGAATCGGCATCGGCCTCAAAAAATTTGTATCGGTCGAGCCCTAGTACTGATAGTATGTTTGAAGTTTGGTATTATAAGATGTTGGTGCGATCTGATCATTAATATGCAACATGAATTTTAGCCGAGGCCAGAGATTCTGTCTCCGCTGCCCTGAGGCTTACTGAATCATTTAATGACACTGTCATATGCCTACAGGATCAAAACACAGCACAGAGATGGAGACAGGAAGAAGACAGAAATAAGACAGAAATAAGACGAAAACAATGGGGTTCAGAAAAATATAGTGGGTCGAGAGCTATGCTGGTATCTTTGTGACAGGGAGGAGGAGAAGAACTGTTTGACTGAATGCACTGCTCACTTTTCAACCCTGTGACTAGACAAGAGTACATAATGAAAGAAAAAGACGTGTAGACAGTGATATGCAAAAGCAAAGTGAAAATGAGAAGTCACCTGTTGTCAGGGGAATTGTTAGCTATGTAGCAAGACAGGAAATATTGAATATTTGTGTTTGTGACAGTAATAGTAACATTTAATCAGCAATAAACCACACTGTTGCTTAGATGCATTTTCATGTATTACTATGAACGCACATCCCACATACACCATCCTGCTGCCAGAATTACTCACTACAGAACTACATGTAGATTATTCCACCACTGAAAATAGCTCCAAACATATGCAACATATTCTCTTGTTTTCCTTCCATTTGATGAAAACTATGGTGAGCAGCTGTTTTAGGGAATTATTGAAGCTTTTTTAAAAAAAGAACAAAAACAAACAAACAAAAAAATATTTACACATTCAGAAGACAATAATGGGTTTGGGCCTGAGAGGCAGAGTTGATTTAGATCCTTTCATGAAACACATGTTCTTATATCTACTACAGTCATAGAACAAAATATTAGACCACCCTTGTTTTCTTCAATTTCTTGTTCATTTCAATGCCTGGTACTACTAAAGGTACATTACCTGAAGAATACAATGTACACGACAAAAAATGCAGCTGACTACATAATACTCTATGACCTATTTGACCTGCTTCAGCTTAATTGCATTCCCAGGGTATATAAGAGGCCATTTCATGTCATCAGCAGCACATGCAAAGGCCTAGAGTGGTTTCCTGCTGACATTCAAGCCGTAGCACAACTCAGAAGTTGTCAGCTCTCACATAATGACTAAAACAAAAGAATTATGTGAAGCCACAAAGGCAGCCATCTTGGCACTGCCGGAAACTGGCATGAGTGAGAGACAGGTAGTGAAAAAAACTGAAGACCTCCAAGACAGCCGTCCATTACACCAAGAAAAAACAAGCTGAATATAGTACTGCCAAATTTGTAGCTGGTCGTGGCAGGAAACATCTTTCTACCCCACGAGATGACCGTCACTCATCCTTTCTTGTGTCAGAAATCATCGTCAGACCTCCAGGGACCTTAAAAATGAGTGAGCACTGTCGAGAAATGGGACAAAGATAGTTGGAAACCAACTTCTTGAAGCTGGTCTGAGGTCACACAGGGCACAGCAGAAGCCCTTCATCAAGGAAAGACAGAGGAAAGCTCGGTTACTCTTTGCTGGGATCACAAGGATTGGACTGTTGATGATTGGACTAAGGTTCTCTTCAGGGATGAACCCAGTTTTCAGTTGAAGCCTACTTCAGACAACTTACTGGTTAGGAGGAAGCCTGGAGAAGCTACAAACCAGACTGTCTGCCCCTACAGTAAAACATGGGGGTGGATCAGTGACCATCTGGGGTAGTTTCAGTCTGGGTGGAACAGGGCCAATGAACCAGGTCATGTACAGGGCTACTCTTGAAAACAGTCTTCTTCCATCAGCTGGAAAACTCTTTCCCGCCCCCAATGACTGGATTTTCCAACAAGACATGCCCCTTGCCAGATGGCAAGGTCAGTTACAGCCTAGATGGAGAAACAGAACATTGGAACCATGCCTTGGTTGCTCAATCACCAGATCTAAATCCAATTAAAAACCTGTGGAAAATCATCAAACGCAAAATAGAGAATTCAAGTCCAAAAACAAAGCAGGTTAGTTAGAATTAGTGCAATAGGAATGGGCTGCTGTGACAGCAGAACAATGTCAGAAGCTGGTGGAGAGCATCCAAGACGCATGGCTGCAGTCATCAGAAACAATGGTTATGAATCAGTACTAACTCCTGTGTGGATCATGTGACTAAAACAAACAGAAAAAATAACATGGAATGCCTAAAAACTGTTTTTGGCAGGACAATGCCATAGCTACTGATGGGAGAACTTAAGTGATTTTGATTATCAAGAAAACCATAGAAAATGTCTGATATCAGCTCTTAAATCAAACCCTTATGAGCTATTTTTGTTGTTAACATTATATTTGTCCAAAGAAATGAACCTTTAGTTGTACCAGGCATTAAAATTAACAAGAAATTGACGAAAACAAGGGTGGTCTAATCATTTTTTTCCATTTTGTTGTCTGTGCAAGAATCTAACACCTAAAATGTGTTAATTATTAAAGAACAGTGAGAAAACCAGCAGAGATTGTACTTTGACAGTACGAATTAATGTTTCATTTAACCTGTTGCTGAGCTACTCTTTTGTCAGTTAATTGTTTAACTGACCAGTTGTTTAAACTCTACTTTTACCACAAAAAACTGTATTAGAAAGTTTGCCCTGCTTGCTTTAAACTTGTATATTTTTTTGCAAATGTCCTTGAGTTTCACATGGATCAGGCGGGACAGACTCAAGGCAACAGTGTAGATGCCATGGAAAAATGTTTGGGAAGTTGGCAGAGGATTCATTTCATGGTCCATGACATCCTGAGATCCTAAGTGGCCCAGTCTCTGGCAGTGTAAACGCAAAGTTTTCTCCGCTAGGTTAAGCACCAACTGAGCCTCTGGTTCCATTGTCTAGCATGAAAGGCCAAATGTTGCAAGATGGTTGCAGCAAAAGGGAAATCCTGACAAAACTGAGTCAGTTGTTTCATTAGCCATTTGTTAGGACATTTCTGTTTTTAGAGTTTTGGCACATGCAAATGAAAGGAGAATGAAGGGCGGTAGATGCAACTCAAGTAAAAAAATCTTTATGTACATAAACGGAGGTCTTTTAACTTGATTGAACTTTGATTGAAACAAAATAAATCAAAATAAAGTGTAAAGTCTGAAAATGAATTACAATACTGCCTTATCGCCACTTACTAACAAAACTACAATTACAGGCAGGTGTAGCACCCCAAGACGCAGTATCTAAACAGCTACTTAAACTGCTATTCAAACTGCTAGCAGCACAACCCTGAATTGGGCCAAACATGTAGTGATGTAAAAGGGTCTCAAGTAACAAAAAAAAGTTGCAGTGTCTTGGCAGAACCACAACCCATCCAAGTACTGGAAATACCAAACAAAGACACACAAAGGCAAACTGCTCACTCCAAGTCACAGCCATCCAGAGTCGCAGCTTGACCAAGGTTTTTTTAGCCAGTGCCGCAATGAGATTGGAGCATAGCATCGGGGTAGCAGTCCCATCAGTCAGAGCAGGACATAGGAGAAGCAGTCACAGCTGACATTCTCTCAGCCGGACCTCTTTATTTACACCCGTAACTCACCATGGTGGCTTGGTTTGTAACATACAGATGTGCTGTGAATCACCCCAACACTTGCACACAGTGACAACATCACAACTGCCTACACAGCGGAGCAGAGGTGATTTTATTCCAAAAAGACACCGCAAATGCCATAATGAAAGAAAATTAAAAACTACAATAGTCAAGCCAGAGAGAACCACAGAAAAAGAAGGATAACTGACAAACCTTTAACTGCTTCTAAAGAAATCTGATAACAACCTGCCAGCTTCCTACGAAGGTGAATGCATAGAGTGCGGTTACCTTTTAGTTCCCACTCTGTGGTTTGGAGCAATGTCAATGGTGTCTGTGGCAGAGTCATGACGGACAGCCAGACCTAGATCAGCGATGCAGCAAGTCCCATTCTTCTTCACCAGAATGTTCTTTGACTTCAAGTCTCTGTGGGCAATAGCTGGCTTTCCTGTAGACAAAGTCACACATTCAACAAGCGCCCTACAGTAGGTAAAACGTGAGGAATACCTAACTGTAGGTAAATCACGCTGGCCCTCCTCCAGTCAAAAAGGAGGCTGTAATTCACTCAAAGATGTTTGGCAACTTTCAAAAAGCACTCAGTGCCTCCTCCACCTATACAGATCAATATTCTACCATCCAAACAGGTAGTACACTACTATAACAGCACAGTGCGCCTTGGGCATAACTGTATGTGCTGATATCTCCACAAATACTTTTACATCAAAGAAACAAAGACAAGAACACTTTGGAGTCAATATTTGACAAGAAAGTAGATTTAAATCCATGTTGAATATTTTTTGGTAACAAATATACATATATACCTTTTTTGATATTGGACAACTATGCAATCTACCAAAGAAGCTTGAAGTGGCTATGTCAGAGGTCTTAAAGCAGTTAAACAGTTTTTCAATTTGTGAACAGCAGCTTTCTCCATGCTTGCTTTGGAAAATAAGGCTGTATCAAAAGAAGGTGTCTGAAAAGTCTGGATTAAGTTTAGACACATTTGTGCTTACACTGCATGGTTTACTTTGAAGACATACATTTGTTTCTCCAATAAGGTGATTTAAACTGTCTTTTGTAAGGGTGTAGCTGAACCGTGCACAAAATACTAAAGAAAAACATTTAAAACTAATTAAATGGAAAAAAGCATTAATTGACACATTTACAGAAACTATCAGAAAGGAATGCAGTGTACAGTATGTTTTTGAACATGTTTTTAAATGTGTGTGTCATACCTTGCGTTCCCACTATTTCCATGTGGAGGTGGGCGAGGCCACTGGCTGTGGACAGGGACAGTTTGATCATGCCCTCCACAGTGACGGTATAACGGTTCAGGTAGTCAAACAGGGAGCCATGTTCATGGTAGTCTGACACCAGCCACAGCTGAGTCCAAGTCCCGTTATCTACACATAGACAAGCAAAGGTACGAACTTAGAACCTGACTCAAAGTGGTTGTAAAGCATTTGAAGGTTAAATAAATTAAATACTAATACATCTGCCACTGAAAGTTTAACAGCATTTTGAATTTGTCCTTTGAATGGTATTCAAGATATGCAATATGCCAGACGTTTTACAGGCTGACAGTACATGCCAAGATTGATCTTTCTTCCGTAAGCAAATATCGAGACTCCACCAGAATGCACCTATGCAGAAAGATTTTATGAATCTGGAGTACACACACTCGTCATTTTATTCCACTCTAAGAAGCAGAATGAACCTTATTGTATGGTCACCGCATGTCTTTGCAACGTGAGTGATAAATTGTTATTTTCAGAATAATTTCAGCTAATCAGGCATACAATCAGCGGGTTCACATACATGTAAGCAACCAATTTCTTCAACACATAAGAGATTTAACTTAGACGTAGGCAAGTTTATGAAAGAAAATAATAAATACAAAATACAATGAATCAATGAAAGAAACAAAATGCATAACTGTTTCTGTGACAAAGATGAATGATTTGAATGATTCCATCATAGAAAGCATGCGTGTGTTCGTGCTATTTAACCATGTGGAAATGTCTGTTTGGTCTTCACTGTAAACTACTACTCGCCCACACTGTCTACAGCCTCTCTGTCCACAATGAGCTTGTCTACACCACTTTCACTGTCAACAGAGGTGCTGTTGTGCTTTGAGAGTGATGTTCTCATGTAGTAATGCACCCCACATTGTCATTTACAGATGATAAACCCAGCCTGATGACAATCTCATTTGCAGTTTTTGAAATGAATATGTTTAATCAGTCTAGATACCTTGAAGACAATGTAAATAGCCTCACAACTGAGTTGATTGTTTTGTTCACACTTCCATTAATTTCTTTGTGTTAGCTTACTTTTACCCCATAGGCTTGTTGCAGCTTTACCTCAATCCATGCTTTCAGAACTCTTTCTGGTGGTTTCTCACCTTTATTGTCAGCAGCAATGAAGCCCAGAATATTCTCATGTCTCAGCATCACAGTCTGGTAAATCTCAGCCTCACGGAACCAGGAACGCTCCTCTCGGGAAGAGAAAATCTTCACGGCCACTTCTTCACCACGCCATTTACCACGCCACACCTCGCCAAAACGCCCCTTCCCAATGCTCTCCTGGAGGATAATGGTTCTGGCAATGGTTCTCTGAACCAGCAGTGGCAGACCTGGAGAGAAAACCAAAATAAAAGATTATGTTGTTTAAGGATAAAATATTTCTTAAATTTATAGGAAAATGTATAGATGATTATTTTGAAAATAATAAGGAAGTAACCTCTGCCAGTATAAGATGGGAAGCTTTTAAAGCTTATCTTAGAGGACAGATAATCAGTTACACAAGCACTCAAAATAAAAAATATAACCAAGTACTACTGTCATTAGAACAACAAATTAAGACCCTAGAAAACGAATTCTATAATAGAAATGATCCCCAAAAAACTACATAAATTAATAGCAATGACAGCTACATACGATAAATTGACAACCAATAAAGTGGCAAAAAGTTTATTGTGGACTAAACAAGCATTCTATGACCAAGGAGAAAAAGCTGGCAAACTCTTGGCATGGAGAATAAAAAAACAACAGTGATGGCAGTGGGGAAGAAGCTGTCCTTGTGTCTGGTGGTTTTAATGTACATGGATCTGTAGCGCCTGCCAGAGGAGAGGGGGGGAAACAGTTCATATCCAGGGTGAGTGGGGTCTTTGATGATGTTCCCGGCCCTCTTCCTGGTTCTAGTGGAGTACAGTTCCTGGATGGAGGGCTGAGGGGCTCCAGTGATGTTCTCTGCAGTCTGTACTGTGCGCTGTAGTCTGTTTCTGTCCTCCTGTGTGGTTGATCCAAACCACAGAGTGACAGAGGTGCACAGGACAGATTGGATGACTGTAGTGTAGAACTGGATCAACAGCTCCCATGGCAGGCCATGTCTCTCCAGCTGTCGGAGGAAATACATCCTCTGCTGAGCCTTTTTTGGGATGGAGCAGATGTTGGCCTCCCACTTGAGGTCCTGAGAGATTGTAGTCCCCAGGAGCTTGCAGGACTCCACAGCTGACACGGGGCTGTTGCTGATGGTGAGGGGGAGCAGGGATGAGGGATATCTCCTAAAGTCCACTATCATCTCCACAGTCTTGAGCGTGTTCAGCTCCAGGTTGTTCTGGCTGCACCAGATCACCAGCCGCTCAATCCCCTGCCGATATGCAGACTCGTCACTGTTTTGGATCAGGTCAATGACTGTTGTGTCATCTGCAACCTTCAGGAGTTTAACAGCTGGGTGCTTGGAGATACAGTTGTTGGTGTAGAGGGAGAAGAGAAGTGGAGACAGGACACACCCCTGGGGTGTGCCAGAGCTGACAGTCCGGGTGGTTGAGGTGACATCTCCCAGCCTCACCTGCTGCCCTCCTGTCTGTCAGGAAGCTGGTGATCCACTGACACATGGATGGAGATACACTGAGGTGGGAGAGTTTGGTGGAGAGGATTTCACTGATGATGGTGCTGAATGCTGTGGTAACATCCATAAACAGGATTCTTGCATAACTCCCAGGGCCATCTAGAGGTTGCAGGATGTAGAGCAGGCCCAGACTGACTGCATCATCAGCCGACCTGTTTGCACAATAAGCAAACTGCATGGGGTCCAGCAGGGGTCCTACTATGGATTTCAGGTGGCTCAACACCAATCTCCCGAAGGACTTCGTGACCACAGATATCACAGCTATTGGTCTGTAGTCATTCAGTCCTGTGATGGAGGGTTTCTTGGGAAGCAGGATGATTGTGGAACATTTGAATGTTTACAAACCTCATCGTGTGTTCCTTCTGTTGACCTGTAAACTGATTTCACCAAGTAGTGTTTTAATATCAACAATTTGAAATACTGTGACAACTAAGAAAATTATATGTGAAGGGTTTTTTTTCCGAGGTTTTTCATTATTTCTGCAAACTGCTGATAAGCATACAGAAAAGGAAAAAAGAATGAAAATGATCTTCTGATTTTCCACAGGCACCACACACACACTCTGAGTCAGCATAGTAATTACAACAGCCCACGCAGTTCTGCTAATACACACAACAGCCAAAACACACACGAAGTGTAGCAGTTACACCCACAACTGCACATCATGCAATATGGTGTAAATAGCTAGAAAGACCTATTCCAAGTCCTTTCTTGGCAGCGTGTTGGAGGTGCCAGTCTCCACAGAAAGGTGCTAATTTATGGCAAGCAAAAAGAACAGCTTTTGCCTGTGCAGCTGAATCATGGCCAGCCACTCACTGTAAAAGACTTCTACTTTATGATGTATGCAGGTGCAGGGCGTTCCTCCTGCACATGAATACATGCAAGCATACACACCAGCACAGACAGGAAGAGGATAATGTATGTGTCTATTAAGACATCTAACGTTTAGTATGCAAACAAACAGTCCCACAAACCGACAGCTATATCTAACAGTACTGAAATGTAACAACTTTTCAATGTCAATTTGTAATTCCTGTTATATTAAATAGTTTTAATATGCAACCCTCACTGATCAGCCACAATACAAAAAATTGGCAGGTGAAGTGTGTGACATTGATTATCCTGTTATAATTAGACGTGTCAAGGAGATGTGATAAGGCATTAAGTGAAAAATCAGTTCTTGAATTTAATGAGCGAGTAAAAGTCAAAATGGGGATGTGTAAAGACCTACATGATTTCAACAAGGTCCAACTTATGATGGCTAGAAAACTGGGTGAGAGTATCTCCAAAACAGCAGGTCTTGTGGGGTGTTTCTGGAATAAAGCTGCTCGTACCTTCAAAAGATGGCCTGGTATGATAGCATTGGACTCATTTGCAAGTCTTGCAGAGTTCATGCCTTAATGGATTAGAGCTGTTTTGGAGGCATGAGGGGAACCTACACAGTACTGGGCAGTACTATTACACAGTTTATTAATTTTGTGACTGATTGGTGCAGAAGTTTAATTAGTTTAATTAAATTTTAATTAAACTTAAAGGTTTAATTAAAGTTATGACCATAGAAAGTTTTGGATACATTTTTTTTTCTTTTTTTTTAAGATTGACATACTTGAATTTAACAGTTGGTAAAACAGTAAAAGTAACCTTTGCGAAGTGAAGAAATAAAATCATACACTTATCATTCCAAGATTTGTGAACAACAGAATTGATCTTTGGGTGAATTGGAAAAAAAAAGAAAAAAGCACAAATTTACGGGACATGAAGATGATAAGAACAAATCTAAAATGTGCTAAGAACAGAGAGAGAACATCAACACTGAGCCACTAATTCATGAGTAGGGTAGTTGAAAAGCAACAATACATGTGACACTGACACCAAGAATTGATACAACGCACTTCAGCCTGGATCTAGTTACATGTGAGACACACTGACACATAGACCTGAGAACAAACAAGACCCTATCTGCACCCAATTGGACTATAATTTTGGATCCAAATCAGGTCAGATCTAGGTTATTAGAAACCAGATTAATCTGTGAGAAAGAACTCACACTGGTACAAATGCTGCATTGTGTGGGTCATAAGCTCTGAAAAGCCAGGGCTATGACCCACAACATCCACTGGTATTAGTCAAAGCAGAGGGCTGGTTGATTACATACCTGCACAGTAATGTGACAGGTATGTGACAAATCAGGGAAGGACACGTACCAACCGATAAGACCTAAGAAAGAAGTGATTGCTTTTAAATATCAATCTCTCCCTCTCTACATCTCTACATGTCAACACAGCAAACGGAGTTTATAAAAAACATTTACACTGGAAGGAGTTTTCAGTTTTCCGTGATCTGTGGACAAAAGCCCGAAACACATAGAAAGAGTTATGCTCAAAAAAAACCCCAGTGTACATGTGGACAAGACCATTGGTAAATGGACAATGACAAAATTGCTCAATCAGTTACTTCAGTCTGTCATCACTGGGAGATGGCCAAGCAACATGCATGTCCCTCCATTAGATTACCTAATTTTCATGTTAGGTCTGAATTAAGCAATGTCATTTTTGTATACAGGCCCTTTATGTAGTCTTTGTACTGGGCTGAACTAACACTTGTGATTATTTGGTATTAATCATACAAACCCAAGTGTGATACCAATTTGATTATCCAATCTCTCAATAAAAAGTCACTGCATATATTTTTCGAAATGGAAACTTTTCTTTTGACTCAGACAAAAATCTAGGACAACAAAGCCGGAAAGTCCAACCAACTTGAGCCTAAAATGCAGTACTGTACCTGATCCAGAGCCCGAGGTGGTCATGTCATAGATGAGGTCCTTCAGTGTTGTTCCGACAGTGATGAAAGGATGGTCCATTGATGGGTCTTCCTCGTTGGGTACCCGGTGGTGGTGGTGATGGTGAGCCCCAGCACCCCCTGCCCCAAGACCCCTGTGACTGTGGCAAACATAGAATGCCAAAACCAGCAGCAGGCAGAGCACACATACTGGGCCAGCGATAACAGCAGCAAGGGCCACCGGGCCCAGTGGAGGAGTCTTTTCTGTGGTATCTGTAACACACAAAGGAGAAAGTAGATCAATAAATAAAAATACATGTCCTGTAAATGGACTGTATTATAACTCTAGATAAAATCAACTCCTAAGCAAACAAATAGTGAAAGATTAAGTGAAGCTGTTAACTGTTGGAAGGGTTAAATTTGAGCATACTGATGGCTGGCAAATGGCAGGCCTAAAGTGTTCGCCATGAGCCAGGAAGCTAACAGGCCAAGTGGTGCGGGGGCACGTTCCATCTGCTGGAATGATGGGAGATTTGGCCTGTAGCTGACACAAACACATGCACGCTCACTCACAGTTTCTTCTATCTTTGTGAGAACTCTCATCACAATTTACTTCAGTATGTACCCAAACCCCAAACTACGCCTAATTCTAACCTTCACCAGGTCTTAGCCCATAAACAGGCCACTGTTGCATAGCCGATAAAGGTAACTGCGGTGTCCCCTGAAAACAGAAGGAACATGTGATGTAGAGAACTAGAATCATCCATGGACAAAGCTGTCCATCAAAATCAAATCAAATCGAGCTTTACTGTCATATCAGATGAGATAACGTTTCTCCAGGATCCAAAAACCAGATCAGCAGTTTAGTATTCTGACTGCTTGTGGAATGAAACCGTTTATCAGTCTAGTGGTCCTTCCTTTGATGCACCAGAAACGTTTGCCTGATGGCAGCAGTTCAAAGAGTTTGTGGAGAGGGTGTGAGGAGTCCCTGACAATAGTGTCCTGCTCCTGCAGCAGCTCTGGAAAAGATCTTGAACAGAGGGGAAGGAAACTCTGTTGAACCTCTCAGTTCCCCTGACTATCCTCTGCAGGGCTTTTCTGTCCAACATACTGCAGCCTGAGTACCATGTTGAGATGCAGCATGTCAGGACACTCTCGGCCACACCTCTGTAGAAAGTCCTGAGGATGCTGGTGGGGAGAGAGGCTTGTTTCAGCTTCCTCAGGAAATAGAGTCTCTGCTGGGACCGTTTTAAGATCATTGAGGTGTTCCTATTCCAGCTCAGATCCTCCGAGATCTGCACTCCAAGGAACTTGATGTTCTCCACTCTCTCCATTGTGCAGCCGCTGATGCTAAGGGGAGCATGATCAGGTCTGACCTCTGGAAGTCGATGATCATCTCCTTCGTTTTGTCCATGTTGAGCAGCAGGTTGTTCTCTCTGTACCAGCCTTCAAGGTGTTTCACTTCATCCCTGTACATGGATTCCTCTTTCCCCTGAATGAGTTCCACCATTCTGACATGAACAGACTGGGGGGTCTCTGTCAGAAAGTCCAGAACCCACAGACATGTGGCGGTATCCAGGCCAAGCAAGAGGAGTTTCTCCATTAGTCTCTGGGGATGACGGTATTAAACGCTGAGCTGAAATCAATGTACCGAATTCTGATGTAGGTGTCTTTATGGTTCAGATGAGTGATGACAGAGTGCAAGGTGGTGGATATTGCATCCTTTTTGGAGCTTTGATTTTACAATACACATATACTGCTACATAATACAAATTTGCTTGAGTAAGACATTTTGCTGTGTAGTTTAACTCTGTGGTATTCATCTGTTTAACATACACTAACAGTCAAAAGTTTGGACAGACCTTTTCATATAACTACTTTCTTTGTTTTCATGTTTATTTACATTGTAGAGTCTCACTGAAGGCATCAAAATTATGAATGAACATGAATGGAATTATGTAGTAAACAAGAAGTGTGAAATAAGTCAAATGTTTTATATACGTTTTATATTTTAGATTCTTCAAAATAGCCACCCGTTGCTTTGATTACTGCTTTGCACACTCTTGGTATTCTCTCAATCAGCTTCATGAGGTAGTCACCTGAAATGGTTTTCACTTCACAGGTGTGCCTTGTCAAAGTTCATTTGTGAAATTTCTTGCCTTCTTAATGGGGTTGGGGCCATCAGCTGTGTTGTGCAGAAGTCAGGTTGGTACACAGTGGACAGCCCTATTTCAGAACTGCTAGAGTCCATATTATGGCAAGAATCAATCAGCTAAGTAAAGAGAAATGACAATCTATGATTAGTTTAAGAACTGAAGGTCAGTCAGTCCAGAAAATTGCAAAATCTTTGAATGTATCCCCAAGTGCAGTCGCAAAAACCATTAAGCACTACGACAAAACTGGCTCACATGAGGACCGCCCCAGGAAAGGAAGACCAAGAGTCTCCTCTGCTGCTGAGTATCTGTTCATCCGAGTCACCTGCCTCAGAAATTGCAAGTTAACAGCACCCCAGATTAGAATCCAGATAAAAGTCACACAGAGTTCTAGTAGCACACACATCTCTACATCAACTGTTCAGAAGACATGGCGCCCATCAGGCCTTTATGGTCAAATAACTTCTAAGAAACCACTATTAAGGAAAAGCAACAAGCAGGAGAGATTTGTTTGGGCCAAGAAACACCAGGAATGGACTTTTCTTGCACTATTTCTTGTATTTGCTGCTGTAACACGGAAAGTTTCCCCGCTGCGGGATCAATAAAGGTTCAATCTATCTATCTATTAGGCCAGTGGAAATCAGTGCGTTGGTCTGATGAGTCCAAATTTGAGATCTTTGACTCCACCCGCCATTTCTTTGCGCAATTCAGAAAAGGTGAATGGAAGGTCTCTACATGCATGGTTCCTATTGTGAAGCATGGAGGAGGAGGTGTGATGGTATAGGGGTGCTTTGCTGGTGACACTGTTGGGATTTATTCAATATTGAAGGCACACTGATCCTGCATGGCTACCACAGCATCCTGCAGCAACATGCCATCCCATCCGCTTTGTGTTTAGTTGGACCATCATTTATTTTTCAACAGGACAATGACTCCAAACACACCTCCAGGCTGTGTAAGGACTATTTGACTAAGGAGAGTGATGGAGTGCTGCATCAGATGACCTGGCCTCCACAGTCACCTGACATAAACCCAATGGTTTGGGATGAGATGGACCGCAGAGTGAAGGCAAAAGGACAAGTGCTCAGCATCTCTGGGAACTCCTTCAAGATTGTTGGAAAACCATTTCAGGTGACTACCTCATGAAGCTGAGTGAGAGAATGCCAAAAGTGTGCAAAACAGTAATCAAAGCAACATTAAACATGTTTGACTTATTTCACATGCCTTTGTTTACTACATAATTCTGTGTGTGTTCATTCATTGTGTTGATGCCTTCAGTGAGAATCTACAATGTAAATAAACATGAAAATAAAGAAAAACCATTAAATAATTAGGTGTGTCCAAACTTTTGACTGGTAGCATATACGTGCAGTGATGGGTGTTCCGAGGCCTTGTGGACAAATGAGAAGAACTCTGAGATCAAATTGAAGTGGGAGAGATCTCCTGTCATTAGTTTGGAGGTCGGGGAATTTGAACCATGGAGCGCAGGCAGCTTTGGAGGGAAGCTTGGCTGGAGTCTGACTGCTGAGGGAATATGGTGGCTGAAGGAGAAATGTTCTCGAATAGATTGTCTGGAAAAACTGCAAACTGTTGTATCACGTAGGGGTAATGTCCTTAACATTTCAAAAGTGCAGGTGAGGATGAAACCTTCTCCTAATGAAAGTGTGGTCAGTAGCCTGCTCTGTTAACTGGATGTAGGGCTGGAGGTATTATAATGAACACTCAAGCTGTATCCAAAAGTAAACAGAATTTGGTAGGATGAAATGCAGTGCTTAGCTCAAAGTACTGCACAAAGAGCAACTGACACACTACTGTACTGCTGTAAATATTACAACATACTGAGGAATAAAAGTAATATTTTATTTTACCTGCATGCAACTGCTGGCCCAGTAATGTGCCCAATGTGGCCAAGGTGTAAATAAGTTATCTTAGACTGGAGGGAACAAGTTGCTCTAAAATGTCAAACGGTGGACGTGGGGTGATAATCCTGTGTGGAGCGTATGCAATAATAAATGAATGCAGAAATCAACAGTAAAAACAAGCTTTGTGAAAGGAAATTAGTATTTATGACAAAACATTAGGTGGAGAGATGTTCTGTTGTTCAAAGGCTTACAGTGGTTGGCTATCAGATTTACTATTGATGACTAAAGACGGGCAAAATTTTTGTCCCTGTAGCTATTAATGAACAGTCACTGGTAATCAGTACAATACCTCTTTAGTTTAAAATAGCCTTTTTTGTGTTTCCTTTTCCCTTTGTCAATTCTGACAAAAGCACGGCGCAATCTGACACTACCCTGTATGTCCATTCTTCATTTGCCTATTGTCTGATTATACCCAGAGAATGAGCCACACATGACCGCAACTCTCTTCTGGTTTGTTTGTTGTGTTTCAGTCAGGATTTAGAATGCATCATAGTACAGAGACAGCACTGCAAAAGTCACCAATCATCTTGTAATAGCCTCAGGACCGCGGACTAGTTTCTGTACTTGTTCTGCTGGATCTCAGTGCTACATTTAGTTCCTTCCCACCATCGCGGACTGTTTCCTCATAATGACTCCAAAGGCAACTTTAAATTGTTGGGTGCTCTGTAAATTCAAAAGGTCTTTATCTTACTATGTGACTACGTGTGCTATGAGATGACATGCTGTGAATTTGTGCTGTATAAACAAAATTTAATTGAATTATCTTCACATTTTGGGTCCATTTCTGCTGCGCTCTCCTCTCTAGCTCAAGCCTGAAATTGAATTCTGAATTTATATACTCTAGACGGGTGAGATTATTAGCAATGGTCATAGAAATATCTTTCGATTGTGCATTCTGTTTGTCACTGACAAGACTATAGCTTGGTGTGTGCGATTAGCGGTAGATCTAAAAAAAAAAAAAAAAACAATACAAAAGCCACATATATGGCTACATCAATGCTGCAAAGGATCTACTTCAAAGTCAGGCCCAAGGAGACACATTCTCTCAAAATAAACACAAATGTGTTCAACTGTATATTTACCAGGAAAGACTTCGATGTTGGGTTCTTTGTTGCAGTAGTCCGTGGTACAGCACATCGGGTAAATGCCGCTGTCATGTTTGACGGACGGGGCACAGATGAAAGGCCGGTCTCGCGGGATCAGTTCGTTTTCATGTACACACTGGCGTTGCTCAGTGGTCAGCCGGCTACCTGACTTGCGTATGGCGACGAAACAGACGCCATCTGTTGTGCAGTTGGAGTTGGGGCTGCAGCGGTCACAGTAACACTCTAGGGCTGGAGGAATAAGAAGCAGATGATAAAGAGGGTTAGAGTGGAGGCTTGGCTTTCCTGTGCAGATGTCAAAGTAGATACAAACAAAATCCAGCAGAAAGTCAGGAGGTTGGAAGACATTAATTTTGTGCACTTGTGTCTCATTTATAGACAATCAAATTTTTGTCCAAAAACATTAAGTTGAAATCTGTCAAACTGACTCAAGTTTTCAGACACGCATTAGGACCAAAGTTACACAACAGAGTCTGTATTTGTGTGACTGAGTATGATGTGTGTGTGTGCGTGTGGAACATGGTGAAATGGAAAATATGTACATGCGTCACAATAAGCTTCCACCATGATCAATACAGGCCAGATCTCTAGTGATACAGCCCTCATATATTAGTGGGAAAGAACTCTCACTAGAGGTACGTTGGACTTTACATCACTCCAGTCATATTTTACACACTCACAAACTGATTTATTTTTAAATGCTTGGTGTGTTGCTGGCACTGACAGACACAGATGCAGTTGTAGTACAGCTGGAAAATCTCCTTACTCTACTCCTCTTTTACTTCTTTCTTCTGCTATTCTGAGAAGGGCCTACTGAAAATCTTGTATGCTTTGCACAGAGACAGAGGGAGAGACATTCTCTGGTATTACAGAGACAAAGACATGGACACAGTGGATTTTTACAGCACAGACCAGCTAAAGAACTCCTTTTCTCTGTTATCTGATTTTGGTAGAAACTTTGATTTACATGAAGGAAAATGGTAATTTTGCTGAGCATGTAGACACAAAATTCAAGAGTAAATTTAGCACTTAACACACAACAAAGTTCTCCTAGCTAAATGCAAAAAAGATTCTATTTATTTTGTTCTTTCTGGGGTTTGGCACTTGGAAAGATAGTGAGAAATATCAGTTAAGTTCAGACTATTTTTCATGTATTTATTCGGCAGATATGAGTACTACAACAAATTTTAGGGAATATGATTTAAGAATGAGGAATATAGAAAAACAGTACCACAGGTAGCTTAGCCAGTGTTAGAATTAGGCTGAAATGGCAATAAATAAGTGCATGACACTCAGTAATGACATATGTCAGTTTATTTGGTCTGATATTACAACCGAAGTGAACAGTGAGCCAAAATGCAATGACTAAACTCAAACTCAAGCTTGTTCTCAATTCCATTCAGTCAGTGAAGCTGCTCGCACAAGCAGTTCTAAGCATTCCATTAACAGACAGTATCACAGAGCAAGGAAAACGACTATTTAAAGACTGGATTACTATTGCATTTTTTATAAATTCCAAACATTGTATCTGAGGATGGATCCAACAACTGGCTCATAGTCCACAGTTCAAGCATTGGTTCTATCTCACCCAGCATGTTGTGGAGGATATTTACAAGGTCATAGTTATAATCAACTTTAATCTTGTAAGAATTACTCACTTTATAGCAATGTGTTGCAGGTAACATAAGCCTCCAGAAAAGAAAGCTTCCATAAAACAGGTTTTAATTAGGGTCCGAGCACCGACGGCGCGAAGACCCAATTGGAATGCAAGGAATTATTTTTATTCTACCAACTTTTTAAACACATTTTTCAAATGGAATGACACTGTATGCATCTCGACATTTCATGTGCTATCGCGCCCCCTGCAGCATTTGTAACAAATAGCCCCCGCAGCACATTTCACAAACATCCACAATATTTGGTAGACATGTGTAGCACATCAGGTCAGGAAAAAAAAAAGTCTCTGGTGCCCAAAAGCTAAATCCAACAGGAAGTCTGCCATCTTGCATTAATTCTGCAATTTTTGGTAATTTTGGTCATTTTCAGTGGTTTACTGCTCATAGAGGACAACTCCAAGAGATATCAGATTTGGACAGTCTATGAAACAGATCGCAATGAAGATAAATTATCTAAATCACCTGCATCAGTCAAGGGGTGTGGCCATGGCAGCTGACTGAACTTTGATGCTTCGCCATGAAAGCGAGTGCTGTGTAAATCCCTTGTATATGCTGCAATCTGCCTCAAACTTTACATTATTAATCACAGTCCTGCCCTAATGACATCCATATGCTAATATCCACTCACAGTGACAGCGCCACCTGTGGAAGAAGGAGTGACATGTTTTACACTTTGATGTACCATTATTTGCCAATTGCTTATGTTCATGTTCATTATTCTTTCAACCTCTTCACACCGGCTTCCATTTTTACTTTATATTGTTTCCCAGTGTGTTCAACCTTGACAAATTGCTTCCTGGTATGTTTTGACCTCTTTCTATTGGCTAGCAGTATGTTTCAGCCAATTTAAACTGACTCCCACTATGTTTTAGTGTTGTTATATTGGCTCCCAGTATGTTCCAGTCTCCTTACACTGGCTTCAGTATATTTTGTCTTCCGTTTTAAACACCAGTTTGAGAGTTAGTATTTTTCTGACTCTTGTCTGTGTCACATTACCTCCGTATAAAGCACACTGTAACTCTGACAAATGCTCTATTTTCACACGTACCATTTCTACAAACTTCATGATATAATCTCTGAAATTGGTCAGCTAGGTCTCAACACCTTCATTTTTGTGTTACACCCTGATGTACAACGCGCATCGACCTGTGCCATTTCCCAATGTGTGTGGGTGTGCGAGGACCCGTTCAACGCTGCTTGCAGCTTTAATTGAAGTTTTCATTGAAGTATTGCATGCAGCAAGGCTTCTGTTCTTATGTAACTGTTTTTGAACAATATATAATTTTGTACTTATCAAGTACACAGTAATTTTTACCAATATGTAGCTCATGTTTGCAATCCATTTATCATATTTGTACAATATAATGAATAATTTCTTTTGTCCTCAGTGTTCTGAGACTTTTGAGCCCACTATTACTATCAAGCATGAGGCCATCAAATTAGGATTAAAGTGCCTTTACTGGCTGCTAACGACACTAACTATCCTAAGCTGTTAAATCAAGCTCAGGGTTTGGATTGTGATTGCTTAACAACCTAACAACCTGAAAGTAATCACACAGAATAGTCAAGGAAATGCTGGAATTTTTTGTGCAGGTAATAGGGCTGCCTATTGTGGAAGAGTTCAGGTCATCTCATGCGAATTGTCTTGAGGCTGATGAAACAACAGATGTGTCCATTAGCCACCAGCTGGATTTCAGAAAAAGGTTTAGGACTGGTTAATACTTATTAAAATGTGGGGTTTTTTTGTTTGTTTTTTTTGCCTTTTGTTGGCTTTTATTAGATAGGTTAATAGAGAGACAGACAGGAAAGAAGGCAGAAGAATAGGGGCGGAAACCTGCAGTAAAGGCTGAGAGCTGGAATTGAACCCAGGTCGCTGTGATCCCTGTTTATGGGTCACCCTGGGTGTCCGTATTTTAGATACCTTTAAGATTCTTTTCTGACTGAACTGAAAAAAACTTATCTCATCCCACCCTTACATCTGCTGCCTGGAAGACAATCTTGAAAGCAGGATAAAGCACATTGAATTGCTGCGGGTCATCAGTGTTCTTGGTCATTCTGGGTCAAATCATTTAGGGTTGGGAAACAATTGGATGTGTAATGAACTGAACAGATTTCTGTCTCATCTTTTTGGCAGTAAGAATAGCTTCTTATGACAACTTCACCCGTCCTTGGCTGATTTCTCAAATACACATTCAGATCATGCACCTGCTGATCAGTGGCAACAATGAATGGGCAGAAGCACACCAAAACATCTGTCTTCTAGCTGCAGCAGGGTCAGTCATTACCAGCCATCTCCATTAATATCCATGAGAGAGATTTTCGAACAGGAACAAGTGAATTTTGTCTTTTATTACTGAATATATTTTGTAATTTATTTCTGCAAAGTTATTCTTCAGCCAAGTGTTACCATGTGGATTTCAAATAAAAAACTAATAAAAAAAAACTGACCTAAGATACAGAATCAGAGGTGAGCACTTGGCTGCATGGCTGAGAATATTGATAAATGGACCAGCACTGGAGGAATTCCCATATGCACAGGCGGTAGAGCTCTTCTTTGAAAAGCCTAGAATATTTGAGTTTGTTGTTAGATTTCCTGCCAGCCAGTCAAACCTGTAATGCATGTCACTCTCCTGTTCTCTTTCTCTACACTTCCTTCCTATTGTCAACATCTGGGTAAAGATGAAAACAAAGCTTCAAACCAGCAACACCAGCTAGTGAAAGGCTGTAGTTATGGCTAGAATATGATACCAGACATTCAGGTATAGCACAAGTTTCATACTTTGGTGTTGCTTGATAACATGATGTAGAAAAGCTGGCTGAGAGAAAAAATTACAGTTCATAACAGAATCTAATAAATGTTTAATAGTGCGTCATGCCTCAGGCCTGCCATTTTTCTTTTATCTTGTGCACTGCTAATTAAAGCTAACCACTAATCGCAGCATCCAACAGACTAAGTCAGGTGTGTTAAACATGCAGCCTGTGGGCCCAAAGCGGCCCTCCAGAGGGTCCAATCCGGCCCATGAGATGACTTTGTAAAGTGTAAAAATTACAGAGAAGACATTTACTGTAAATTGTAGATTTGTAAACTAAATTTAAAAGAATTTCAAGACCATGACAAGTTTTTATCATCAAGCAAACTATTAGATTGTCATTCTGTGTCTCATTGTTGCAATATTGTTTTGTTTGTTATTTGTCTGACTTGTTTTGTGTTTCCTTTTTATCTCACTTGTGTGTTTTTGTTTTATTGTCATTTTGTGTTTTGCTTTATGCGTTGTTTTGTGTGTTGTTTTGTGATATTTTTGTCTTGTTTGGGTCATTTGTGTAATTTTTTGTCTTGTTTTGATCCATTTTTTGTTGCTTTGTCACTTTTTAAAAAAAATTTTGTCTCTTGTTTCATGCTGTTTGTTGCCCTTTTTGTCGTTTTGTTTCTCATTTTTGTAATACTTTTCTTGTTTTTATCTTTTTTGTCTGACTTGTCATTTTGTTTTCATTTTTGTTGTTTTGTTTCCTTTTTCTCGTTTTGTCTTATTTTTGTCATTTTGTGTTTTGCTTTGTCGTTTTGTGTGTTGTTTTTTGTTTTGTGACTTTTGTCTCGCTTTTCTTGTTTGTGTCATTTGTGTAATTTTTGTCTTGCTTTTGTCCACTTCTTGTCGCTTTGTAATCAAACTTTTTGTCTCGTTTCATGCCATTTGTTTTTTGTCATTTTGTGACTAATTTTTGAAATATTTTGGGTCTCATTTTTGTAAAATTTCGTCTTGTTTTTGTTGTTTTTTGTCTGACTTTTGTCATTTGTAGTTGTCGTTTTGTGTTTCCTTTTTTCTCGCTTGTGTTTTTTGTCTTATTTTTGTCATTTTGTCTTTTGCTTTGTGTTGTTTTTGTCGTTTTGTGATTTTTTGTCTCGCTTTGTCTTGTGTCATTTGCCTTATTTTTGTCCATTTTTTGTGGTTTTGTAACTTTTTAATACAATTTTTTGTCTCGTTTCATGTTGTTTGTCGCAGTTTTTGTCATTTTGTTTCTTTGTCCTATTGTGACTCATTTCTGTAATACTTTGTCTTGTTTTTTGTTTTCTTTTGTCTGACTGTTGTCATTTTGATCATAAAGTAAAACACTATATCATTCAGTTCCAGACACCTGTGACTAAATGTCTTGTGCCTTGTGCCTCATCTGTGATCTGTAATTTGTAATGTGTAAATGATAAACTGAGGCATAAACTGAACTGATTTTTCTGAATAAACTTCACATTGTTCATAATGTTTTGCAAAAAGTTAACGCATTAAATATGAACATTGTCAGAATGTACTTTCTTTTTGAAAAATTTGGAGTTGTGGTTGTTATTGGGATATTATGCTGGGATTTTACTGGTCCGGCCAACTTCAGATCAAATTGGGCCGAATGTAGCCCCTGAACTAAATGAGTTTGACACTCTGGTCTAAGTGATGCAGCTCACAGCCAGCGAGAACAAAATCCCAGATATAGAATGTTTCAGCCATTTCTGAATCAATCAGAATTAGTTACATGTATTGTTACCATGGCTGTTATATTTAGTATGTAAAAAGACGGTAAAGGCAAAGGTCAGGGCATCTTTACTCACCTCTGAACACGGAGAAACATCAGGTCAGACACAAGCAGAGAAAGGACTGTGCATAATGTAAAGAAGTCTGCTTAGCAATCCCTTAGGCTTCAAACTATTATCAGTGGTGTTATGGAGTGCTATGAATAAACCAGGTCTCAGTCTCTCTCTCTCTCTCTCTCCACTGTGCCCTTGCCCCCAGCACAGTGCAGACAGTCAGCCGAGAGTCTGGTATCATTATGGAGCTAAGAAACCCATTATGTATGGCTGGGTAGGTTAAAGCAACACAACACACCTCCTAAGATAAGTCCTTTAAATTAGTAACATGGCAGGCAGACTGTCGTAGAAAGGCTCTAAGAGTACGTGACAGACACACATAGATGGTATTAACTGTATGAAAGGTACACCAGTGGAAATCTGCCCTTTGGATCAACATCTTAACAGTGACAATGTAAGGATTTAAACTATAAATGATTAAGTAAATGCCGGTGAAAGTATCCATTACACTAATACAAATATACTACCAGTGTGAGAATGTTACAACGCATTCCAAGTTTTAATGCAACAGTAGGCTTTCTTGCTCATGGAATTCATGGAATTGTCTGGAGGAGAATTCCAGACAGGCAAAGTCAGAACTGAATATATTAAAACAGCAAACAACAGCAATAGTGTGTTTTTGTGAGTGTGCACACTTGTTTTAGTGTCTCAGAAAGATGGAAAAAGACAGAACAGTAGCCGACAGGAGACAGCTAAATAAAAGCCAGCTGACACTGGTCTCTTCTGACTCAACCTTGGCACAGATAAGTCAGATAAGTCCTGTCTGTCCAACCAACACACAAACACACTACACTGCATTAGCCAGGTATGTCCCTGATGTCTAGACAAAACAACTGAAATGTTCCATTTGTTCAAATATAATAGGGCAACTGCTGAAGTATGAAATGATGAGGATTCGACCCTTTTCAGACATAGGATACGCAACACTGCTGCTTCATCAACGTCAAGGTTTACTTTGTTGTCTCCTGTGGGAGGAATTTGTCTTAGACAAAAACAAAAGCAAGTTGAATCACAACACACAAACAGAACACATGCTACTGAAAACACATATAATATGTGACATATAATAAATTAAATATAAAGAAAAAAACTACCTAAAATACACACATACCTCCATACATACATCCCTATGTACACAACATGTTGCTACCGCCTCTTGGTAGCTGCACCTAACTAATAATAATAATAATAATAATAATAATAATAATAATAATAATAATAATAATAATACATTTTATTTGTAAGTCACTGTGTGGCTGAGGGGGCCAGCAGACTGTAGCAACAATAGTGGGAATGGGACCAGACAGTTTGCAGGCTGTGCAATCGAAGGAGCTGGTGGCAGGCAGGGATACTGGCAGGACTTTCCACTTCTCGTGGTGAATTATCGTGACACCACCTCTGTGACCTGAGTTACATGGTTGACAGATGTAAACAAACCCATGCCAAGTGGAGTCATTAAGTTGAGAAAAGTCATTAGGATGTTGCCAAGTTTCAGTTAAACAGAGAAAATCCAACCCATGGTCAGCGAGGAGATCCTGGATGAGATGACCCTTGTTGGTGAGTGAGCGGATGTTAAGAAGACCAAAGTTGATAGCAGTGTTGGCGTGTTTGGCGTTATTGCTAGCTGACCCTGGTAGGCGGGCTAGAATGCTACAATCGGCAACCCGGTCGGTGTTTCTGGGAGGACGATGAGTGGTGGACCAGAAGGACTGAATGCAGGCCAATAGTGGATCTTACTGGCCTACACTGACGACCCAGATGGACAGGTGGGATCTCGAACAGCAGGTTAAAACATTTAAAAACGCATAAAAACACGGAGAGTAGTGGCAGCAAGCTGCGTCAGCGTCCACTCAAACCGAATGATAGTCTCTCATTAATGAGCTTGATCGAGAGAGGGATAACAGAATGTTTAAAACAGTTGAGCCTGCACAGCAGGACTCTGGACTTTCTGCCTGAATTCAACAGAACATCTGGAAACGGGGCATGTTATGAGTCCAAAAGAACACTGTTTGCCTGCCTGATGGTGGCCTGTATAAACAGGTCTTGCAGCATAAGTGGAGCATAGGGATACCCATGATCTTACTCACCATCTTCACCAAGTTAAGAATCTTAGTTTTTGATTTGACTGTCACAGCCCCAAACCAGCAGATGATCCCATACCTAAGTATGGACTCAATGGCTGCAAAGTAAAAAAAGATCAACATGATTTCTCTACAGACACCAAAAAGTCTGAGTTGTCTGAGAAAATGAAGGCACTGATGTATTCTGGGACAAACATTTGACACCTGTGTGTGGCAGCTGAGGTCACTATCACTGTGCACACCTGGGTACTTAAAAGAGGTGATCTGTTTAATGTAATTAACATGTATGGACCGTCCTATGGTCACCCACTGATTTGGGATCTAACAGCATCTCAACAGTTTTTTCTGTGTTAATCTGCAGTTTGTTGGTGGTACACAAGTCAATAAATTTATCCACAGCAGTTTTATGACTGCCTGGATTATGAGTGAGTAAACTGAGAATAACGGTATTGTCAGAGAACTTAATGACAAACTGATTTGGCTGAGCGTTGACACAGTCGTTGGTATACAGTGTGAAGAGGAAGGGTGAACTGACACATCGCTGACGGACCCCCGCGCTGCTTACAGCTGTGCTGGAGAGGACAGAGTTGAATTTCACCTGCTGTGAATGGTTTGAAAGAAAGGAATGATACCATCCAATTAGAAATGGGTTGACCTACGGCATGACCATTTTTTTGAGAAGAATGTGTGGATGGATAGAATTAAAAGCAGAACTAAAATCGCTAAAAAGCAGCCTGACATATGCTGCAGGGTTTTCTAGGCGCTTTAAAGCCAAGTGCATCACAGTAGCCATGGCATCACAAGTGCTGCGTTTTTTTCCAATAAGCGAACCGAAAGGGATCAACCTCTGTGCGTAAAAGACTTAGTAGGAGTCTCTCCAGGGACTTCCTGACATTAGAGGTGGAAGCCACCAGTTGACAATCATTGTCCACCTGCTTTTTTAGAGACTGGGATTATGACAGATTTTTTCCAGAGCTCTGAAACGGAGTGTGTGTCTATGGAGAGCTGAAAAAGTTGATGCCAAACTGGTGAAAGCTCTTCTGCAAGTGTTTTGAGAAGAAAAGCTGATATGTTTTCAGGTACCTTTGTTTTTCCACTTTTATGGATTTATAAACTCTGGAGACAGACTGAGGGTCAATAACAATTCTGTCCTCATCTACACAGCAACATACATTCTGTAAATGCATTACTTTCCCTGAAATTATTGGTTTCAAAACACAGATGAAAGTTATTTGACTCATTTGCTCTGGCAGTTTCATTATAAACGAACAAGGCTTTCCTTTTGGTGTCTATGTTGGTCATACCTCGGCTAGAGTCCCACAGATTCTTTGTATTGGAGTTGGACAGCTCCTGTTCTGCCCTCTCCTTATGCTGCAGCTGGTAGAGGTTGTTTTGCGCATCTCTGACTCCTGCCTTGTCCCCTAATTTGAAGGCTAATTTCTTTGTCTTTTTACACTCCTTTACTCCCCTTCTGATGTAGGGTTTATTGTTAGGATATATCTTAACAGTTTTGTGGAGTATAATTGAAGCAACACAGTAGAGATATAAGTAGTATATCAGCATCCTCAAAGAAAACGTTCCAGTCTCTGCACAGGAAACAGCCCTTCAGTGCCTTTCTTTACACATGCACAACACACAAAAATGTTGGTAAATTCCCTAGAAAGGTAGTGTGGCTATAGGGTGACAAGCAGCAGCTCCATATCAGGGTTGCATATTCTGTCCCTGACAGCAAAGTTACACCACCAACTGTCTATGACATAAATACATACCCCTCCTCCCCTAGTTTTACCGGAGTCCGCATTTCTGTCCAAGCGAATGTGTGTAAAACCATCAATTTGTACAAAACTGTCCAGAATATCATTGGTGAACCATGTGTCTGTAAAGGCCATCAGACCAGACTCACAGTACTCGTAGCTTACTCCAATTTGTGAGGGCAGATCATCCATCTTATTTCTCAAGGAGTGGGGGTTGCAGAGTAGCATAGAAGGCAGTGGCAGCTTAGTGGCCATCCGTACGCAATGCCTGATGCCGCCTCTCCTTCCCCTCTTCCTGGCCAACTGATTTGTTTCTATACAAGAACTACTAAAAACAACAATTTTCGAAAGACTAGTAAAACATTTGCATTTTTAAATTCTGAATTAAGTACTTGTCTGAGAATAATTTTATTCAGTTGTGACTCACCGCATCCGTAGGTGAACAGAAAAGTACAGACAGTACAGTCACAGTAAGCGCAAAAACACAAAATAAGGAAATTTTACTTTCGAAAAAGCTGGAAACATTTCAGTAGTGTCATGACATCTAGTGCTGGCAAGCTACCCATTGGAATGGGGTAAATTTACCACTGGACAATTTATTGATAAATTAAGTTTGCTCAGGAATAAAGGTATTGTCCCACAATACAACATACAATAAACAATGATCATCTCTGCACTGATGTGAAACATCTACCCTACCATCCAGTCCAAATGCACCTGAGACACAAAATACTGTTGGGTGTGAACTGCAGTCTGTCTTAATTCATTTCAAACACTCCCTGTCTGCCACTGATATTAACATGTGATCTCTAACTAGATTACTTATCTGGCTACAAGAAAAAGCATGTTAATGCTGTAAATACACACAGAACACAATCAGAATGTAATCAGATTAGCAAGGCCACATTTGGAAGTGGTCAGACTGGCATAGTGATCAGACTTCAGCAGGTGTAAATACACTCCGTGAAGTTTGACTACATTCTGAAGAAAGACATCTCCCAGTTAAATCTTATGGTCATTTAACAAAATGTCAGCCTGCTAACTCAAGCAAGCCCAACCAAAAGATACAAGAAGCAGCAGGAACCTTAGCTCACTGAATAAGGCTAATGGCATTCTTGACAATCTGATTAAAGCCAAATGCACCATCCATTTAACTTTGCTGGAAGAATGATGAGGGGAGACAAAAAGTGAAGGGAAGAAAGATAGATTGCCATGACCAGACTTTAAGTGGCTACAGCGCAGTGTGGAGGAAGCCCCAGGAGAGGTTTCAAATGAAAAGAGTGGATAAAGTTTAATCTAATACATCAATTCACAGTGGAGGGCAGGAGGGAAAGAGAAATGGCAAAAGACAATGGCTTCACCGTGCACAAATCAATAGCAATGCAATTCCACTACACAAAAACCAGAAAGTCACACATACCTGGGCAAACAGATAATCTGAGCTGTGAAATGCTGCAGCAGATCACAGATGGCCAATCCTCTCAGCTGCAGTTATCAAAACTCTGCTATGACATTTCAGTGCCATCACTATGCTGTTAGCTACTATGTATTAGGGCCCGACTGATTTATCGGCCGGCCAATTAAATCGGTCGATTATAGCCCTTTTCAAAATAAACGTCATCGGCCGGAGTTTACCGATTAAACGCCGATATATTCTTAATTTCTCATAAAACTGAAAACGCTGTTGAGGGTTGGAGTCCCGCAGAATGATGTCCTTGCGCCGTTTGTCCAATACATGGAAATTTGAGTTCATTCAATCCTCAGTAACGTACAGGAGGAAGCTACAGCTAGGCAACATTACAGGAGTGTGCTGAGCCGACAGGTAAGTTTATAACGACATTGTGAAATTAACAATGACTCAAGATGTCTCTTGTCTCAGTTTCACTCTCTTTGCCATGGGTCATGATGAATGATGTGTGCTTCGTTGCGTCAGTCATGCTTTTCATTTACATTGCACTGCTAAAGTTGTGCTAACCTAGCTTTAGTTATTCTCTGTTTATCTTAGCAATAAAATCACTGTAGTCAAACTAGCATAGTGTTAGCTAACAACTTAAAAGCCACTAAGTAACTGCAAAAATCAGGCAAGTGTACAAAATATTTAAGAGTACAGAACGACCGTTCATCACTCCATCAGCTGTGTGTTGAGATGCATTTAAGGAGGAGTGATGTGAACAGAGAGGGGAGGGGGTTTATTCAGTTAAAATCATTAACACTGTGTGTGTTGTTATGGAGTAACATTAATGTCGGACTATCTGTGACCATTATATATTTAAAATGTAACTCTGTCAAAGATGACATGTTTTGACATTTGAGAAAGGCGTCTCTAGTTTTTATTTTGGTTCATATTAGTCCTGACTAAATTACAAAAAAAAATAATGGAGTAGAGAAAATGTGATTTAACGTTAAAGGGCATCAGAGGGCTTCATAAATAATGTTTTGCCAGTAATTTCACCTGTACTCTAACCCACCTCTAATTTGCAGCAACAAGAAGTACAAAACAAGACGCATTTCTTAATTCACTTATAGACTGACTCTTTTTTTAAGGTCATTTATTTCCCAGAGCTTTAATGCTTTGTTGCATGTTTTTTGTCACATCTGCCACTGCAGGTGCCAGGTAGTGACTGCCCTCCGCCTTGTGTTTTGGTTTATTCTCTAATTAGGTGTGCCTCTGGCCTTTGTGTCTCCGTTCTGTAAAATATTATTCCTGATTATATTCCTGCCTAGGTGTTACCATACGTAGGTCTGCTAATATTACCCTTTCTCTCGTCTTGTATTTAGTCTGCCTCCCCACTAGGAGGAATCGAGTCTTCCTTGGATGGAAAGATTATTTCCGTGTTCTAATGTAGTTCTGGTTTCCTGTTGTAGTTTTGTATCTTGTTCCTGTATTGTAAATAAAAGCCTTTTAAATTGTTCTCTGGTCTGAATTTTCATTTCCTGCACTTGGGCCTCCATTCACCGTAACATTTTTGTACTTAAAAATTCCTCTCTGTTGCAAAGTTAAACAAATACTAAAGGACAAAGTATTGTAAAACAATAAAATGTTCTGCCTGTAATTCATATCTTTTTGTTATAAGTGTTTAGGGACCAAAAAAGAAGTTATTTTATTCATTGTATATTTTTTAAGCTAATCGACCGATTAATCAGTTATCAGTTACAAATACATACACGCTGCAACTACATGTTCCGGTCATGAATGGAATATAAGACAATGTAGGTGAAAAATGAACAGAATCTTTTTTAAAAAAAAACAACAAAACAATAAACATTAAGATCAGACTAGAATTATTATATTAATAAAACAAACAATAAGTACTATTAATATTTATGCAGTCATTTCAGGTTTAGCCCCTTGACTTTCAGCAAGAAATAATAACAAAACTCATTTAAAATAAAAGCTTTGACTTTGTGTCTTTAAGCTTGTGCCCCACTGGTCTGTAAAGTATCCTACTATGGATTGGGCAAACAAACACTAAAAAATCTTTGTGTAGAGTATTTAATTACCTTAAGATGGGATATTCAAGCTGATATTCCTGTCAATAACCTGCACAGAAACACTACTTTTTCTTTGTGCTGTATTCAGCTATTTATTACTAAAATGGTAGATTTTATCGCCGCAAAACCTGCAAACTCCAGCATGTGGACTCTACCATCAGTCTACTAGAAGCTGGAACTGTTCTGAGAGCCAGATATTAAGTTTATGTATGTCTGAAATAGAGTCTCAGTAGATTAAAGGCTGGAGGGTATGTGGAGGGTCTTGGAATGCTCTGATAAACTGTCCTTTGCACTCGTCACATCATAGAACTACAAAATTAAAATACTATAGCATCATTAACTGGCACTTTGAATCTCAAGTCTGTTCAACACTGACACTTAATGAGTTACACCTGGTCCGCATCATGGATCGACCTGAGACCAGGTGAGGTTCATCCTCTCTCAGAGAGCACACAGCAGACAAAACACAGCATTACAGATCACTTGGGTAGCAAACTTGAATAAGTTGTGGGCAGCTAACTGGCATCTTGTGTGTAACATAATTATAATGTATGCTGTGTTTATGTCAGATTTACTATAAGCTGTAATCACAGAAATAACTCAGAAATTCTTAAAAGGCTCATATGTCTCCCTGTTGATGTCACTGTACGTCAAAAAAAGCAGCAAGTTCTTTTCTACGCTACTCGGGTTGGGCTCGGAGGCCACAAAACACTAAATCTGTGCTACAAAGTGGAAGAGTGGAGAATATAATGTCTAGGATCTGATGACACCAGCTTTTGCTGTTTTAGTTTTTGCATTTTCTGTTTATATAGTAAATAGCAGTGATTTCAAAAGACCAAACACAGGAAAGTACTAGACTTCATTATTCATCTGACTGAGAATTAGGTCAACATGCTTCCCTCATGTGACCTCATGCATTCATAATTCACCCGCTTGACCCACATGCTACAGCCTTTTTGTAGTCAAAGCAAGCCATGCCCAAAAACACAAATCTTCTCTTCCTGTGGAAGAATTCATATCTGCGTTGTACTTAGAGGGGTTATGAGATGCAGCAAGTTAGTATAAGTTCAATAACTTCATAATTTCAAGATACAACCAGTATTGCTTGGTTGAAAGTAACATTTTAATGTAGCAGGTATTTAAGAAAACGCTGTCCCTGGTGGGAGGGAGGTGAGGCAGTTGCTTAGAACAAAGTCCTATTTTCAAATTTCACAAACATGAAAGCGCCCAAGTTTGACATGAGATACTGTGAAAGGGTATCAAAATGCTCAGCGCTTTGCTGTTACTGAGATCTGTAAGAGCAGTGCTGTCAGACATTTCAAATGCCCATCCTGAATTAAACAACAGTTCCAAAGGAACTGTCACCTAGCTCACATCACAGCCTCACTTCATCCACAACAAAAATGCCTCTGATCTTGACAAACCTTCAGAGGAAGACATCTCCCCTGTAGACGAAGCTGCTTTTAAGCCCACAGGTGATGAAAATATAGACAGGCTTGTTTTGTTTTTCAAATACTGAAATTTCAGAACACGGAAATAAACATCAGGAAAGCAAATGTCTTCTAACGAAACATGAAGAGTACAGCTCACAAATTCATTTTATCAGTTTAATACAACATAGGCTGGTGGGCATGGAGTTATTTTATAGTACTTAAAGTCGCCTACTGTGTTAGTTATAATAGCCTCTATGCTTACAGCAGCCAAAGCCCATTACTGCAAAATAGTGCAAAGGCACTTTTTAGTGCCAGGGATGGTCCAATACTTGTGGTGATACTTAGGTTCATGTAACATAAATACAGTCATTTCCTTTTACACTGAACAGTGTAAGCCAGGATGTAGTAATGCATTAGTGTGGACTGGAAAGTTGTTATATTGAAAGCAACATGAACATACAGAATATGTAAACACATCACAAGATGCTGTCTGAAACACAATAAACATGAAAGACTCTTTTATGTAACTGCACTATGCATTTACACTCCTCATACAATATTTAGCCTCTGAGATGGAGCCCCAGATACATGCATCATGCATGCACGTCTTTTGGTCAATTAAATAAAACCTCAGCTAGCAGTCACCTACTGTCAGACTAACTGGTATCAATTTGATGGTGACTGCAAGGTTAGCTAGCACAGTGACGGAGGAGGGAGACAAGAGTGAACACTGTCAGCACGGAAAGTACCTACAAGGGCAAATAGAGTGCGCATCCTTCAGAAAGGACAATGCACTATCTTGCAGTTTTAACAAAAGTGGTCTAGACTAGCTTTCAGCTTTGGATAAAATTTATTTTGGAATACAGTGACATAGTTAAATATAATCATCTCTTCCATTCATCCAGCTGCTTTGTTGTCAAAGCGATACTTTCTCTCCCTAAACATGTTTCCACATAAACAGATGGAAATCTGGTTAGACTTTTAGATGGCTAAGACATTTGCATTCTCGGGGAGTAAATATGCTTCTCCAATTTTCAATTAACAATTTAAAATTTAAATCGTCTTTACAATTAACTATAGAAAGCAGAGAGTAGCCCAGTTACTTAAGTGCACATAAATACAATTAAAAACAGTGAGTAGTCTGACTGGGATTTTATTGTGTTTCATTAATGGATTAAAATCCCAACTCAATCACTTGCCAAGTACCTTTACTAATGAGTACTCTGGTACTAATGACAAAAACTAAAATGTGGAGTGAGTGCAATGCCTCATCGTTCATGAATACTTTGCACCCTTTCAACAATACTCCTATTCACCCTAAAGCACGCTACTGTATTCTCTACAAGCAACACCTTGGTCAATGTGTAGTCCCATGAACACATCACACCTCCCGTCTCGCGAGCTGACTTATTTTTGTTACCATGGAAACCACAATTTCCACAGAGATCGACTCTCCTGCATAGAATTACACTTAGAAATCCTAATATATTTCATTTTATTACATTTCGTTTTTATTATTAAGTAGTCTACGCCTGCTTGAACAGCAACTGATGGTCTCACTGTTTTTTTAGACAAATTTTCACCATTCAATTTTTCCTTGATAAGATCACAGAAAACTATCCAAAAAGCAAATATGACATTGACATCACATATATTGCTTTTCTTCTGTCTTTTTTTGCATAGATATAATGGACAATAGGAATGAAACAGTATGCGTATTTGGTCTGAATTTTAAAGCAGGGGATGCTGTACGAAACTTCTGTAATCCAAAAATATTACTGTTAGATGTCAATTTAGGTTTTGTGTACTCAGGTTACCAAACCTGGCTATGTCAGCTAAAGCATACTAGAAGGATTGGCCTTGAAAGTTGAACTACAAGTAAGTTAAGGCTGCATAATTATCGCCAGAATCATAATCATGGCACGATCACAATTATTTAATAATTTTGGAGACAAAATATTTGTATTGCATTTTCATATTTAAATAAATATGGTATAGCTTCCCATACTGTGCTACAATCCTGTTCATGTACAAATACATTGTACATCACAAACTGTGGAATTCTGTGTACTGTTACATGCTAAAATGCTGTAAGTTATTTTGTACAAATTTATGTAAACACATTTGAAACACTTAATGTCACCAAAGTAGACAAAGGTTAAATTAATCCTGATGGGCAACGACCCACACAGGTTATACTAAAATATCACACTACATTTATATATACTTAGACTCAAATATTAAAAAAAGGAAATGCAAATATGCTATCTCACACACACACACACACACACACACACACACACACACACACACACACACACACACACACACACACACACACACACACACACACACACACACACACACACACACACACACACACACACACAGGCTCTACATGCTACCATCCACGTTTCCCTGCCCCCACTCCATCTCTTAGATCATTCTGTGTGTGTGTGTGTGTGTGTGTGTGTGTGTGTGTGTGTGTGTGTGTGTGTGTGTGTGTGTGTGTGTGTGTGTGCTTTTATGTGAAAGTTCACTCCCCCTTTTCAGTGGTACCTTTCAGCTCCCAGAGTCATTTCCATAGGTCATGGCCCCACCCGCCCTGTCCACCCCACCCCCATCAGCCCAGTCAGCTCCATAATGGCCAGCCCTTTGTCCACACCAGATGTGATTTCTGAATGTGTGTGTGTGTGTGTGTGTGTTGGGAAAGGGGACTCACTGCTACAGACCCTGAGCATCCCTCTTTTATAAACACAAATTACAGCCAACTGTTTACCCTTGCAGGTCAAAGCCTGAGCCAAAGCTCAGCACTATGGTGAAAACCAAGCGCTGGTTCAAACTACAACAGACATCAACACACTGTCCTTGACACTGGGCAAACTGAAGATCAGTCATCAGTTTTGGACATGAAACCATACTATGAGAGTGCAGAGGTAGCCTACAAAGCCTGGCTGGGAATTAAAGTAACAAACTACACTGTCAGTATAATTTGCCTTCAGTTTGAACTTTCAAAAAGGCAGAACTAAACAACAGTACCTCTTAAATACAGATACATTAGTATGCACGTTTTTATGTGTGTATGCATCAATTGTCTCGCTACAATTTGTAAATGGAGAAATTGGTCATAACAATGACTGTTTTGCCTGTCTGCACTTCAACATGCATTTGGACACATGGACTGTTTGCTGACAGTTTCAGCAACTGCAACTAATCCTTCTGAAAACAATGTATGTGCAATAAAACCTGCCTGTTTTATTAGTGAAGATTAAATGCCAGTGAGGCAGTCTCTTGTTAGTGCACAACAGAGAAACGTAGGAATGACTTAACAGATTGAGAATGAGAGAGGGTGAGAATGCAGTGCATCTGTCTGAGCCACTGGTCTTATAAATATGCAACAGTTTGATCTAAAGGTTAGACAGCCATCCTGGCAGCTGCTCCGACCCAGACAGGCAAAGTCAGTTACGATGGGCAATTCAAGGTAGAGTCCATGATCAAGTAGTCTGACAAAATAATCATCAACTTCATGTTCCAAATGTCTTGTTCACCGTTTTGTAACGGAAGACTTCACCAAACAACATTTCTCTTCCAAGTAGCCTGCCAGGCAGGCAAGAAAGGCTGTTTTCACTGTCCCCATGAGGACCTGCTTCAAGCCAACTCTAGTAGAAAGGATACCCTTAACCATCACAAATGCACCACAAAAAGCAAGCTTCAACACACTTAGTTGTATAAATTAGAGACAGGGCTCCACTGACAAATGACCTGTGTTTGATGTTGCAATCTTGTGATATGTAAAATATATGCATAACTACAGGTAGAAAAATAATAATAATATAATTCTGTATAATCAGGAAACTCTGCTCTGTTATGTTCAACAACTCATGTAATTCTCCTGACAAATTTTTTTCAAAGTTATTTTTAAACTTCTTAAAGAGGCTTTTGCTTCTCGGTCAGTTTCCTTTTCCTGCCTGCAGTCTCTTTCTCAGTGTTAGTGTTACAGTTGGTAGGTGACTGATATATCAGGGAGGCTCCATTTTCAATTTACGCTTACTGAAGCATGATTTAAAAAAAAAAAAAAGACACATGAACCCTGACTTAGATTCACTTTCAGTCTTCTGCTTTTTGTCTAAAAAGCAGAAGTTAATTCAAATGGTCCATTTTAATTTGATTCCATTCCTCTTCTTTAATTCAGTTCAAGTTTTTTGTACTAGTCCTTACTAATCCCATGTCACGGTAACTCACTTAAACACACCAATATTTGGATTCAAAATCTTTACCAGTCTCCTGATATAATTCTGATTTACATTGCATTAAGATAACTCTATTAACTAGAATGTCCTCTTTTTTTCATGAAAATATCAATAATTTGTTGAGTGTTATGTAGAAAAAGGAGTCCAAAAGAAAAGAAAAGAAAAGCGGCGTGCTCCGCCGTGTTGTCTCAAGCAGTGGAAAACAGCCTTCAGGTACAAAAGCCATCATTACCTAGTAATCTGTATGAGGTGTTGACCAATAACCGATTATTGGTAGTCAAAAAGACTGATAATTGTTATTTGAAAGAGATATAAGTTTTAAAAATGTGTGTGGGACACGATTAAAAAAATTAATCTAATTAATTACAGGCTTTGTAATGAATTAATTGCAATTAATCGCACAGTCAAACAGCAATATTTGACACAATAAGTGAAGTTTTTCAATTCAAATAAAACTGTGGTTGACATTTGAATCAATGAATAGACATACACGTTTATAATTTTAAATTTATTTTTTAAAAATTTAAAATGGGACATTTAGAAAAAAGTGATTTTGATAACTTAAAGCCTGGATTTAGTTGTTTTTTCCACCGTATGGCACATAAAATCAGCGTAAGTAGTTCAAGGAGCTTCAGAAAGTTTTAAGACTTTTTGTAAACTCAAGCACGGTCTTGAAAAGTGGTCTATTATGGGATGGCTACACCGTTAGCAGGACTGTCATAGCTAACGTTAGCTCTGGTGCTAATAGCAACATGTTTTACATTGAAGTGATACCGTTGGCTTGAAGTGCTGTAGTGATCAGAAAACTCTTTGTTGTACAATTTGCACACAACCAGGCTTTTATCCAAGCTGCCATCAGGAAGATTTTTAAAAGAAAACTTTCTGCCCAACAAGCTCAATCTGGTCTTCCTTCACTGTTCACCAAGTGCCTGACTTCACTCAGTGCTTCCTGTGCTTCTTCTTCATGGCTACAAACAGACTTTAGGTTCATTACCGCCACCTACTGGGCTGGAGTGTTCATCAGAGTTACCAGTGTGCCAGAAATGAGGGAACTGAGAAAGTTGCGATCAAATGCGTTAATTTATTTAACGCGTTATTTTCTGTGTAATTAATTAATCGAAATTAACGAGTCCCAGCCCTAGCTAAAAATTTCAAAAAAATTGGCATCACAATTTGGCATAACACAAACTAACACCAAACTATGTTGAAATGACTTAATGCTTTAGCAATGATTAATTTTTGATTTTACATCAGTTGTTCATGTCAGGATTTATCATTAAGTGCTGAGAGGCTATTACTCCTGACAAGCAACCAGACAGACAAAGCTGTGGACGGTACATTTTTTGAGAACAGACTGGAGACTAAAGACAGAAAGGCTGCTGCATCAAAGTCAAAGACTGTACATTAAATTTATTTTATCGACAATTGCTTAAAAACATCAACAACAACACTCATGAACAGAAAAATGCTTAATATCTGATCCAAGCATCTTGCTTTGCCAGCTCATTCTGTAGTACATTATGATCAACCACAGTCATCGTAGGCTCAGCAGAAGGTGTAGATTTGGTGTTCCCTCAAAATAGTGATGGATGAAATTGCTTAGGTGGAACATTTGCATGCAGAGAGAGGAGGACTGTGATAAAAAAAAGACAATTGACAATCCACTAGAAAAAACTAGCATGGCTGCTTTACTGCATGATCCAAATCATCTGCAGAACTTTCAGTTTCATTTTCACCGCAGCAGGTTGCTGATTCAAGGTTGCTGTTTCCCCAGGGCCAAGAAAATTTTAACAACCAGATAGTGGAAGGGGGGGAAAGTATGCAAACTGATGTAATTGGCCAATCACTGGCTTATACGCACAACCTACATCTGCTGAGTCAGACTACTGATCCAATAATGGGCCAGGCCAATAACAGGTTGAGCTCTATGCTATATGAGCAGAAATGGACAGTTTTTTTTTTTCTTTGCAACAGTTTATTTCAATTTTATAATGTGTTAAACCTGCCTTTATCAGATTAATCTAAGATGTTTGACATCATTTGCATAATTATTGTTTTACCAATAAATAAAGATTTGTGAATCAATGCTGATTTGGAGATGGTCAGACCTGAGATTCTTAATGTGAGGTGATTTGTTCACCCACTGCTAAACAGCACTTTTTTTGCTTTTCCACATTTTTGTCAAAGCTCGACAGACCAGCAGCCAGGCAGTTTCAGATAAATGACTGTGTTGCCCCACCTCCTCCCTTCCTCTCCTCTCTCCACACACACAGACACACAGATGTCTGAGTGAAGCAGGGATGGGAAAGAGGCGGAGGCGGAGAGAACCAGAGGTAGTTAATGGAGGCCAGAGAGGGGAACGCTGTTTGAAGCGGCTGACTCACAGCTCAGACTGAACCGGCTGACTTTCTGATTGGCTGCTTTGGTGCCTGGCCCCCCGTCCTACATCTTAAACACACTTGGTTATTACAGTCTGCTCTGCTACACTACACTACCACCTCTACATCCAAGTAACACCCATGGCAGAAGTTTCATAACGTGTTTGTGCAATTGCACTTTCATACAAACGGAAATATGCATTAAACCAAAACTTTGTGACAAAAATAAAGCATCAAGTAAATATGGTCAAAAATCATTTAAAAATGATACAGTTAAGTGGGAACTGTAAAGTGTAAGGATGCAGATATATAAAGAGAGGAACAAAGTAATGGCATCAACAAAGGCCAACACCAAGCACTTCAATTCAATACAGCATGACATGATATCAACTTTCTGAGGCCTTTATATTGACTTTCCATTTGTCCAGACACACAAGTCCCTTTGGTCTGGGTAGGAGTGAGATATAACATTGTAGTAAAACATACCTCACAAATTGTCTTCTTCTGTTCTGATGCATTCAGATGTGTGTGTATAAACGTAATCTTAAATTACTTATTAGTGATTATTGTTTTTTTTTTTGTTTTTGTTTTTTTTTAAAATGAAATTCAGTCATACTTTTTAACTATTTTTCATTTATTGTGTAAAATCTTTTTCAATATAAACTCTATAGATTAATCTGGGCTGGGGGCAAATTCATGTCAATTGTATATTCTGAGTGTAACCAGTTATTCATTTAAATAAATACCTTGTACTTTCCCTACAAAAACCAGCACCTGTCCCAGTTGAGCCTTGAACCAATGTGAAAAGCGTTAACTAGCTAAAACTCAGTTTTTATAATCTGAAGCATTGAAAAACAACATTTTGATGCATTTTGCTAGATATATGTTCAACATGCTTGTTTGCAAGCATTTTTGCTAAAAGGTTTTGTACCGGTAGAAATAAAAAAAAACATTCACCACCGTCACCGACACTAAAATGATTGTACTGCTGCAAAACTGCATCTCAAACAGAACAAATACGTTAAGCAGGTAACTGGAGAAACATTTACTCTAGTAACAAAACAACATTGAACTGGTCAGCAATCAATTTCAGTCGTAGCCCTGCTTTATTTTTGAAGTTAGCATATTTTAAGTACCTTAGTGAGATATTACAAAGTATCCTTAAGAGAGTTGTAAACCAGAGCATTTGGACTAACAGTGCAGCAAGAACACAGGTTCTCCTGGAAGATCACAATGTAGTGTGAGCGTTTGGCTGTGGAAGTCAATCTATTGGCAGTTAGTGGTTTCCTTTTAAACTTTATTTGGATGATGTATCCAAGATAAATGATTTAAAAGTTGGTCATTTGGAACTCTACGCACAGCTGTCCCAGTCTTTTCCTGTTAAAAAAAACAATTATGTGAATATAGCCCAAAGAATACCATGCAAACAAAAAGAAAGTGTAAGCAAACTTGCAAATACATCTTCAGAAATATAGTGCAACACAAAGCATGTACTTGTGCAGAATATTCTTTACAAAATTAGATATACAAAAGTCGCTGAATCAGTATTGATTCTCAGCAGCTAAAAGGAAAAAGTATATCTGACCTTGGACACCCCCAGTACACACCAAGTTTTAAAAATTACATGTTGAACAAAAAATGTAATTCCATGTCGAAATACTGCTAGATTAAGAAAACATTCAAATATGTAGGGCTGCATCTTTGCTGTATGTTTAATATGTTTACTGGCCAAGGGCGTGTAAAAATATTGATCCTCAATACGTCAACTCACTGCACAGCAGCATCTGAAAAGTCACAAAAACTGGCACGGCAGAAATGCTCTAATCCTTTCGCTCTTGCGAGTGGTTGCATCATCAGGGCATTCTTTTCAAAATAGATATTTCTATCCATCCACTTTCTATTCACCGCTTTATTTTCTGTAGGACTGCAGGGGAGAGTCCATTACAGGTCCAACACAGAGATAACCACTCCCACTCATGGCCAAGTTGGAATTACCAGTTGACCTAAACTTGTCTTAAACTGTGGGAGGAAACCTGTGAATGGACCTTCTAGCTGTGAATAGACAGCGTCGGCCACCCCAAAGTATAACCACTTAACTACAATTATTGCAAGTGGTCATAACATAGGCCGACATAATCATATTCAGTGAAAAAGACAACATGTATGTGTCAGAAGAAAACAGCACTGGGCAAGATAATATGGCATGTTCTGTGTTGGTCGAAGAGGATTGGGGGCACTTCATCTCTGAGATGCAGAATCATTATTTGACATAAAGCCAAAAGTGGAAAAGAAACAAAGACACTCAACAGACCTTTTTTGCTGCTGCTTTCTCTCTGTATTAAATTCAAAGCATCACACACTGAGACAGGTAAAACCACATCAGTTTACTGAGGAGGGGAAGTGGGAGGTGTGTTGGCTTGTAGTTTTAGCACAGTGGTGGTGCATTCAGTACAAATGGGAAAGACAGTGTCCACCATTCTTTTTAATGAACTACAAAATTACTCATTTTAAATTAGTTGATCACCTCTTGCATACAAACACAAGAAAATACTGCAACCAGTAGTCTGTAGGTTTATCTAATATTCACAGGTTTAAAGCACAAGCACAACTACTCTGATTTGCGAGCCATTGCTATTCTTATTCCCATCTGAAGTAAACAACCATAACTGCCTTTTCTCAGAAACAGGGACTCAGCAGTAGAGTTTGTGATTCCGTGGCCTATCCATGATGGAGAGCAGAATAGGGGACCATTCATTAACGCATTGGTGCCTTTGAATCCAATGGCCACTGGCATGGCTACAACCTCTCAAATTAGTCGTGGTTCCTTGCGCTGAGACAACAGGCGTCCAGGGTCACGCGCATGCCTGGCATTCCTCCACTGCTAGTACTGACAGCAGCAGCACACAGCACCCAGAAATACAACGCTACACAAGCATTTTGTAGAAACACATAACATATGCAAAAAAAAATGGCCTGTAGCAACTGGGGAATGGGGCAAAGGCACAGTGCAGATAAGAGCGCAAAACATCAACTAATGGCAGTCTCTGTGGAATTTTACACCATCGGTATCAAGATTTTATTTTTTTTTTTTTAACACAACTATAACATATCTGTTGAACCCTACAGAAAAGAGGAAGCAAGTGACTCATGATAATCCCATGGCAATTGCTTGGATGAAAGGTCCAATGACTATTGCTTTACTAACATATGCTCCTTCCTTGTCATTGTTATTCTGAAGGACACTATATTTGGGCTATAAACTACTTCTAATAAAAAGTCATCAATCAATTTGACATACACGACATGCAATTTTCCATGTAACACCATTTGAGAATTCCTGCTACTAGTTTAAATCTTGCTTTGAGCAGTAGTGGAAAACAGCAAAATTAAAAGTGCACTGAAATGCCTGTACAAAGACTAAATAAAGTGCCACAAAGCAACACACAATGAGGCTCATTAGTATCCAAGTTTTTGAGTTTTATTCTACATAATAGAATAAACATGCAACCCTGCTTTTTCATCTGTTTACCTAAATCACAGGTTTCTCAACAACACTGATGAACAATGGTTGTGAACCACAAAACGCTGATGTATTTATCAACCAGCTGAGGCTACACTACTCTGCTGGTAAAAGAACACAGTTTACGTAATAGAGAACTTAGGCTTGATCTTTCATTCAACCTGTTGATCTAACATTTATCATATTTTTAGTTTTACCGACTAACTTTCAAACATAGCAGCAATCAGCTACATCGACAAGCCACTTAGGCAGGACTGCACGATATATCATTTCATCAATGACACTTTGATGTCCACATGCCCAATAGTCACACTGCAGGAAGTGCAATGAGAAAGTCAGGGAAAAATGAACTTTTTCACTGCTTAATACAAAAAGAAAACTCACATCATTCTGATTTCCAGGACTTATCTACAATAGAAGTCGGTCTATTCAGTAACTTTGAAAAAAATGATATGAAATTCGTACTGTACAGCGGCTCAGTGGTTAGTACTGTCGCCTCACAGTTAGAGGATCCCCAGATTGCATCCCGGCCTGGGCCTGGGATCCTTCTGTATGGCGTTTGTATATTCTCCCTGTACACGTGTGGGTTTAATCCAGGTACTCCAGCTTCCACAGTCCAAAGACATGCTGATGTGAATTGGTGATCCTAATTTGTCCGTAGATGTGAATGTGAGTGTGCTTGTTTGTCTCTATATGTAGCCCCCAGTAACCCTAATGAGGATTTTCGTACTGTATGCATCATGTTGCCAACATGTATTCCACTGGTGATGCAGAAATCGCATAAATATGTTTTAATATCTGGCCCCACTTAGGTGCCTAGCCCATTTACACTGCAGGTATTGCAGCTGATAGAACACAACCTAGAAAACACATTATCATTTTAGTCATGACAAAAATATGAGGCTGCATTGATCAATAAAATACATACATTAACACACAATTAACAGTTTACCAACACTCCTGTCTTGCATCATTTGCAGAAGCAGCATTTTTCACCATCATAAATTTCTATATTCCTCATTGCTTTCTATTGTAGCAACCTGTTGACTGAAGTAGGTGGCACACCACTGATCCACTGTTATAGAGTTACAGCCCCTTTGATGTAAACACACATAAAGTCTGAAAGATAAAGCTTGGTTAACAAAGAAAGGTAATAACCACCACTGTAGTACAAGTTATCTCTCACTGGGGTTTCAGGTTTACAGAAAGAAACCCTGGCAATGCCCAACTTGCTTAGTGGCAGGACCCTCGGACGTATGGAAATATTTTGACTACAGCTACTGTGTCAGCAGTGTCTTGCCAATGTTGCAACCGCAAGTGGCAACACGACTAATTTGTTAACCCATTTAAATCAGAAACACAAAGCTCTGCATGACAATGGCAAAGCCAGATCTGACTTTTATCTAAGGCAAAAAATAATAATATCTGAGACCTTTGCCAGTGTTACACCATACACAACAGGATCCAAACTGCAGAGAAAATACAGATATAATTGCTTTTCACCTCAGGAAAAACATGACACCAATTACCCATTTACCAAAGAGGGTTTTAAAAACATGATCTTGGTGAGCGGGTTGTAACACCATCACACACTTATTTTTTTTAAGTTCCCATCCCATAGCTGTATGAAAAATGCACAATTTAAAAAAAAAAAAAAAAAAAAAAAAAAAAGAGCTGTTATGATGAAACCTTATGCTGCTACAGTAGATTTTTGGTCCAGCCAAAAAAATGACAATAGAAGCTCTCATACCAAGCAAAGAAACCAAAAACAAAGAGAGAAAATGAAAAAAGTCATTATCTTCTGATATCTGTCACCAAATTCCTGTTAATTTCTTGCATTAAAACACCTTCCTGCATACATAGTCTACACTTTGTCTACTGTCTGTATGAAAGAGGTACACATTACAGAATATAACGTAAGTTCAAAGCTTAAGACATTTCAGAAATTTCATAACCAGTACCAACCTAGACGCAAGATGAAATGAGATAACATCCTAAACTGATCACCACATCCTCTGTTGTCAGGCACACTCTGGATTCATTTGAAGTCTCCCGTGACACTGGACTGCCTGCATTTGATTCAGAGTGCTGAGACAACAGTTGTCAGTTATATATAAAGCTAAATGTGGCCCACTTATTTACTAGGCCTAAAGGGGACAGGGGGAGTAGCACAAGACTAAGAACAGACATGAAAATACAAGGTTGGAGGGCTGACGGAAGAAGAGAGAGACAGACCACGAGGATAGAACCTATTAGGATGGAGGATGACGGAGGCCGATAGGTTGAAGAGAGTAATAGTGACACCACCTAATTTAGCTCACTGCCAGCACTCAGATGTGTGCAGATGCTGTTGTGTGTCGATGCAGCTGAAGCAACTGTGTGAGCTACAGGGGTGTGGTGCTGAACAGCAACATGACATATAACAGTATCAATAAAGGTGCTTTCTGATTCTATCATATCTATCTCAATTTAATCCTTTTGTAAATGCGTTGAATCTAACCTACAGCCTGGATATTCACATTACTCACATCACAGCTGAAATGGGTGCTATGCACTGATTCTTTTTTTTCTGCATCTAAAACATTAGATTCTTTTCTGATGTAAATGATGCAGCTCCAAGCGTGGACCCATGCCATGACAATCCTATTGCTGGACAAAGAAAGCGAAATTTCCTCCCTTCTTGTGTGTCCCTGAGCCAACATATCAATTTAATATCCAGCCTACATCTGAGACAGCAATGGGGTATATGAGGACACGACCATGCTTTTGGCATGGGGAGGTTCTAATGAGATCTTTATGCATGCTGTTTGAAAATCGTGCTGCTCCCCTAGTGATGAGGCTCTCTCTGTCTCTCTCCACACACAAAGGAATGTCACACAAAGGAAACGCATGAGTCTGCAAATCAATAGGAGAAAAACACGCTATTGGCTGTTTGCACCTATGAAAACAGCCCCTCCTTTAGCAATCACATCCTGTCTTTTTAAACAAAGAACAACAGTTGTGTTGCAAAACGAAAATAAAAATGTCAGCACAATGAGAGGAAGCATCAGTAACAGCAGCGCTGGTGGCTGATGTGTCAGTGCCGTCCTCTAATGACGACCTAGAAATGCCGAATCCACTTCACATATCGTGCAGGATAATTCAATCTTGCTCATCTATAACCACAAACAGCCCATTACACATGACTCAGATTGTTGAGGAGACTCCCGTCGCCAGGTCTCCTTACACATTTCAACCGCAGTCTTCTTCCGCTGCAATTAATGGACCAAACTATCGCTGCAAAGGTATTTCCAAAGTCGTGTTATTCGAGGATCGGGTGTCGTTTGGACGTTTACCATACACCAGATAACTTCAAGTTTTAAGCAGCATACAACAGTTGGTGCATTTTGCACGGAATTAGGTGTACCAAGGTGTGTTTCTTAAGTTATTGATAAACTGGGAGAACGAAGAAGCACTGCAGAAATTATTTCCCATCCTTTGGCAGCATGCGGTTTAACCGTGGTAGCTACGCTACGTAGTTAAAAAACACACAAAACCCTCTATGCTGCATGTCTGAACTAATACAACTACGGTCACTAATTACAACGAGAAAAACTGTTATCTCCTCAGTGTAAACTATTCTTAAGTTGCAGTTAAAATAAAAAAAATACATAAAAGCTAGCAGCATCTGTCAGACAATAAATGGTAAGTTACACCACCAGTTAACACTGATAATAGTTTAGTGAGACGGTCAATGTTGCTACCAGACAAACGAAAGGAAAATGTGAGAAATAGGGTTAGGGGTTTTCTTCCTTAACCCAACTCTAAACGGATCCAAACAACACCATAGCATCCGAGGTGAAACAAAGCTACACCGATAGATTATGTCAATCCGCAGCATAGTGGTATTCAAGTCTGGATGACTCCAGCCACAAGGTAAATGGACAACTAATACTTGACAAAAAGCAAACATCACTCAGTTGTGATGCCAACTTTGTATTTGCCAAACTGTGGACTGTTCCTCTGGACGGACTCTGGTGCTCTTTGTTGGTAAAGTAGAATCCAAATGCCGTGAGTTAAGCTTGGCTAAACACGGGCCAGTTCTGACCCGGACCTAATGGCAGTCAGCCTTTTAAAGCCCAGTGTGACTTTTAGCTCCCTGCTCCTTTTCCCCCCAGACAATAAACATTCCTCAGACAGGCAGCAGTAGGCTGGCCGCAGACCCTGCGCCATCTTAGTTAGACACACTCTGCTTCTTCGGGCTTCTTGAACAAAGAGCTTCTCTAACCGAACTCACCGCACCACACGGTATAACTTTCGAGAAACACGCGAGTAAAACAAAACACTGCCTTCACAGTGTGCACTTCAAGGCACTTACCAGTATTTTCTTGTATCCTTGTCCCGAACAGGAGGACGAGCAAGAAGCATGGTATTGCATCCATCGTGGCTACGGACCAGACTGGCACTCGACTGCTAACTTCTCCCCACTCTGAGGGAGGTAGACGCGGATTGGCTGACAGAGGAGTAAGTCCCGCCCAACCAGTGCCTGTTCGAGGGAAAAGCGATGCTGATTGGCAGACTGTGCTGCCACACCTCACCCTGCTGGAGCAACTCTACCACTCCAGTAAACAAACGTTTGCTATTCACTGCAATGACAAAGCGTGAATTTTAATAAAGTCATTGTCATTTCATATTCATTATTTTACTCTGCCACACGCACGCACGCACGCACGCACGCACGCACGCACACACACACACACACACACACACACACACACACACAATAACACTGTAAAGTCAAGTTTTAAAGTATATATTCATGCTAGACAGGTTGATTTAAATAATGGTGACTTGACCCTGACTTTATTCGACGATAGGAGACCATCACTATAATAACAATAGATATACTGATGACCCGGTGTTGATCAAAAAAGTGCCCAAAATCAGAGGAAACTCAGGTTTAAACAAGAGCAAAATGGAATATGTCACAAGGTGTGGGTTTCTATTAAATGCTCCAAAACCTCTTTGTGAGGATGGAAAACTCTTGTGCTTGTGGGACAGAGAGATAGATTTTGTCCGACAGAAAAACCATGTCACAGTGGCTCAGACTGAGGGAAACTATCATAATAATAACATCAGCAAATAGAAATAATATTCTTAATGATAAGATATCCTCAATGTCATGCTGTGGCTGGATCCATGTACCTCGTCCAGATGTCTGTCTGTTACAAATACACACACAAAACCCCATGCATATAACCCTTCCTTTGTCTCATCCACATATACTCCACCTCTTGAGTAGACACACACACACACAGTCCTTAGTCCCTGGAGAGTTTGACAGAGATTGATGATGGCCTATTATTTGATGTCCAACTGAGCCCTGCCTTGCACACGCACACACACACACACACACACGCTCATTCATTTGCACACACACAGACAGAGTGGTGCACTCTCATGCATATTTATCCCCAAAACGTGGAGAATAAGAATTGCAGTGCTGATCAAACAAATACCACGACAGATAAATAAATGTTGGGATGCAAAAGAAACAAAAACATATAGGATTATATTTAAAATATATTAACAAAAACAGATGTTGTTAAATGGAGAGGCACCTCTGACACTCCATCCCACTAGTACACACACACACACACACACACACACACACACACACACACACACACACACACACACACACACACACACACACACACACACACACACACACACACACACAAACAAAGGCACCACCTGCTCTTAGCGGTATCCAAGTGCTGCTCAAGTTTTAATGCTTGTAGCTCTCCCATTTGAATTTACAATTTTGGCATTTAGTTGATGCAGTCATCCAGAGTGGATTGCAATGGGCAGAGTGGTACAAAAAGCTCTTATTTGTCACAAAAATATCACAAAATTACAAGCAACCAGTAGAAGATAGTGTAAAGGTCAGTGACTGTATTGTTATGAACGCAGAATGATGTTGTAAAAAAATTCTAATGAAACAAAATAAAGCAAGAATGAATTTTCTGAGATAGAAAAGGTTTTACTCCAGGACAAAATTAGTGATTTGGGATTTAGTGGGGGACATGAATACGCATTCAGTAATTACAATGCCACCTGTCTCTGTGTCTGCCTGTAATTGGATGGTCTTAGGCTTCAACTTAGACTGACTTTATTAATCCCCAGAGGTAAATTCAGTTGTTACAGCAGCAGGGATATTCAACAAAGGGGTAAACAATAAGACAACACAGAATATTAGTGTAGGGTATAAAGTGAAGGTAAAATAAGATAAGATAAAAATATAGAAAATCTAATACAGAAAGAAAAAATCAACAGAATATACAACAATACACGAGTGATACAGAAATGTGCAAATGAACAGAATGTGCCAATGAGAATATGCTTAGATGTGCAAATGACATAAGTAGGTGCAGATGAGTTTACAAATATAATGAAGGATTTTAGGATGTAAAATGTCCAGGATGTAAAGTGGTTTCATCAGCAGACAAAGTGCTAGAGTCCTTTTGTGATCTGCCAGATGCAGATGCATTGAAAAGTCTTATTGCTGTGGGGAGGAATGACCTCCTGTACCGTTCCTTGCATCAGTCTGTTGCTGAAACTGCTCCTCAGGTTGTCCACAGCTTTATGGAGGAGGTGGGAGATGTTGTCCACGATGGCCAGCAGTTTGATCGGCATCCTCTGCTCCACCACCTCCTCCAGGGTGACCAACTGGCAGCCAACAACAGACTGTGCATTCCTGATGAGTTTATTCAGTCTCTTGCCATCCTTCAGCTTGATGCCTGCACCCCGGCACACCACAGCAAAGAAGATGGCGCTCATCACCATGGACTGATAAAACATTCGAAGCATGGGGTTGCATACATTTAGGGACCTGAGCCTCCTGAGGAAGTAGAGCCGGCTCAGGTCCTTCTTGTAGACAGCCTCTGTGTTTGTGGACCACTCCAGCTGGTTGTCCAGACTCACTCCCAGGTACTTGTGAGTCTGGACAATCTCCACATCAGTCCTGCTGATACATACAGGACAGGGTGGAGACTTGTTCCTCCTGCAGTCCACCACCATCTCCTTGGTCTTCGTCACATTCAGCTGCAGGTGGTTCTCGCTGCATCATCGTACAAACTGATGGTCAAAGGTCACTCCGTCACTGAGAAAGACAAGAGAGAGCACAGATTACCAAAGCTCTATTTCATTTTTGTTAAGATTGATTTTTTTTGTCATTTTGACTTCCACAGCGGAAAGACTCGTGGTAAAGGTTCTACCTGTCAGTGACGCTAAGGAATAGAACCACAAATTCACTACTGACAGCTTTACCCATGCAATACACACCCTGCCCACACAGCTATCACTGTTTAAGTGTAATATGACCTCATTCACATTCCCTTTGGCACTCAAACTCAGGACAATGCCTGCTGCCATCTCTAGTGCTCTTCCATTACTATGATAACTTGACTAGACATATAGACATAGACATATAGATAGATATAGATATAAATATAGATAGATATAGATATACAGATATTTTTTAAAGCATATTCATACAAATATTTATTTCTCTTTTGTGTCTTTTTTTTCTAAAAGACTAAGAGTTGTGCTGTGTAATATTCTACCAGGAAGCGGAGGAGTCCTGTACCAAAGTAGGCTTCTGGCAGAGTGTTCAACAATCATTACTTCCCGGGCAAGGCATTTACCTATCAGATTATGTTCCTTCTATGCTGCCTGTGCAGTTACTTACTTTGAAGAGCAATGTATGGAATCATCTTCCATACTTCTCATGACTAATAATGTTGCTGTGGGTTGGGGGCTTTTAAAACCTTTGAAGCCTGTGGGCTGAAGAAAACTCTTTGCTAAATGACACCCTAAGGAATCTCTATGCTGATTTTGAAGATGAATATTAAGAGTCTATGGATGGAGGGCTGGGCGGACAGAGTAGGAGGGCGGATTCAAAGCACCTTGATGTTCTCCAGATGTCATTTTCCCCTATAGCTAAAATCGGTCTATGATGCAGAACATCTCTTTTAGTTGATGAGCCTTCAGTGGGGGCAATCAGTCTGCCTACGGTGGAGGATACAACCGTTTACATTATGCATGGTTCTCAGAGGCTGGAATGTAAAAGGTATTGCACAGCAAGTAGAGCAGGGGCAGATATGCTAACTAAAGAGAAGTGCTTTGATTCCTACAAACACCCGTTTAGTGAATTACTGTTCAGTGTGAGAAACACACAGAGCAGGCAGAGGCAGATCACAATTATACAGGTTTTATTGCAAACCAAAACTAAACGCAAATAAGCCTGAGGCAGGAGTGGGGCTAAATAATCCTAGGAGTCAAGCTAAAATCAGGTGAACTATGTGTCAGGCAGGGACCCTGACAATCAAACATGATTATTTTTTGAAAACTGCTGTAGTGTTGTGAAAGAACTCAGTTCTTTATGAGTATAATCATATGTTTGAACTCATAATTTGGAACTAATGAATCTGACATCTTCCTGATGATGTTGTTGGGTCTCAAAAAGAGAATTTAGGGCTCATTTCAAGCTCACTCAAACTCAATGTACAGGGTTATTCAAAAAGAATGAGCTGATTTCATTATGCAATATTTTAATAAGGAAAAGCAATAGAAAACTCCAGCCAAGTCACAAGTATTCTAGTCACAATCAGCTTTTATTTCCTGTCTTACAAGTGTTCCATGTGGTCACCACCTGCAGCACGGGCAACATCAATGCGATAAGAGAATTCCTCCCAGACGCCTATCAGCATGTCACGATCCACTGAGTTGATCGCTTTTGTTATGCGATGTCATTCGATGACCTTAAACATCAAATATAAGTTGCTTCTGGGGAAGCTGATAAATGTAATACACCAACAATGGACACACACTCTCTGGTCCTCCTTGTTAAAAATGGGAACCACCGCCTCGGTCTGCTACTCCACAGACACCATGCCCGATGCCCACGCAACACTGAAGAGACGTGTCTGCCAAGACAGTCCTACAACGTCCAGAGCCTTCAGCATCTCGGGGCAAATCTCGTCCACGCCGAGCACTTTGCCATCTAAGAGCTTTGAGATTTGAAAACCCCACGGATGCAGTCCTCTACCAGACGTTTCCAGCTCACCCTTATTGTGCGTTTGAGACTACCAGGTCTGACCTGCAGCCTTCCCTGCCATCGGCTCCAAGTCACCACCAAGTGGTGATCAGTTGACAGCTGTGATCCTCTCTTCACCCGAGTGTCCAAGGCATACAGCCACAGGTCTAATGACATGACTACAAAGTTGATTTCATCAACCACTTTATGCTCGAACATGGTGTTCTCTATGGACAATCTATGACTAGCACAGAAGTCCAATAAGCTACTGCCTGGTGTGCAGAGCACCTGACCTCAACTTCCAGCACTTCTTTTGAAGTTCAGGCTTTTCTTCTGTTATTCGATTACATCACAATGTTGGACATCTGCATAACATCTGCCTAGCACTTAGTTTAGCCATGCCCTAAAACAAAGATTGAACAGCTGCCTTGCAATCCAACATTACTTCCTCTCTAAAGCTGATTCTGCTCGTGCTATATCTACATAGATCGTATTTGCCATTAATAGTTTTTCTGTGTACAGCTGCGTATTTAGAATGAACTCACCTGTTGATTGAAATACACCAACCATCACTGATGTCTCTTGAATAGATTTTAGTTCCACCTTGATGTACAGGTCAACTCTCAATCAGCTCTGACATTTTTGTCCATAAACTAATGACAAAACAACATACAGTTGCCGAAAAGTATTTAGTAGCCAAGCGTCTAAATAATTCTGAACACCCGCAGTTTGTGCCTTATTTGTAGAAAGAGCTTTATTTCACACACAGTTCTTTCAGTACAGATGTAAACATGGTGAAATCAGAGCTGAATCTTGTCACTTGAATGTAGTGTTATTAATTGTACTTAAGCACAAAGACAGAGTGTGGTTTATACAGGTGATGTTACATATCTAGGTGACAGCAGCAGTCAGTTTTTACATTAATAGAAGGATCACATGGTCCTCTGCAGAGTGACAAATGTCTCCTGTTTCTCCCTTCCATCCTGTCTGCCTCTGTAATGGTGAAGGATGTGTTGGCAGCAGATGGCGTCCAGACGGTACAAGCAGCCCCTGATGGGACAGATGGGAATGCTGGTCCCATTAACACCCAGGGAATGGCAGAACACCTCCTCACCCAATCACCTGCATGGTTCGTGTGCAAGCAGCTGGGCAGAGGAGAGAGGAAAGACAGGACTCACAGATGATAGAGCAAGATTAGAGGAAGATGAAGCTGAAATGATCGCATGGAGAAGTTTATTCACTGCAGCAGCAAAATGTGATGCAAGCAAAGATGAACATGTGATTAGAGGAGGGGCTTCTACAGGTGTACTGAGAAATCAGCTTTTATTATCCTCAACTGGAAATTAAATTAAATTGAAAACAGTTTTTCAAAGGTAAATCTCATCTGCCCTTCATACAGGATTGGCATATGTGTCATGGGACGTGGATGGCATCAGTTAGATGCTACCCAAACAACTGTTACGATGCCGAATCAGAGACTCAAGTGCAGAACAACAAAGACACAGCAGACAGGTTTTGCAGTAAAAAACACAGCTTTTATTTACAATGTCAAAGAAAACTACAACAGGTAGTACCATGTGATATCTGCAGAAATGAAAGTAGCTTCCGCAATGCAATGACCCCTGTGGGGCTGGCGGGGAAAACAAAACACTAGAATCTAGTCGGAAACATAAACTAAATCAACTGAACTAGCCCAAACTAAGTAATAACGAGCTGCATCTGGCTTTTATGGAGGAGGCAGGTAGTTGTCGAAATCACTCCCAACTGCTCGTGTGCCTCCTCAGGTGACTGTGGGTTGGAAGCACCTGCCCACAAACCACACACCGCACTCACACTCACCTGGAGAGAGAGAGAAGGGAGGGGGAAGGGAGGAAAAAAAGCCTGCCACTACCTGGCGTAGGAGTTAGAGCGCGTGACAACGTTTTCCATCACATAGAATAAAGACCCTAAACTCTAACCATGAAAAATCTAAAAAGACTAACAAAAGAACCATCCCATATGTTTATTCCTTGCAAAATTCTTTTTCATATGAATGTTACAAAACCGCAGCAGGCAAAAAGGCAAAGTCAGTCTGTCTGTCTGTCAGTCTGTGTCTGTCTGTCTGTCTGTGTCTGTCTGTCTGTCTGTCGTCTGTCAGTCTGTGTCTGTCTGTCAGTCTGTGTCTGTCTGTCAGTCTGTGTCTGTCATTCTGTATCTGTCAGTCTGTGTCTGTCATTCTGTATCTGTCAGTCTGTGTCTGTCTGTCAGTCTGTGTCTGTCAGTCTGTGTCTGTCTGTCAGTCTGTGTCTGTTATCAGTCTGTGTCTGTTATCAGTCTGTGTCTGTCATTCTGTCGTCTGTCTGTCAGTCTGTCTGTCTGTCAGTCTGTGTCTGTCATTCTGTATCTGTCAGTCTGTGTCTGTCATTCTGTATCTGTCAGTCTGTGTCTGGATGTCTGAGGGGTCTGACTTGTGTGTGGGACTGGCTGTCATCGGTTGCAAATTAAACATCTTACAATGTTAAAGGAGGTGTAGATGCATAGAACGTTAAAACTGTAAACTCTTAAAATAGAACAATTGATTGTGTCCAAACAATTCTGAACTCTTCTGCTGCAGTTCCATATAAAACACTGAACTTCTGTCCTACAAACCTACTCTTCAAAATCTGCAGATTGAACTGCTCAGGACCTGTCATATGTAATGTGGATAATTTAGGGCAGGTGCAGGTCATTTGATAGTCACAGGACTAAGCACTCCTTAGGGAGTGGTCCACCTACAACCCATCTACCTCTACCATAAAAGCCTTGCTCTGGATGTTTACTCAATATTCTAACCAGTTGTCTCTTGTACATCAGTTCATGACCTGCTCCATCTGCATCATGCCTGAACCTTCAGTCCATCATCCACAGTCAACCTGACCATCTCCAGATTCCATTCTAGACAACCTCCACCCACACCTGGAAACCACAGCAACTACCAAACTATATAAGGCATAGTTCAAATCAGTTCCATCATGATCAGCTAAACACATGAATGCATCAGTATTAACAATTTGGTACATCATTTATAATTTATTAGTCACATGCGGGACACTGCAGAACAAGTGCTTTTACTGCCAATACAACATTTAAGTGATATTTAGTTAGTTTTTGTTTAAGAGGAATTTAAATGCAGAATTTTTACTCATGATTATTACACCTTTATTTTGGTACTTTTACTTTATTGAAAACGGGATTTGAATACAAAGAATAAATGTTACGTAAGGAGTCTTAAATGCCAGTTGAACTAAAAATGAAAGGGATGTTTAATTTAAAAATCTCTGCAGTTCAGTTTTATTTTCACAGCACCAAAGTTAAAGAACATATCCTGATCAAAAATAGCTCCAGGGTTCCTCACAGTAGTGCTGGATGTCAAGGCTGTGTCATCCAGAGTAACTATTTAGTTACACTGTGTGTTTCTAACGTATTCAGGGCCAAATCAGACTTCATTTTATTCGCAGAGCAACACAAAGTGCTTTACAGAGCATAATGAGACTTTGATTAGTCTACTAGGATTCCTCCTGCCTTATTTACAGTCATAGTGCCTTTTGTATTATAACATTGCACTAATACATTGAAATACCTGTTTTTGTCTTTTACACTTTTCTGTATTCTTTATAGCAATTCATCATAACACCTTGTCCCTTCTGGCTCCAGTAAGGAGTCAGAAGGGACATTAAATTAAAAATTAAACATTATTGTTTAATTTTGTGTGAAGGTCAAATGGCATGTTGTTTATATATATATATCCCCAGCCACCTCATTTGGCCGACCATGGTGCGAGCTCTATTGGTTTGAACCAAGAGAATTTGGTAAGTTATTTGGTAAGTAAAATCTTTTTGATTTTGATCTGCCTGCTGACAGCTCCCTTGGGTTCAAATTTCCCCCCTACCGTGACATATACTGGGGTTAGGGAAGAAAATGCTGAAGGATTCAGTATTTCCCTACAAATTGTCAGGGTGAAAAAGTCTCATGAAACAGACTTTATATCTTGCAGAAACATAAATTGAAACCAATAACTACACTTTGAAATGTAGAATGGTAAAATACCATGAAATCGAATGTAAGACTAATAACCTATAAGACTACTGTTAGAAGGCTGACCCAAAAAGAACGGCTGTACTTCTTTGTTTTTTTAGTTGCCTCCTAAAGCTTGTTTTATGCTTGCCGCGTCCACGAGGTCCGTGCGGCTCTGTGCTGAAAAATTACGTCATTTTCGCACCCATGCCTCCTTGAGCGGCCTTTCCGTGCGGAAAACTTCCGCGCCGTGCATCTCCACATTTTTTTAACCAACGCGGACGGAGCCGCGCGGAAAAACATGGCGGAGGGCCAGGACCTACTCGTAGCTGAAGTCTAGAAATACGTGCACTTATACGATTCATCACACAGAGATCACCGTGGTAACCGGGTTATGAAGTATTCATGGTGTGAAATTAAAACTGCTGAAATGCTTTTATTCAGTAAAATGCCATGTTGTAAGTGGTGTAAACAATGGCAAACTTCTTCTTCTGTAGTTTATTACTAGAGTAGACCAGGTAGACGTGTGTTTGCGATACACTGCCCCCTGCAGTTTGGGAGCAGACGCCGCACGGATTATAAATGCACACACGTTCTCTCGCGTGGATTTCTGCGCGGCTCGTTTGTGCGGAAAGTATATTCCAGCCTTAACAAACAGACACATTCACGATGTAGACAGTCTATGTCTGCTTACATGCAATGAAGAAAATACAACTTGTAAATTACTGGTGACTGCAGTAAAGGAATGAAAGTCGAGGCCAAGGCCACTGTGGAGCTCACCATGAGCTGCTCTGGCCTTGGGCTTCTGATTACACTGTTAATCGCAACCATTTCCTAATCCTGTCATTGTGCTCATTCAGACAGAGTGCTTTTTATCTCAACCTTTAAGAAGTTGTGTCACTATGAGCACACAGTGGCCTTTGTGTCTGGTACTGTTATCTAAAATAGCTATTCTGAGAAACTAAATTTTATTACTTAGATATGCTGAAAATAGGACTGTGTGACTGTACTGAGTACAGAGAAGGAATACATGAACATGTAACTTCAGGTTTGGTATTTGGCTCTGGGTAGACTTCAGCGCTTGGGACATTAAAGCTCTTTTCAGACCGGGGCCATGGAACATTGCTGGCTTCATCAATCCATTACTGTATGCCAGTCATTCAGATATAGGCCTCCTTTCCACTAACGTTCCTCATGGTTTTATGTAGAGATTCCCACACATTACTGCAGAGGGCTGTGGTACCCACACAATCAAACATTTAGAACAGGACACAATAACAGTGGCACGATCACAAGCAGAAAAGAACCAAGGAAAAGCTGAACTACAAGTTTACTTATTAATTTATTGTTTTTCCCACCAGTAGACTATCAGGGGCCTTAACAGCATTATCTACAGGATCATGTGCTACTATGTCAATGTAGAGGGTGTTGTATTGCTGAGGGTGAACCTTCCACATTATCGCCTACCCTGTTTGGTGAAGATATGGTTATAAGTTCCATCTGCAGAACTAAAGCGGAACTCCTTAAAGAAAATTAATCATTGTAGTTGTCGTTGGTGATGCTGCAGATTCTGGCTACAACAGGAAAGCTCTTATTTATGAAGCTCCAGTTTTTGCAAATATTCACAAAAAGCTCATGAGTTCTGTCATAGTGAAACTGTTGACTGAGAAACCTCCATCCTGTTAATGATGGTTACAACTGTTATAACATCACCTAGACTGTGCAATATTATTGTTGCTGCTAAACTCCTTTTTCATTGCATCAAGATTTAAATATTGAAGGGTTTATCTGTCAGTGAATAGCTGGCAGGTGACTGACAAACCCAGACAGAGCAAGGACAGCAGAATGTCTGTCATCTTTTATAACCACAATGTTCCACTCTGCTTATCATGTAACTGTTTACATTCAAAGAATAACAAATAAAAGCTGGTGTCTTCATTTGCACAACAGACTTCCTCTTGGATGTCCCTTAGTTCTACCCTTAGTTCTGCTGCTATAGGCCTAGGCTGCTGGAGGACCTCTCTGGATGCACTGAGCCCTTCTCTATCTACCATTATATTTACTATATATACCATTATTGCATTACACTCACTCTGTTTCTCCCTGTGTCCTTTCTCCGAGTGTCCCTGGTCCCAGAGCTGGATGCTTCAGATCTGTGGTTGTTCTCCCACCAACTGGTCTAATCTCCATCTGTGGGATGCTGCTGCTGACCTTCCTCCAGTCCACTGCTTCCAGCTGCCCATTTCCACCAATCTACTCTGCATCACCCTCACTATACTTGATATGCTCATCCACATACTGTTTGAATTTTACTACCAGCTATATATGTAGTATATTTAATGCCAGAGTCGTACATCATAACAGTAAACTATGAATCAGTTTCCATGTTAGCTTGTACTTTGTACCATCTAGCTTATCATACATGTATCCAACTGTATGTTATACGTTCCTTGTTCCCCACCCCCCTCTTCTCCCGTCCCTCCCTCTCTATCCCTCTATCTCTACCTCTCTACCTCTTCTGTTCCTCTCAACCCGCCCGTCCAGCAGCAGATGGGTTCCCCCACATTACAGCCAGGTTCTGCTCAAAGTTTCTTCCCTGTTAAAAGGGTGTTTTCTTGCCACTGTCTCCTTAGGGCTGCTCTGAGGGTTCAGGCATATGGGTTCTGTAAAGCGTCTTGAGACAATTTGACTTGTAGTTGGTGCTATGTAAATAAAATTGAATTGAATTTTCAGGCAAATGTTGGTGCTGAATTGTGGAAAACTCCCCTCCTCAGTTACACAAATCAAACTACTGTTGCTTGTAGTGTTTATCATTAATGTGATGGTTTAGTTCAGACTTGTACCATGTTGACAGTGGTACAGAAATGTGACAAGGTCCAACCTAATAAGACTGTCCGCACAGCTTTTACAGAAATGTGACCAGGGTGCAGATTCAGACGTGAAGCCAACGCGTTCAGTTTCCATCAGATTATTGGAACTGAGTGCATGTCTGAAGCACAGGATATTGGCATTTTCACAAAGGTTTTCTGGGTCTGGGTGGAGCTGTTTACAAAAATATTGTTCAGATTAAACCAACAATAAATATTGAACTGCGGCTTGTGACCAAGAAATTGATCGACAGTGACAGCATAGGCTCAGGCTAAACTGTTACCAGGAAAGGAGTCTTCAGTCAAATGCTAAAGCTCATTTGATGGAAGACTCCAGTTTTCTCACCCCAGTGAGGAGACTTGATATTGAGAGTTTGAAGTAGAACCTTTGCTTCTTCACATTGAAGAGACTGCTTCACCATGACCAGAACCTGGATAAGAAAACTGAGTCAATGGAACTTTATTATTACTGAGCTGAACTATAGACTGTACTTTAGAAACCCACATTAAGCATTTGTTCTAAAGTGAAAATTCAAAACTGTATTTGACATTGAAATAACATTACATTTTAAAAACAGAGATCATCCACAATTGTACCACACCCTGGATCTACTTCTCCGCAAAGCCACTAGTTACTTTCAGAATTTTGTTACTGGATTTTAGATATATTAGATATTCATATAATATTTTATACAAATGCAACTATTTCAAAGATGTAGTTCCAATGTAAATAATAGATGATCAGTTTGCTTGTCTATTTGATGAGTCTGTATTTGTGAATAAAAGTAAGGCTCTCTACAGCCTAGAAGGCCAACCACTGCTTTGCTTAGTGAGGTGAACACATGTTTCATCCATGCAGGTCTCCAGAACATTATAATATTAATAAATGCACTACATTAATGCTGCCAGCCCTAGTGTGTGGGTTTGTGTATACTGGCTTTTGACTCAAATTACATCAGCAGCTGTGGATAAGAACTAGTGTGATCCTCAGTATATAGGCTGTCACTATTGCTGACTCCCATATACAATACACTTAATAGGTACACGCTTTAAAAAAAAATAAAAAAACCACACTTCGGACGAGTATTAAATGTGAAATTGTAACCTGATTGCCACCGTTCAATGAACAATCAACTTCCACGTCCAGTGTATTCACAATTTGAAAGAATAATTCTTGTTTATTGCAGCTTGGGTTTTGTGAGTGTAGTTTTCTGTTATAATGGCATGTTTACTAAATTGGTGATATCTGTGATTTTGCTAAAGTGTGCATTAACTACTGAGGTCTATGATTTACACTGGTAAATCATAGACCTCAGTAGTTAATGTGGTGAGTACATTGTACAACTGTAATAAACCATAATTATGTATATATATCCATCCAAATATATATGTCCATCCATCCATCCATCCATCCATTGTCTTCTGCTTATCTGGGGCTGGGTCATGGAGGCAGCAGGCGAAGCAGGTCATTCCAGACTTTCCTCCCCCAGCGACGCTTTCCAGCACTTCCTGGGGGATCCCAAGGCATTCCCAGACCAGATGAGATATATAATCCCTCCAGTGGGTTCTGGGTCTGCCCCGGGGTCTCCTCCCAGGCGGACGTGTCCAGAAAACCTCCAGAGGAAGTCTCTCTGGAGGCATCCGAATCAGATAGCCAAACCATCCCAACTGGCTCCTTTCGACACGAAGAAGCAGCAGCTCTACTCCGATCTCTCTCCGGATGTCTGAGCTTCTCACCCTATCTCTAAGGCTGAGCCCAGCCATCCTGCAGAGGAAGCGCATTTCAGCCACTTGTATCCGCAATTTTGTTCTTTGGGTCACTACCCAGAGCTCATGACCATAGGTGAGGGTTGGAACGTAGATGGACTGGTAAACTGCTAATTAGTTTTCACACCTCTGCCATGCCCTAGATATGAAGTCTAACTCCTGACACAGACACAGGTTTGAAATGTAATGTTTGTCACTGATACACTGATTTTGCTGAAGGTGAAATGAATGTGCACACCTCAGGATTGTACAGAAGTGGCAAGTGACTATGAGGACGTGATCTGGCATGTGAACTAGAGCAGTAATGAGTCAAAGAGTGAGGAGGTCAGTTGAGGCAGCTGGTGGGACCACACAATGGCTCAGTTCCATCCCACCACTACAGCCTACAGTCTCTCCCTACTAACTCTGACTGCAAGTTCACATAATGGTCTCATACATTAAGTGCCTTTTCAGACCAGCTAGCTTGAAGTGGGAGTGGGTTATGAAACTCTCCAACAGTGAGTTCACTTCAGTGTTGCCTTACTAACACTCCTGCCAAGTGCAAAGCCTCTCAAGAGTCTGAAGAGGAGGAGACTCCATATACCAATGGGCAGAGGTCTGTATGATTATTTCAGAAGGACAGCGTCAGCGATACATAAAATAAAATTTAATGAGATGGCTTTTGTGAAAATGGAAGAAGAAAGTAATGGTACATGTTTGAGGGGAGAACTTACAGAGCTGTGTCTTGTTGCAATCCATGCAAATCACTACAAATCTAAATTTATCTGAGAGGTAGCAGGAAATGTAATTCTTCCTTTACTGAATAGACTAAACATCAAGATGGCAGCTTGAAGAGAGGACGCGATTAGTCGAGCTGGTGTGCCATGCTAATTTTCTGCATTATAGCCTGCAAATATTACTTTTCACAGACTCTTGCAGGTCTACAGCACATAATGAGCATTAATAATTATTTTTTGAGACAGTCCAACAACATGTTGCAGAGAAAGAACACAAAACCGAACAAACCAAAAGACCCTGGTCAACAAGCCAGCGAGGACGTCGGTGCCGGAGCTAGCGCTAACACACTTGACCCTGCAATTCAGAAAGCAATCTCCAAAATTACGGCCAATATCTCCAAAATAATAGATGAAAAGTTGGGTCCACTGTCACTGCTGCTCCAAATGCAATAGGAAGAACTCGGCGGCCACACAAACCGGATCTCTGAGGTAAAGGCAAGAATTTCAACACTGGAGGACACTGTGGACCCAGTCAAGGGCAAACTGAGAGTGCAGGAGAGACAGATACTGGACATGAATGATCATATCGACGACCTGGGAGAGACCGGGAGGAGAAAGAATATCCACATCATTGGATTTCCAGAGGATGCCGAGGACAGTAATCCGACACAGTTATTTGAGATTGGGTTGGCAAAGAAGTTTGATTTATTGAAATGAAGGCAGGCCAAATGAAACTGGAGAGGGCGCATCGCACAGACCTTGCCAAGCCTTCCACTTTGGCAAAACCACTGCCAGTTCTGGTGAGATTTCACAACTTTCTGGATAAACAGAGTGTGTTAAATGCTTCGAGGCAGATGGAGGATAAAGCCCATGCACTAAAACACGGGCCAGTGACGGGGATGATAGTTCAAGATTTATCAGCAGCTCTCATTCACAAGTGAAGACCCTTGGTGCTGAATATAGGCTGCTCATCGCTGGACCGTGAACAGGCCACAGTTAATTGTGATTACTGTTTAGTTCTGCTCGTTGTGTTTTCTCGCTTCTGCGAATTGTTCGCTCTGTGCTTTTCCAGCCTGGACCTCACCTGCTCCCAGAGGCGATTCTAGGATCAGAGGTTTAGGGGTGTGAGCACCCAGAGGTGCCCGGCCAGGCAAGACAAATTTCACTGTTTTGTACATTTTAACAATTTCATTCCCACATTTGTGAAAGAAAAGCACAACACTTTTTGAAAAAGTCTGTGACTAAACCATCCAATCTGATAAAGGTTATTTAAATGCTGAGTCACAGCAAAGGAGGAATGCGCTGGAATCATAAAAGAAACATATCGTAACCCTAATTTCTGGGAAAACACCACTCATTTAGATACAGCAGCTCCTCAACATACACATAAATAGCATGTATATTTCTGGAGTAAACCAGCCCCCTATTCTGAGTACCAAAAACACCAAAAATGGACCTTGGACTTATATTTTGACTTTTATTTGAAAAGCGTTGCACAGCATGTAAAACAGATTAACAGAAATGGACTTTTTCAATGTATGTATTATATGATACAAATACATAAATAAAAATACACTTCGAAAAAAGAAAAGTGTTTGAAATCTACAAAATAATAATAATAATAATAATAATAATAATAATAATAATAATAATAATAGTAATAATAATAATAATAATAATAACAAAATTAGAAAAGAGAGGCAACCCTGCCTATGGTACAATGCATGTAATGATCTTCGTATGGACACTGCAGATTATTCCTTGTACTTTAACCTATGTCGCCTCACCTTGAGGTTGGCAAATCTGTCGATTACCTTTTGGTGTTCAACTCTCTCAAGCATCTCTTTCTCAACTGACATGACAGCCAGGTGCTGGAGTCTGCTTTGACCCATGGTCCTCCTCAGCCGACACAAGGCACTGAAAGACCTCTCAGCTACAGCTGCTAACTGGTATTGTTAAGGCAACCTGAATAACAGCTTTCAGTGAAGGGAACATCTAATAATCCACAAGATTGTGCACTGTCAGCATATCTTCAATGGCACCAGCCTCACTCTTGCACTTCAAAAAGTTTTCGACAACCATCACTTCCTCTGACTTAAGTTCAATATGGTAATGCAGTGCCATCGCTGACAAATGAGACTCAGACAAGAAGTGGTTTGAGGTTGGACTGAACACCTGAATTCCGTGAAGCAAGTCCTGATTCACACCAGGAAAATGCTTCTCAAGTTCAGAGATCATTCTGTCCAGGCAAGGAAAAAACTATTTCCTTTTGAGCTCTTCTGACTCAGAAGAACCAGAGACTTCACTACCTGCCCCACAAGCTGACTCAACAACAAATCCATCCATTCTCTTTGTCTTCCACCTCTGTCCTGAAGACAGCTCCAAGACTGCTATCTGGTTTGCCTCACATATAGCCTTTGTTCTTGCGTGAAGATCTGTAGCAGTGGTATCACTACGTTTCTGCTTCAGAGTTTCAGTCACTGCATCTTTGTATGTCTGTGCTGGGGCAATATCTATGGTCTCCTTCAGTAGATATCTGTGTAAACCTGCTGTTACAGACAGTAGATCCTTGAAAACAATCAGCAAATACACTGAGGAGAATTTACTGAGTTTTGCCTTCAATCCCACTGCCATAGGTGTGTTGACAGTGGAGAGGCACTCAATGATGGCAGGGAAATTGACATGCCCAGCGTGTGTTTGACAACTGCACAAGTTCACTTTGCTCCAATCCACAAACTTATGATGGTTCACAAGTGAAACACTGAAGAAGGAATGGACACTTTCAAGCATGTTGAAGAGCTCTTTGGCTTCAGAAACAGCTCTGCATGTGTGACATAGGATGAGATTCAACTCGTGTGCGTAACAATGCACATATATCGCCTCAGGGTGCTGCGTTTGAAAATGAGCTTGCACACCCCCAACTGCCCCCCCACTTATGACAGCTGCTCCATCATAGGTCTGTGCCACGCATTTCAACTGCTCAATTCCCTTCTCTTGCAACTGATTCTCAATAGCAGTGGTTATTGTTGCAGCATCAAACTGTGGCATTTCTGTCAGGGCTAGGAACCTCTTTAACGACACCTTCCACAGACACATACCTCACACAGAGTGCCAACTGTTCTGTCTTTCCATCCCTGGCCTCATCAGCCATAATGGCATACATCTGAGATTCCCTCATCTCATTAACAATAGTTTCAGTTACCTCTTGTGAACAACATTCAGTCGTCTCATTCTGACGGCTACAAGAGAGGTATGTGGTGTTTGATTTGGATGTATACCTCTGCAAGACTGGATCAAACTTTCCCAAAAGTGTTATGCACTCCCTTTATTGTCACTCTCTTCTGTTTCATCATGACCTTGAAATGATATTCCTTGCTTCCCCAAGAAGCAGGTCACTGCCACAATACGTTCCAGGTACTCCCTTCTTTCACTAATTGCAGTGGCACTCGCCGCCTCTATCTGCTCTACAACATTGCCAGACTTGCTTTGTAGCTGTTCCAGCAAACTACACTGTCCTAGTGTGACTGAGTGATTTCATGTTTTTGAAACTTGCTCAATGCCTTTTGCCAGTTACTGACTCCATCATTCACTAATGCATCATAATGGATCCGCTGCATGCCAAATGCCAACTGGAACGGACCTTCAGAGACATCTGTGTCATTGCTCTGACAGAAACCTGGCTGGACGGAACCATCCCGGACTCAGAGGTCAGTCTCGATCACTTCACCCTCTTAAGGGCTGACAGGACTAGCGAGTCCGGAAAGAACAATGGTGGTGGGGTCTGCGTCTTCGTTAATAAGCGATGGTGTACAAACATCAAAACCCACCACACAATCTGCACTCCTGATGTAGAGCTGTTGACGGTGTCCCTACGGCCGTATTATCTTCCAAGGGATACACACACACACACACACACACACACACACACACACACACACACACACACACACACACACACACACACACACACACACACACACACACACACACACACACAATGGATCAAACCATTTTTGAGACAATATGGGGGGGGTGCTGTATTTTTGTTGTTAAAACATTGCGCATCAAATCGCGATTTTGTAGGATATTAGAAAACTCGTCTTGACTGCTGCATCCCTTGATGTGAGCTTTGGTAAAACAAAGCCATTGCTGCTTTAGCAGTTTAGCTAGCAAACCTTCAGACATCCTCCCCGCTCTGCATCAGTCAAATGTTTGTACTTCTCCGCCATGTTTGGTCTCGTAATGTCGATCAGATTATAATCCTTGAGCACCGCGACCTGTTCGCCACAAACTAGACACACAGCTTTACCTCTGACTTCAGTGAAGAAATACTTGGAAGTCCATGCCTTGTTAAAAACTCTGCATTCGGAATCAATCTTTCTTTCTTTGCCGTTAGCTGACATCTTCCCGGGCTGAAGCTCACCAACAAACCAATCGGCGCATAAACTTTATGCTAAGTACAGAAAGCACGCGCGAAAAAACGTTAACTTAGCAGACCTTTCAAAATAAAAGCAGTGCAGGCGTATTGCTTGCATGTATTGTGATGATGTATATTTGCATTGACTTTTAATATTTTCCAATGACCTCATACAGGCCAGTCAGGGTCATCCGGCGGGCCAGATGTGGCCCGCGGGCCGTAGGATGCCCAGGTCTGCTGTAGCAGCACTGTAACAGTGTTATTCTTGTTGTGTAACTCCAACATATAAGTTGAAGCAGTTGAAGCAGTATGCAGCAGAGACTGGAGTTACACCTGACTTGTTTCCTCATTGACTGTTCACTTCTGGTTCCCTAACTCCCAGGCTGCATTTGTATCTGGATTAAAGTTGAATGCCTTTCTCCTCAAACACACTTTGATATCCGACGTTTTTTTAAATCTTTTTTCTTTTCTTTTCTTTTTTTTCTTTTAAACAGTTTGGAGCATTAAAGGGGTTTGGTAACTTATAACTGATTACACAATAGAACAGGTCATAGTGTTTTTTTTCACCAAATCCAATAGATGGGGGTGATGTGATCACGGGAGCAGGTGGGGGTGACGAGATGGACGGCAGAGTTCTGGATGAGCTGAAGTTAAGTGAGGAGTTTGGAGAGTAGACCATAGAGAAGGTTATTGCAGTAGTCGAGTCTGGAGGTGAAGGTGAAGGCGTGGATGAGGGTTTCAGTTGCAGGGAGGGTGTTACAGTGCCAAAGCAGAGACTCACACGCAGACAGCGAAGACACGGCAGAATATTACAATGATTTATTTACAAGAGTAGAAATACACAAAGCTGAACAATACTAGGTGGACCTCCAAGGGAGTGGCAGAGTAAACTAGGATCTGCCAGACTACAGACAAAAACTGGCAAATTTAACTAAAGTAACCCCACCCAAGTAATACAAGGAGCAGAAAAGCTAAACAGAACTACACTATATTTAAACAGACTAGATGCTTAAACAGCTTTACCAGAATAAGCAAACATGTACAAGAACCACTGTGGTTCCGTGGAGTGGAGGAAGTAGGGACAAGCAGTCTGGAGCCGGGTGGAGGTTGGGCATCCTGCCTGCTAGCCAGTTAGCTTCTAGCTGTCGGCCGTCTTGGTGGGAAGAAGTGGAGGATGTCTGCGGTGGAAAGCAGTGGGCTGTGTAGGCTGAACGCTCAGATGGGAAGACCCCAGTGAGGTAAGCTGTCGTGATGTCAGATGGTGTAGTGGCGAGCACCAACAGTTCTGAGACCGCTGGGACTGAGAGTTGTCGCTGGTCAGGAAGCAGAGAGGTTGGTCCTAACATTAAAGCTTCAAATCTATCCAAGTCAAACTGTGAGTCAAAATGATTCACATATAGATCTGGTGTTTCAAAGACTGAGCACAGAGATGGAGTGGCAGCTAGTGTGCCTCAGCATCCACCATCTTTTTGTTTCAGATCATTTTGTTTCCTTTTTGGTTTCCAGATGTGAAGGCAGAGCTGAGCTCATGTCATTGTCAAACAGTGTCTCCCTGCAGGATGTGATGAAACAAACAGCAAAAACACACAGTTGGTTGTGGTATTGCATTTTAATATTTCATGAAATATGCAGTCAGATGACTTTCCTTCCATTCTTTTTATAAATTCACATCACTTTACAGAGTCGAACAGAGAAAATGCAAAGAAAAGAACAATTCTCATGAGCCATACAAAGTAAAAATTATTTGGTAGGCGAAATCCAATGATCTGACCAAAAAACACAGTGAGGTTGACAACAGTTCTGGAAGTTCTCATTACAGGAACCATCTCAGCAGACTGGAGCGATTCCTCCAGGAGGACTGAGGTCCTGAGGTCAGAACAGCTCACTACTTCAATACCTCTCAGAAACACTACATTTACATCATGGACAGGCAGGAGAGATGAGATTCCAGTAAAACATGCTGTTGCCCTCAGCAGTTACCAAGTTAGCTATGAAACATGAATAAAAAGTGATGGTTTAACATTTTGGTATATTATTTTTGTCTGAAGATGAGATGACAAGAATGATGTCATCAATCTCGTATCTGTATTGTAAATAAATTGCTGGAGACAGGACTGGATTAGCTTAGCTTAGCATAAAGACTGGAAATGGCAAGTTCACTGAAATTACGTGTGATTTTTTAAAATCTATGTTTCCAAAAATACACGAGGTAAATGTCTAAGAAATACACAAAACAGTTTCCATCTGCTCTAAATTAAACAGCTACTATTAGCATGCCTGGCTAATTAGTTAGCTTAGCATTAGCATTACTTCCACGGCTAAGATGTTTACTTACGACATATTTACTAAATTATTATGAAGGGTTACATTCAGGTTTAGCAAGTTTGAGGATAACTGCTGTATAAGAGTTTAATGAAAGGTCCAGCCTGGAATGTTGTTATGCTATACAGAAGTGGCACAATATTATTATTTTCTAATACTACCCTGTGACATGAAGAATGACTGTATTCAGCTACCAAAGAATAATACTGCTGCTCTTGGTTGTTCCACTGATGAGAATGCAAATTTTTGGTTGTACGCGTCGCATTAGCCTGTCGTTTGTAATCATGACACACAACTGACAAGCCATAACATCCTGTACGCAACCATCAAATGCATATTTACATTGTTTTTTTTTTTAAGGCATCGTACAAGTGAGCCTGAAATATTAAGAGTCAGAGTTTTCAACCAGCCTACTAAGCAAACCTAGCAAGCTAGCAGATGAATAAATTGTTTGGCAAGAGAACAATAGGGAACTTCTCTAAAACCAGTCATTTTTATGTTTCTCCAGAAATGGATACCTTGTCAGCTTTTGTTTCTGCGTAGGCCAAAGAGTTGGTCATCATGTACTTTCACAGATATGACTTCAGCATAAAAATACACTATGACAATGTACATATGTGTATGTGTAATCCTCAATTGACTTACAAAACAACAACACAAATATTAGGATTCAAACTGCAATCAGGTTAGAATGTAACTCCATTTCTATGAGAACCTGTGTATTCCTGGATCAAGCTTCACTACTGTATTATAGGGGGACCAGACTTTAGTCACCCCTTAGTGCTGCTCCTGAAAACCAGGTGTTGCTACGTTTTAAAGGTGCAACAGTCTGGTAAACTGTTTTAGTCTGATCCCAGAGTTTAGGCTAAGTTAGGTTAACTGTGTCCAGATGCCAACACTTCACTTCACTCACAGACACTAGATGAACATAAATCTCCTTTTGTAAGGCCTTGTTTATTAATAGGGATATTTCTCAAAATTCGTCCAGTTGTAGGCCTCTCTACGTACAAACACTGTTTTTGATCATTAAAATAGAGATTCTTTTCAAACACCTATCAAAACTGAAGATTTCTGAGCTTCAGCTTTGTGTGTAGAGATATTTTGTAAAATGATGGACATGTGGAGAAAATTCTTTTCTGTCTATAATATCCTTTTTCTTCCCTGTTGGCACTGGACTAGTATTATCTGAGATGTGATTGAGATATTACCATGACAGTTCAGGGTTTCATGCAACTTCACTCGAACTTGAACAAAGTCTGCATTTAACTGACAGTTTTCTAACATTATTGACAGATATGATATCACAGGCTACCGTATAATAACTTCTGAGTCTGTGGAAAGACTGCAGACTATCATCGCTCCAATCTTTGTTTGAGATTTTGCCATCTGATTGATTCGACCTTTCTGTGAATGGGTCTCCACGCTGTGTAGCAAGCTAGCCTCCTATATTTGTGCCTAAAATGCAAAACATTGTTTTGCTTTGCAAAAAAAGAGATAAATTATCACTAATCACTGAGATGCTGGTTCAAACAAGACTAACATTATGAAAGTACCTCTGTGTTTGGTGAAAAATGGTGGGTAATTTGTAGTGGAATTTAAATTTGACAAATTATGGACACAACAGCAGACCTCTGCAGATAAACGTCTGCAACTACTAAAAACTACTAGAGGTCCTTAGGTAATACTAGTGCTGTATAAACAGAACTTTAATGTATACAAGACCTTTCTCTGAGAAAGACAGCGAATCCGCATGTCTCCCAAAATGTGTAGCTCATCAGGAGCAGAAAACTTCTGTGAAGCAGCCAGGTGTGAAGTCTTTAATTCTTTGTGTTTTTCTGATATAAGATGAAACAAACACTGGTAACACACAAAATATTGAATAGTAAACCAAATCCATGTAGGCTCCAGAGGACATACACACAACAGTCACCATAATAATAATAACAACAATAATAATAGTAATAATAGTAATAGATGGAGGAGCCTTTGGTGATGATTCCCTGCTACAGAGCTGCCTAGCACAGTAATACTGTTAGAGACGGGGACACATTGTGCTGTACAGGCAGAGACAAACACCTCGGGACAGGACGACACACACTGTGGTACATTCTGGAGTAAACACACTTCATAATTGTCATCATGCAATAAGGAATAACAGCTATTTGTTTCAAAAAAAACATGGCACATAGGTTATTTCAACCCATTATCAGATACATATCAAATAGAGACATTTTTTAAACAAATATAAAGTTATTGCATTTTCATTATTACTTCATATAAGACACTATATGCAAGGCATACGGTGGAAAATCTTCTCTACCCAAAGTGGATTGTAGGTAGCGACTAGTTGATTGTCCTTTTGTTATTAAATGGCTTCTAGTTCTTATGTACAGAAAGGTAACATCCCTTTTAATGCTTGTCCGAACTACTGGCCTAACACACAGGGAGTGACCATCCAGGCTGTTCTGCTGCTTTATACTATCATGGACTGTCCACCTGCGGTTGAGAAAACGTCTGGGTAGCCCTTTATTAGAAGCGGTGCTCATAAAATACTCTATTACAGTGCCTCAGTTAGACTCACAACACAGAAATCTATTAGTTCATGTCACTGTGACGTTTTACTGGAAATTATAAACGTCCAATAGGACAAAGGCAGTAAAAAAAAATGAAAGAAATACAAAATGTATTAATTTAGTGTGTCATAACGCCGGAGTCTGTCTACTGGATACACTGAGGCTCATCTACTGGAATCAGCTTGTTAAACAATGCTGCACTGCACCAGACAGAGCCTTGAGTTTTGACATCTTGTCCTCCATTAGCAGCTGCATTACTGTGTGACAAAAGTCTGAAAAACTGGCAAAAAAGTTGTGAGAACTTTGCTGGATTCATTTTATAAAGTAGCTTTAACGTCTCAGTTCCCTAATGTCCATGTGGAAAAGAGATGACACATGATAAGTCAATTGATCAATTAGCTGACTGAACTAAAATTTACATCAAGGGAATAAAAAGACCTTTGCATTAATACTAGTTATGCATGACTTGTGGCACCTGAACAACTGTTTGGACAAAGGATTAATTATATATATCAATTTAAATGTGTATTCATTTGAGTCTTCTACGACTCCCATTGTGAATAACATTGTGATATTATTTTTATTATTTATTTTGTCTCTGATGCACTCAGAATGTACTTGCATACATCAATGGCACCTGATGAGCACCACATGATAGAAAGTTTGTTTTAGAGAAGACATTCATGTCAGCAGTTCAAAGTGATTTAGGTCACAGTTTGACCGCTGAGCTGCTTCAGAACAGAACCTGGGCTCCCTTAGTATTTGATCTTTGAGTTGGACTTTTGATCTTACCAGATTTGGGGCACTTTGGTCAGTAGTTAGAACTGAATTTGGAGGCTGATTAGTTTCATCAGAGCTTGCTCAGTCCATGAGCACGGCACTAACACTGCTGAGGTTCCAGGTTCAACCACTAGGTCCATATACCCCTCACATACACGTACATACACCGTGCACTGCACCGTGCACTGCACCGTGCACTGCACCGTGCACTGCACCACAGACTGCATTCTCATGCACCAGAGTGATCAAAGGTGCCACTTCAATGCTGACCAGACTATCTAATGCACATTTTACAAAGAACAGAGACGTCTGGACTTAGTGACATCAGTCACTGTGTGTGTGTGTGTGTGTGTGTAGGTGTGTGTGTGTGTGTGTGGCTGAGGGAATTTTAGGTAATTTGTCTGACAGATGTGCTGCTAGACATAGATATTGTGTCCTTGTTTGACAGATGTGAATAAACACACACACATACTCCTGATCAGCCACAATATTAAAAGCACCTGATGAATACTGTGTGAGACACAGAGACAGGACCTCTGTTGGCATCCTGTAGTGTCTGACACCAGGATGTTGTCAGTGGACCCTTTGGTTGCTGTGTTTTGTGAGGTGGGGCCTCAGTGGATCAGGTTAGTTCATCCCCACAATCTCAGTGAATTTGGGAAATGACAACTTTTGGAGATCAGATCAACGCCTTGGGCTTGTGTCCCTCCAGCTGTTCCTGAGCAGTATTTGCAGTGTTGGGGGGTATACTGTTCTGCTGGGGGAAGCATGGATAGTCTGCAACAATATTTAGGTGGTATGCGTCAAAGTAACATCCACATAAATGTGGAAACCCAAGATTTCCCAGCAGAACAACGCACTGTAAAAAGATGATCAGTGTTATTTATCTCACCTTTCAGTGGCTTTAATGTTGTGGCTGATCAGTATACATCCAAAAAGAGCCTCGGCACAAGGCAGAATAAGTGATGGAAATTACATTACCACTTAACAGCTTTCAGAGAGCTTGCTGCTGGGACTAATGGATAAACACTGTTGGTATGAAGCCAAATACTTCTTAAAGGTCACACATACACACTCACACTTAAGCACACTTCACTGGAAGGAGACTCAGCGAGGAGCTCATCATTGAATAATACTGTTCATACAAAAGCTTTCCATAATAATAGCTTTTCCACTGCCTTGATTGTTTGAAACGCAGGTCAGTCAATAGGAATGATTGTCATCACCGCTGCCTCTTCTTGCTCCGTGGCCGCCTGAACACACTCACCTCACCACGTCATCCCATGAAGGGTCTGGGGGTACTTTGGAACACTCGCAGTTAGTGAGGGGGAGGCTGGGTTGGGATAATAACCACTTAGAGCTGGTGGAGGCCAGGTGCTGCCAGAACAAGGAGGCCAAGGAGCAAGCACAGGACGGGGGGCAGAGGGGAAGGCACTGTGCTCCCAGAGGAGTGGATGGACGAGGTCTGGATCTCAGAGGTAAGAAAGGCAGAGAGGGGGACGTGGGAGACCAGAGTGGGGCTGGAATAATTGATGAGCGAATCAATCTTCTCAGCCTCCTTACTGCAGGCTTCAATCTGGAAAACACAAGAACAGCAGGATGATTTCCACAGTCTTCTCTCTCTCAGTCAGCAGAGCAGCACTGCAGCACTCCCTGAGCTGCTTTGCTCCTTTTTCAAATACAGTTTGTTTCATTTTATTTCATTACAAATTGGATCTGAGGAAAACTGAATGTCAACAACATCTTATGATCCATCTGTCTATTATCCTCTATGGGGTCATCAGGGGCTGGAGTCTATCCCAGCTGACTGAGGATGAAGGCAGGGTTCACCTGGACAGGTAACAGTCCATCACAGGACACCTCTTATGATGCACGTCTCATTACAAGCTTGCCTACCTGATTTCACCTCACATGACTTATATGAAGGCCGATTCCCTCAAACAACCATGCGCCTGGTTCAAATTCTCTGCCACGGCTTGACACAAAATGCATTCTGGGATACTGTGCACACGAGACAGTAGGGCCACATGATATACTGTTTCAGCATCAATATTATAAGGTGTGCATGTGCAATAGTATCTACTGTCAGATGTATGTCGCTTTGGATAGAAACAAAACTGTAGTATTGTGATGTCAAGTAAATCAAACTTAAACACATTAGACTGCAACTTACTTGGTGCTTAGTAGGAAAAAAACTCACACAGTTCTCATTTTCCATGAACGATTTACGGGAGAAGTCTGTTTGATAGAACACTATTTACTCTTATTTAAGGGTTCTTGGGTAGAGTGAGTTGTTTTCTACTTTATTTACTAGACAAAGAAAGACTGAAAAGGAAAATCTGGTTACAAATACAAATGCAAAGTCAGTTGTAGTGCTGCACCGTTAATGGAATCTTAATCATGGTCATGAGTCGGCCTCCCACAAATAAATAAACACCATCGGCTGGGATATTGACGTTTAAACTGCTGCACTCTTCCAAAATGCCACTTATAGACAACAGCCCATATAGATAAAATCACTTGCTTGTAAATCTGGCATTATTTCACTTTTGGTGAACTAATTTGTTCTGAGATCAGAGGCTTCTGTGTAGCTTCATGTGCAGCATTTAAGTAACTTATTTTAATGTACATTTGTACAATAGCAGGAAGTTAGTACAACATGGACAGGAAAGCAGTACTCTGTTTATTGAATATATGAAGATACAATACAAACATTTTGTCCTAAAATTAATGAACAACTGTCATAAATAATCATGATCTAAATATTGATCAAAAGAATTTTTAATTAATTATTATTTTTTTTAAATCATTTTGACCATTGTTGTGAAGCCCTATTAAGCTGTATGGAAATATTGTAACCAAATAAGAGACAATGTTAACTAAAAACAGATACACCGTCATCAGTATCTTGGAACTGTTGCCACCACACAATTAATTTGTTGGAACATTTCAATCCACAGCCCAGAGTTCTGGATTATGAATGCAAGATGGATCCGTGCTACATCATATGAGAAAGGTTCCATATGGTAAAAAAAAAAAAAAAAAAAAAAGCCTTTACAGTAAAAAGTGAAGACTTGTTCTTTTCACTGCAGGTGCACTCCCCATAAAAATACCCAAGTTATTCTAGAATAATTTCTTCTTCTCAGATAGTTGTACACATCATCCTGTATTTTTTTCATACTGTAATATGTATCACAGTAAAACTAAATTGCAGTCACCTTTTTCCACCATCGTGTGGCTTTATGAGGCGGAATTCTCGATGCATGTGGAACACTGACGGTCATTTGGACCGTCTTTGGCTAGAAACACACTTTATCTACATTGTACTGTCAAGAGGCTTTGCCAGAAATGAGACACTTCAAATAAGCCCATCAGCACTTTGAATGTATTGCCATACAGACTGTCAGAGCAGATGATACATATTAAATAGTGTAAACTGTGAAGGCCAGCTTTTCATGGCTGTAATGTGGGGCTCTGCTGCAGGCTGTTTTCATCCTAACCTTGGCCAGTCCAGCCTTTCTGGATACAATCCTCACTAAGTGCTCTGTGATTTTGCTGTCCAGTAAGTATTTGACATTATTCGTGTAGAGATTCATCAGCAGTGACCACAAAGAAGACAAAATTCAAATTGTGGCAAATCCTGTGAAACACTAATCCGTGCTACATGCTACATTGACTGTGCGTTAACATTTAAAACTTGAAGCACACAGTGATCAGCTCAGCTGTGATCAGAAATGCACAAAGTTTGTTTTGGCACAACCTTCATCAACCTGGGGAACAATATTACTTCTAAAACAAGTGGAAGAGGCTGTTGCCTAGTAACAGTTAAAACTAAAACCTTCTCTTTATCACAAAGACTGTCTGACTGACTATAATTGTTTTTCTTCTTTAGCTGCTCCTCTGTCTGAATCTACTGCCATTTTGCCACTTTGCCATTTGTGAGGTTTTTTGTGCCTGAATAAAATCTTTTTATTTTCCCAAAGACTAAAATATGTCTTCTGTTAGTTTCATGATTCATTCATTCATTTGAGGGCTGTTCATAAGTGAAATATGTTAATATGGCTTCTATCAAGACATGCACATTATTAATGTCTTTGGTCTTGGTTGAAGCTGTAAATACTAAATTATACAGGCTCCTCTTCACTAAGGTGCAGTCTAATTATTTTCTTGCTCAGCTTCAGCCGCAGGTTTTTTGAAATAGACTTGTTTTTAATTTTAAAAGCATAAACGATTATCTGAAGAACTGTGAGTCCTACAGGTTTGGTTCATTACTGTGTTTGAACAGAATAAAACTGAAAAAGAAATTGCCGGTTAAAAGCAATGGTGAGTTAAAATCAGCCCTTAGGAGAAGATGGGACTGCTGGAGGGAAAGTATCCTGAATGCTCAGCTAAAATATAGCCCAGGAAAACAGATGATTTGAGTAGCGTTTATATTCAGGCAGCATGCAAGCTGTAAGGAGCGAACCTTGTGGAGACACAAGCAATCCGAGCCCAAAGAAAGTGAAAATGTGGTTGTGTAACTCTCTATCCATATGCTATGCTTATTCCCAGATCGTTTTCAGCTGTGTTGCCGTGCCGATGCAGCCAGTGTAGCTGAAAACATGGGAGATAAACGTAGCATATGGTGGAAGCGTCAAACATCAACTGAGCCTTTCTATCAATCCACTGCCGTTTCTGAATACTGATGCATTGTGTTGCTGGACGACAACATGCCACATTATCGAGGCAGCTTGAGTTTTTTTTTTCCCCAAATGAACCTGCTGGCACCACAATGCTTTCACTGAACTGCATGAAGAGTTTTTTTCTATTACAGTGCTAATACTGGCCTGTCCCTAGGTAGCAGAGATGCTAAACAAACTGTCTGCCCTGAGATTACAAGAGCGTTACGATGGCAATAGAGCACATGCTCAGCTGTAGCATGCATGACTGGAACATGTAGATACAAGCCACTGCTCATGCCTGGAACAACGTCCTCCAAGTGGACTCCAGCTGAAAAGGAAAGCATCAACTATGTGTATGTGGTGCTCATCACAGCTCCACATTATGTGATTGCACTTTACACCACTGAAGGCCAACGTTGTGCACCGTGACACGCACAGTAGAGGAAAAACAGACTAAGGCTGTGAATCATGTGATTTTGGAGGTGAGAATAAATACCCGGAACTCACCACCAGTCCATTAGAACTGAGGAAGCCTTTTGGATGAAATGTGAAACATCTTCCAGGGCCAAAAAGAAAAGTCCAGTCAGCGTTTACTGAAAGACTTAGAATTACTGTTACCATGAGATTGCTAAGGTAGATATAATAAAATAAATATAATTAGTAATGAGGGAGAAGTAGTAAATGTCAATTTAAACATGGGAAAAAACAAAAAAACATCACACATTCAGTCAATACTATTCCAGGTCTATTTACATGATCTACTACATGTATGGCAATGATCTTGAGCTGATTATATCATTTCCATTCATTCAGTTTTCTCAACTAAGAATCTCAATTCAGCAGGCGATGGCAGTAAAGTGGCACGATCACTGAGGAGACAAATGCATCCAGCAGAACTAGAAGAACTGAAGGTGTGCCTCTGCTCTCCATCTCTGCCACAAGCACCTCTGCTTCCCACAGGTGGACATGAGATACGCAGAAAGACGATTGTTGCTGCTCAGTAGCACAGCCTCCCAGTGAATGCTGCTAACGTGCTGATAATGAAGCCTATAGACGACGAGGGACATGACAACTACCACACTGAAGCAAAACTGAAGCATGGCTGTGGATCAAGACGAGCTGCCCACCTAATCCAGTTCCACTTGTGTTGCTGTGTGGGAAAAATTATGCAGGTATACAAGTTGTGTATCTGTGGAACATCTGTGTCAGAGGAATGTTTCCACTGCTGGACTCACTGTTAATATACTTAGACGTCCCTTTCACTTGAATATGCTGACATGCTGATTTTACTGAACAAAAATGCTTTATCATTCAAGTAGGTGGGTCTATCACATTATGTGTGTACCTGCTATTTGAAACCAAAGCACATTACAAAAGTGTCAGCATCAATGCACAAACATGGATCACTGACCAAAATACTGTATGTGATCTATTTTAGATGAGAGAAAGGATAATGTATGGGTCCAAATGAAAGGTTGTCAGATATTACAGGACACGATGATCACAAGTTTAAATGTTGGTTCTGAATGGGGAGTTTGCAAATCTGATTTGTAGCAAGGTAGGTAAGTACGTTTGGTCCATTTCTAGTGAGTGTTTCAGAATTAGTGGGCACTAAAAGTGTTTGGTTAGCCCAGTTTAAAATACAGGAGACTGCTACGTGTCTGTGAGTCACTAAGGAAATGAATTCATGACGAGCAGGGAGAAAATCAGCCGTCACAGAAGATGAGCTCAAAAAGACAGTCTGAAAGTGCTAAGCTGCCCTCTCTGCACACAGCAACTCAGCTCCTCACTATCCTGGAGAAAAAGCTGCCTGCCAGGTCAGTCAAATGCTCTATCAAGCATATGAATAGATAAAGAATATTTATACCACTTTTATACCTTCTTTTCCATCAATATGGTTCCTTTGAGGTCACAGTGTTTTTGTGTTGTTCACACAAAAAGTCTTGATCTAAAGAAAAAAGCCATGAACACTCACAAAAGTGAAACATCTGTACCATCTTACCTGTTGTCTGCTTTAAGGATCTGCTTTCAGCACAGTTTCCTCTGAAAAGATCTCAACTGATACCACCTTTTTTGGATATATTTCCTGTGTAAGAATGCAGTGGGAGTTACATATTCATCTGCTGCAGATGCTCTGAGGAGATGTTTTACTGTGTGCTATTTGTACTGGGAAAAAGATTCTTTGAAATTAAGCTGATCTGACGCAGTTGGTTGAGAACTGAGATCAAATGAATGTTTACTTGGTTTCAGAGGTCTCAAAGGCATGACTAAGAAGTACTATGAAGAAGTTTTCTCTTCTTTAATGCAGAAGCATAAAAAAACAAAAACATTTGAGGTTCTATTGCTTTTTATGCTTCCCTCTTAACCCTTTCTGGGGCAAGTGATGGCATTTGGTAGCTTCCACACATTAAATATCTGCCTCTCAGTGAGGCTGAGAATCATGTGGTTTTCACTCTGCCAATCATCGAAGATCACTCTACACTACAGAACACAACATCGTGGCATTTGATCAATCAGCAGAGGCCTGGAACGTATCAAACTCTCTCTTTTTTCCGAAGTTGGAAAAAGACAGACTTGCGGCTCGGTTCTCTTCCATATTTGTGGTCGAAACCTCAAAACTAACTATGGCTAGCTACATGAGCTACATGAAAACTGAAAATTTGGAAAAATGTCACAAAAGTTAAAAAGTGTTCTCCAATAACACTCTAGGGTTGAAATTTTGAATTTCACAGTATTTCAATGAATGCCCTGTAAAGGATTCTTATTGTCTCACTTCATGTCTTCATGTCTGTGCTCTTCTGCTTCTTCTTGATCCCAGTCCTTCAGTAGTACAGTATCTATGAGCAGCATTTATGAATGTGCTCAGTGCTTATGGCCATGAGCTGATTGTGGTCTAAGATTAGATTAGATTGCTAACAGCAGCAGCAGCAGTTAAACACCAGCCTGAAGACATCTCAGCTCCAAATTGAAAGCAGTTATACTTTGGTGTTTATAACCCACTTACTGGGTGACACACATAAACCTCTTCCAATTAGAATAACCTGACACGATCCCCTCATGACTTGAGGGTACAATGTGGAATGAAAGAACTTTTACTTCATTTACAATCACAATGAATTATGACATCATTTCTGTAGGGCCACAGAGAATCTGTACTGCAACGTCCTTTTCACCTATAGATGTGGTTGATGTCATTGTGATGACATTTTTACATGTTGGTCTTCTGTCAGATTAGGCACCTGTATCACTCCGTACATTGTTACACTGTAATTTTACACCGTAACAAGTTTTTTGTAGAACTTTCAACAAGGTACAAGGTAAAAACAAGGGATACAAAGATTCATAAAGTCCTTAGAGACAAGTCTTGCCACTAGGCAGCCATCTTTGGAACAGCTCCAAGCAGTTATTTCAGGCTAACGAGACCAAGCTTTTATCTGAGTGATTGGGTGGTTTACACATTTTTATATCTCTATTACTTATATGCACTGCTTCATGACAGCATGCTCGCATCAGTGCTGCAATATGATTGGCTGATAGTTTCCCACTTTAGTTGTTAAAACAGCGATGACTGGCTTATAACGCCTCTGACTGCACTTATTCAAAGTACTGAGCTGGTAGCTGTGTTACAGTGATGGTAAAGCTGAGAGCTGATGACAGACATGACTTTGCCATGATTTGCTTCATGTCTTTTGTATTTGTCACAAAGCATTTAGGGTCACAGCTGCATGCCAAATATGGGAAATGTCTGTGTTTGGGCATTAAAAGGTTCATTTACAAAGAACAGCATCTAAATCATCCATGTATGGTAACACCTGTTGCCGTCCACATGAAATAATTAACAAATGTAGGGGACGTAGTGATTATTGAAGCTGTGCTACGTAACACCCCTATCAATAGTACTAAAAACTCTGAACAAACAAGATTTGGACACTGGAGATCAAAAACAGAGAACAACCTGCAATTTCCTAAATGTCAAGGTCACCACTTAGTCACATTTGGAAATATCCAAACAGGAGTTAAAGAGCAACATTTTAAGGATATTTCATGAGTTACATCTATTCTGAAGCAGAATATAAAAAACTTAAATGAGATATTAGAAAAAGAACACTGATGAAAATACACTTTCATATAGCTCCCAGTTATCTGTGTTAATCTGGCACTTGGTGCTAATTTCCTTAATTATCTGACAAACCCTATTTTACTGTCAGTCTAATGTTCCAGTTTTCACTGACTCTGCAAGATGGTGACTGAAACACTCCAGCAGCAGGTTGTCCAGATGAGGGCCAAAGGGACGACCCTGTCAGCCATAGCAAGAGAAGCTGGTCGCTCCAAATCTGTGATTTCTACAATATTTCTTCTTTACAATGTCACAAACTCATTCAAGTCCCCCAAGAAGGCTGGTCGTCCATGAAAGACAAATGCCAGAGAGGACAGGATAATGTGGAGGATGTCAATACGCAATCGGTTCAACACTGCAGCTGGATTTGCTGCCAGTTCAGCGCTGAACAGGATAAGGATCTGTCTTGTCATACAGTGTCTAGACATTGTCTCGATTTCTGCAGCATTTGGACTGAAAGCCCACTCTACAGTGACCAAACCTCTCATTAGCAGACAGAATCGAAAGGCTACACTAACCTTTGCTGAGGAGGATGTCGTGTGGACAGACAAGAACTGGTCCCAAGTTCACTTTAGAAAATTAGGATATCCCCTCAATTAGAAGTGGCCATGTTAAAACTTTAGAGCTGGTCACCAGTTACAAGTACCTGGAATTAACTATTGATGAGGACCTTTGTCTCAAAGTCCATGTCAAAGACTGTTCATACTCATACTGTAGTATGAACAGAAGTGCATCTGTGATACGCTTAGCGGTTTGTCCACATAGAAGTGGAAAATGTGAAATGGCCAACAAAGTTCCTCACCTGCTCTGGTTGAAAAACACAGATTGGCCAAAACCTCCATTTTAGAGCTAGATCTTCTAAAGCCTGAAAACAGAGCCAAGAGAGAGTGCAGAAGTCTAGTTTTCCCTCAGATCACTTGAATTGCAATATACAATTCCACTACACACGGACTTTAACATGGACCTCTGTGAACTCTGCCATTTTGCACTCTGCAGTTTATATCTACCGTGATATATCCTTGTATCTACCTCACCGCCATATTGCACATACTTTTCATTTGTGTTGCACTAGTATGACATATTTGCACTAGTATGTTACTAAGCTGTGCTTTTTTTGTCTTTCTCTCTTTTTTATTTTTATTCTTACATTACGTGCTCTAGATTTGTATATATATTTATCCCTATTTCTTATTACATCATTGTTGCACTGCCTGCTCTACGTGTCTTTTTAATTGCCCCCTGGGGACAAATAAAGTTTTCTGAATCTGAATAATTGAAATGTGAGAGAGTGTTTGGAGTACTTGCTAACCTTATGACTTCCCTACAGAGCCTGTGGCACTACAAAAGATAGAAGTCTTCAAAAGCACCCCTCTAATATACAGTTTGATGTGTAAAAAGTACTAAATATCTAAAACAGCCTGTCAGTGTAGCTTTCCACAACTTCTACTCAAAGAGGAGGAAATAGTGCTTTTGTTGGGGACTATTTTCAGAAGCAGGTCAGTCCACATTCTGTGCTGGGGTTTTCTTAATGATACATGTTATGTTGTGTGTTTAGGTTTCTTTGCTCCTCTTCAGTCCTCCCTCTTCCTGTTAATCTCATTCCTTTTCTTTGTTTCTGTACCTGGCTGATGAGACGTGTGCAACTCATCTGACCTCACCAAGTGCTCTATAAATCCCCGCCTCTTCTTCCTCCAGATTGTTCTGTGACTTCTGTATTGTCATGGTGACTCTCTGGCATTGACACATGGACCAGCTGAGAATTATTCTCTCGTACTTCTTCATTGTAACTTATCCGATACACTGCTTCCATGTGCAGATCCGTCTGTGTGCCTTGTTATCTGCTATTGATTCACATCACCTTTGCTCCAGTGTTTCACATGCTCAAGCCTTCACTCCCACTCCGAACTCACAACCAGCCCACAGCCACCACTGCTCCCTTTCAAGGACTGTTTTGTTTTTTTCTGTGTCTGCGTCTGGGTCCAAAAATAACCTAAACCTCACAATACGAAGAAGATAGACTATTCTAATCTTATCCTTTAATGTTTAGTATGATGTGTTGCAGGTTGACTCTATTTATATCACTTTAAAGGAACACACAGTGACTCTTTCACGAAGTTATAATTATACGATTGCATGAATTATTGTCAGAGTGACATTGCTACCAAGACAGATACTGTTTAAAGGGACGCAGTCCTGATCTGTTCACTAATGACTATGAACATGATGTTCACAGCAGTGGACTACAGTAAAAAGCAACAGCCATCAGTGTGCAGAAACATATGGTCAAAACACTGAATCAGTTTTCTGTTTACATGTGAGAGTGTGTATTTGTATTACCTGCAGTGGTGTCGGCTGCTGGTCCACTGGGGCGATGAGGACCACCAGCTCATGGTCGATGCTCAGGTAGCCAAAGACGTCGCACTGTGGCACTGAAACGTGAAGCCGCAGGGTTTGAAGGACGTCGTGGACCATCACCGGCTTGTTCTTATTCAGCTGCACATACGGGCCCAGAGGACAGAGACACATGGTTTCATGAATGTTGCTGTCCAACTCTTCAGCAAAACTGCAGTGACATTTTAATATGACAATGAAAACAGTGTATGTCCAGTGCATTTTATTAAAGGGTCAAATCACTAAGGTGTGTAAGTGTAGAACAGCTCTTCACAATAACCACCAGGAAACAGCTTTCTAAGAGTTGAAGTGCCAGCTTTTATTCAGATAAATTCCCTACTTTCGTCTGAGAGAACAGTTGGAAACATTTTGTGTTCTGAAAACAATTGGGGTCACGAGAGTCGATACTTTAGTATCAAGTCAAGATCAAAACTCTGAAAATGTGACAGTGTTGTTTTTTTTTTTGCTGTGGTACTGATGGTACTGAAAGTATTGGTGGTGTCATAGACCAGATGCTTGAGAATGTGATTTCTTCAGAATGGGGTCGGTGAGTATAGGTTGATGTATTTAGCACTTGAGGCAATGATCAGAGACCAGTTATCAACAACTAAAAGCCAGAATGTAGAGGAACGGAGGAAACGTCTCATCTCTTACAGATAGTGTCTCTGCTGTTCTTCTCACCATTAGTCTTTAGTCAATAATGAAATGAGGATGATCATAAACTGAGCTGGACTGTGAATGACAGAAATGGGCATCCACTGATATATTTAACTGAAGAGTTCCGATATGTGGGCTGGAACTCCAATGAGCAGCAAACATGACCAAAATCTCCACAGTGATTAGATGGCAACTACCCTGGCTACACACATCACAGTCTCTGTCCACAGCTCGGAGCTTTTCAGAGGTATTTTTTTGTTTGTTTTTCAATTCTTTATCTTTATTATATACATTGGCATATACATTCTATACAAGATATGTGACTCCAGCATATGTAAATGAATTTACACACAATACAGCAGTAATTAGGAGAGATACACATACAGATACACTACATTGTTAAAGCAGCAAGTCAAACAAGTAGTACATATTCTCATAGAATCTATGAAAGTAGTGCAGAGATGTCAGTGTGCTGAAATAACTATTAGAGCTCCTTTGAGCAGTTACAGTGAAAGCAGCCACACACACGTCTCTGTTCTCTTGAAATAGGGAGCAAACACAAATTGGCTTGACTATTGTATTTTTTTGCAGCTTTGGTGACCACAGGCACAACCAGAAACACCTTACACCAGGGCTATTCAATTAACAATTGACTCGGGTCGGATTTTCAGACTAAGGACATGAGCTGGGCCAGACGTCTTTAGCAGACAGTGAGCAAAGTTAACCTTTTAAAATAAACACAAATAGATAACAAACACACTGGATGTTTATTAACGTATTGCCACATCCAAAAGGACATAAACACAATAGAAGAGCAGTACTTAAACGAAACCTGTGCTGAAATACTGCTTCTTTAAATTTCAAACACACAACTTCAACACATTTTGATAGGTAAATATAAGCACAGGTTAAGGTGCATATGAACATAAAAACTAAGTGCCGATTAGAAACACCATCTTTTGTTTTGGTCACATCTCAAAGTGCATTAAAAAGTAACTTGCTTAACAGTAACTTTTCAGAACTTGAGACATTTTTCTTATTTTGAAATAACAAAAAACAGTTTGTCCCTGTCTATATTTGGTCTCATCTGAGACAGTCACATCTTCAGTGCATATAATCAAAAAAATAAACAGTAGGCACAGTGGTAGTTACTATCCCTTTGGAACGAAGTAAAGCTGACATCAAAGTGCATAATAAAGTGCAACTAAGTGAAATAACTGTCAAAACAAAATGTCTTTCTTAAATATTAAACTTCTAATAAGTGAACAGAAAATAGTCACATAAATACAAAAAACTACCTTTAGTGTCTGCTACAGCACGCTGCTTTGTTGCACTTACCATAACATCTGTGGCGAGAACGTCAACCCTGCTAACGTTTGACGTGTCAGACAGGAGTGCCTGTTTGATAGCAGATGTCACGCTCGTCTTAACTTTATCGTCCGTTAAAACTTCCTCCACGACAGCCAACATGCAGTCCTTCACAGTTTCTGAGTCTGTGAACGGCCTCTTTTTCGTGGCCCTTTCCTGAGCTGTGTAAGTCCGCTTCATTGTAGTACAGCTCCGGTTGTAAGATGCAGTCAAACTCTGAATTATAGCCGCTCTCTCATGACATCCCTCGGGAAAGTTTGTCCGAAACGCGGCATGTTTTTCCAATGTGGTGTCTTCGGACATTATAATCTTTCAGCGCTGCAAAGCACTCGTTGCAGAGTAAACGCATTGGTTTGGCGTTCGGACTTGGTGGTAAATAAATAAATACTTGTCAGTCCACGCAGGATTGAACCGACGGTTTTCCTCGCCGATTTGTCGTTTCAGGATAGAAAAAGACATGCTGCTATTTTCGCCTGTATAGAACTGCTAATGTTAACTTTTCAAACGCGTCTCCTCAACACAATGCATTGTGGGTTAGTTGCTGGGTTACGGTAAGTGTTGCATTCAATGTTTGCAATAATGTTGGAATTTTTGTAAGAACTTGTCAGTGTTACTGAAAGATGTTTTTCTGTTTTTCTCGGACCCAAGTCCCAATCACTCGGCAGTTGCTTTAGGGCCACTCGAGGGTTGCTTTCGGCCGCATGTGGCCCGCAGGCCGCTAATTAAATAGGGCTGCCTTACTCACAGTGTTGATTCATGATTCAAGAGATTCAAGACCTTTATTTATCACAAACACAATTATACATAGTATAATGCGCAGTGAAATGTATTGTGCACCTATTCCATATATGTGTATCTATCTATCTATCTATCTATCTATCTATCTATCTATCTATCTATCTATCTATCTATCTATCTATCTATCTATCTATCTATCTATCTATCTATCTATCTATCTATCTATCTATCTATCTATCTATCTACAGCAGTGTGCATGCACAGAACATGGAGATACGGCTTACGATACATCCACAGCTGTCCAGTATGCGTCTGCATGCAGCATAATCAAAGCTTAAGAGGAAAACAGAATCAGAAGATGGACTCAGGTGGAGCTTCAGTAAAGGCACTGAGAACTCTGCAGTCATGGCCTCAGGGGTTTTTCTGGGAATATGAAGACTGAAAAAAGCCTGGAGGGAGTTTACATTCTGCAATGGTAAATATTTTATAGGCAGATTCTAATAATCGAATAAAAACAACGAGTTGTATTCCTCAGTGTTCAGTGAAAACCGTGCATCTACTAAATGTTTTAAAATAAAATTAAGGTTCTCTTCTTTGTCATGAGAGGAAACAGTCTTTTTAGTGGCCCATATAAATGCTTATAAAAAACGATTTCATTCTTTAAAAATGACATTGTCCAATGCCGAAACATAAAGTGAAAAACCAATGATCAGATGTTTTCTATCCAGACGGACATCTGACATTACTGTGAGCGTATTGCGTCACTTCCTGTTCTAGCTCTGTGTTGTATTCTTTCACTATCCTAGCTTATTCACATTATCTAATTTGATATTCATCAAATTTCTCTGTGTAACATGAATATTTTCAATTGTAACATACACTAGTTCTCTTCAAGCACCTATTACTCAGTCTTGTACTTAATCTGTTATCTCTGGTCTGCTAGCTTAGCAGTTAGCATGGCTTCTCTCCCGCTTCCTCTCTCTCCTGCTTGGCATGTCACATGTTCAGTTATTCCTCTGTCTCCTTTAACGATAATGGTACATGTACTAAATGTAGTTTTATTACATGTACCAGGCATATGGGCTCCGTAAAGTGTCTTGAGACAATCTGACCTGTAATTGGTGCTATATAAATAAAATCGAATTGAATTGAATTGATTTTTTGTAGCTCTGGAGGCGAGGCTCCGCACCATGGAAAGCAACCCGCTAGCAGTTAGCCATAGCCACTGTGGACCGCAATAGCATAGCTGCTAGTGTAGCTTCTGCTAGCCGTCCCCTGGCAGCTCTCGAGCAGCCAGGAAGTCAGGGAAGCTGAGTGACAGTTCGTGGGAAACGTAGTCCTAAGCTCAAGCCCTCTGTCCAAGTTAACCATCAACCACTTCACGTTTCTAATCGTTTTCTCCCACTCAGTGACCCACCCAGTGAGAAACCCACTCAGCTCCATAGCCAGAAATGTGAAGTTAGCAGCACCAGCAACCATTGTCAAATGCCTCCCAGTTACAGTTACTTTAGAATTTTCTGTAAGACCTGATGGACATTTAGACTTCTTCACTCCCATACATCTCTCTGAGCTCATTTCAGCTTCTTCATCTAAACCATCAACATGTGGCACGTTCCGTCACATGAAGACGACGGAACGTGCCACATCCTGCTGACCGCCGGAGCAACTAACCCCTACCACCCTCCAGGGGTGAGGACGTGGACCTCTGCTGCCCTCCAGAGTGAGGCCATGGACCCCCACCGCCCTCCAGAGTGAGAACGTGGACCCCCACCGCCCTCCAGAGTGAGAACGTGGACTCCTGCCGCCCTCCAGAGTGAGCTGCGTGGCCACCAAGATCAGCTACAAATCGAGTGACAGATATATGAAGCAGCTGTTGACTTGCTGGCATGGGTCGATGGACTGATAGACAATTTGACGGAGCAATCTGCGTTTTTTATTCAGCAGCCTCCGCAGCCGGATATGAGCAGTTGCTCTCCGGCTGATGTTGTTTTTGGTTCCGTGGGGGCTGGCCAGAACCCCTCAGTATCACGTGAACCTGTCTCCAAGGGGGTCGACGACAACGCCTCATCTGTCCCGGAGGAGCTCCGAGCTGAGTCCTCATCAGTCCCCGAAGGTGTCAATGCCGCCTCGCCTATGCTGGAGGAACAGAGAGCCGAATCCGCCACCAGTCCTGAAGTGGTCCCGCCTGCCTGACTTGGCCCTGGGCCGTCCCCCGGAAGAACCCAGTCTGCCTGGCCTGCCTGCCTGCCTGCCAGTGTGATTGTGGACTTTTTTTTGGACCCCTGTGTGGGAGACCTGTTTTTGTTTTTTTTTTTTTTAGTCTCCATCATGTCCACTGTGTGATGATAATGCTGTCTTTCCTCCAGCTCACTGCTTCCAGCTGCACATTTCCACCAATCTACTCTGCATCACTCTTATTTTCCATGATATGTTCATCTACACACTGTTTGCATCTCACTACCAGCTATATATGTAGTATATTTAATGCCAGAGTCGTACACCATGCTCGGGTCACGGGGACCTTCTTTTTGTGTTTGTTATGACACTGTTTGTTACATTTATATGTGATATTGAAAATAAAGCACCTGAACACATTTCAGATACAGCCCAAAAATATATGAATCAGATAGTGTCACATATATTATTTAGAACAGCAGGCAGGCTGGGAAGAAAACAGGATCCTGAGGTTAAAAAAATTCAATGCACGCAACATACAACCTGAAAAGGATCAAGATCACTGCATCACAGCTGAAGATACTGTCTTCTGATTCCAGCACTCCTCTACCACCTGCATTACCCACAACACTGCCCGACTGGGGGTAGTTCAGTTAGAGATTTGGGTGTTACCTTGGAGCAGAGTTGGACAGTGGTTTACAGAGGTCTGGTAAACTCACTTCATTGTAACTCCACATCAACAGATTTCTGCTTTTCTATCTTCAGACCAAAGCATAGATTGTATAGAAAACACTGATTTAGGCTCTGGGTGAAAATAAAGCCCACACAGAAAGTGCTATAAACCCACATTAGATCCACTGCTTGTTCATTACATTGGGTTTCAGAAGATCAAGATGGCAAGAGTCAAATGCAAAACTGAGACTTAAAAACGGCAGTCCAATCAATGGAGCTAACCAACGCCAACACAAACGGCATCACTTGAAGACTCTCAAGGGTTGACACTACTTTATACAACACCCAAAAACACTCGCTGATGTGGACAATTGGTGGAATTTGCCTTTAAGAACAAAGTTTTACTTTCTGTATGAAGAAAGAGTAAATGAAAGGTAAATAGAATAGAACAGAATAGAATAGAAATACTTTACTAATCTCTGAGGGGAAGTTTGTTTATGGATGCAATGGATGAAGGGGAGTCATAAAAGCAGCCTGTTGCGTATCACACTGAGAGGTTCTGTCTGCAGGCTAACTTCAGTTCCATTCAATTTCATTTTGTTTGTATATCGCCAATTACAATTCAGATTGTCTCAAGATGCTATACAGAACCCATATGACTTGAACGGACTTACAAGTCAGTGCTTTAGCTCAGTAACGCAGTTATATTGTCATGTATCTGAACAGCTGCAGATCAGATCAGCTCTGCTTGTGTTTGGTATTAAAAGGCTTAATGCTGAGTCTTGCTATGAAGTGCTTGTGCCAGGGATTACAGTCAAGTTGACTAACAGCCAAAGGAGGCTTTGTTGTATAATTAAGCTGATCAGAATGAAATGCCATGGGACTTATTAGCTTCTAACATGTCAGTGTTTATGCCTCAGTGGGCGTCAAGCATTGCTGCTGTTCAAGTTAGGCCCACATCCAGAGAAGCTCATGGGAGCCATGTCAGAGGATGCTGCAGGTAAATATAAAAATAAATAGCCAATTTGGAATTGGTTTGTTATGAATATTAGGTCAGTAAATTTTTTGGGGGATATACCTTTGGAACTACAATTTAGTTGCAGCAAACAGTATGCTGGGATACATGAGTTGTAGAAGAAGGAGACTTTAATGTACTGTGTAGCATGTTATTTGTCTGGTGATCTCCATCCTTTTTTATCCCTTTATCGTATCGCGAATACTTGTCTTTGTGTGTCTGGTCAACAACATAACATGCAAACTTAAGGAAAAAAAAGGCTGAGGAACCGTGCCTCATTTCAGTTAAATAACACTACCTGCACATTGAATTACCAGCACTTGTGATGTAAGAAAATTCCTATTTACAAAGCTTGACACTTTCCTTACACATTTAGTTCCTTTTTCTAAAAGTGAAGAAATGTCGGAGTGGTTAAGATGTAATGTAATGTAATAATGTAAGAGCGAAAAAAATAAACAAAAGCCTGTATTTTACTCCCTTCAAAACCTACAAAAGCACATTCCACTATCACTTGAAAATCTGTCACTTCTCACATGTTTTTGATGATTACACTGGTGGAAGTACCAATACAACAATGTAAAAATAGTCTATTACAAATAAAAGTACAAAAATGTTACTTAAATTAATCTGGTAAGCTCACCTGCTGGAAGTAAAGAGAAGTGCACAATGCTACTTGCCATTAGTTTCCTGACCAACCCTGTCTCCACGTCAGGGATAATTTAAAAAAAAAAAAAAAAAAAAGTAATTTACAGATACTGCTGTTGTTTCACAAGTGTAAATGCATGCATACTCCTGGAGACGCTCATATGGATTCTGTTGCTGTCTGACACTGCATTCATCTCAGATGAAAGGACTCTCAAACAGCATCAACAAGCTAAACTTAAAGTTTAATGTCACAATTCTTTCCTGGCTAGACTCATTAATCTGACGTGTCACAGACCCTGTCTACATCACAGTAGAGTTTGATGGACATTTCAGTTTATAATGATGGTAAATTGTAGGGTAAAGTGAATTACAGAGGTAGGTTGTGATTTGTTAAGGTCCAAGAATGCCAATGTGTGTTGTGCAGAAAGGTTACCATTATAGTCTTTCAGACATGAAGGCAACATGTTCAGTTGCTGTCAGATTAATGGACAGGAGGACATGCCTGAAAGGAGGTTTAGTTGTGCTGAGAACACCAAAAATAATAGTTTTTTAAAAATAACACTCATTTGTTGCAAAACTGTTTTCATTCAGTTCTGTTTTCTCTCCTTCTTCGCCATGGTATGTGGTATTCTGTATTCCTTCCCAGCAGTAGACTTGGGTGGGAAATTAAGAGTGCAGAACATGGACTACTTCTTTGACTTTGTTTGCACTTGAGTAAAACACTATACATGCAGTAACAGCCTTTTCCTTTTGTATGAGAGCCGGTAGTCTTTGAATGTATAGCTCCCCCACGTGGCCAGCACGTGTAATTACATCTAGTACAACCACCTGCATTCCAGCTACACTAATGAAAACACATTAACATGGCCACTCTACTAAAAATACATACATTAATAATGCTGTTTTCAGTTCTAAAAAAAAATTATTGAATACCTACTGAAACTGCACTACCTTGAATTTAGGCTGCTTCAAATAATTATTCTGTAACTTCCATTTAGTTTGAATGTTACCTCAACATTGGTTAAAGACTGCAATACCTTCAATAACCTCTTCATCGGCACATGAATGATTCATTACTATACTGTGAGAAGAAGCTTTGTCACATAAAACAGCAGAATTTTGACTGATCCATACCTTAGAGAATGTGTTCATCTGTTCTTTGTTCCAGAGGATCTGCAGCATGCTGGCACATATGGGACAGCAGGCTCCTGAAAACAGACCTGAGGTCAGGGCTCATTATCATGCAGTTTCCAGAGATGAACACAGAGCTACATGTCATATACACGACACAGCTTTACCCCGTGTGTTGACTACAGTTTATCCGGTGTAGCTGCAACTTCTATCTATGGCATTGCTCCACTCACCGGGTGGGGTGACAGGACGGCAGCCTGGAGTGGAGAGAGCTGGACAGGGAACCAGACTGCAGGCTGAGTCAGGAGCCCCATCAGACACGGCCCCCACGGCATGGCAGGGGCCCCTGTAGTCCACAGCCACCCGGTCAGAGAAGGCGTCGCACACTGTGTTGTAGGTCTCACCATTGTGTCCACAGACTTGCTGCGGCTTCCTGCAGGCATCCTGAGGACAGAGCGCACCATGCACTGTACACTGTATACTGTACACCTGGAATACATGTGACATGTAGCTACACTGGTTTATTTGGTTCTTTTTCACCTGCATATACAGTAACAAACCAAGACCAAACCAAGTTTTAGAAATGTTTGCACATAAAAACGAATAAATAGAACATCCATTGTGACATGTCTTGCCCTGGTGGCTGGAGAGGAATGTTGGCTGTGGAAACATTAGTATGCATCCTCTGGGGACAATGGTGATGCATGTTTAAAGGGGACTGAACTGACTTTACAGGTCAAAGCCAGTATACAGGAAATGGAATGTGAAACAGATGTCCTCTCTGGTCAAAAATGTTTTTTTTTTAATTTCCTAAAATATCTTTTAAAGTAAACTATTTAATTTGCGTTTAAAATAGAAAAGACAGTGAAAACCAAAGGTAGCACATGAAATATAAATCACTACTGCCAGGGGAGAGGGATGCTGCAGCAGCTTCATGTTTGTTTCTTTTTAGAAACGTCTGTGCTGCACTGTAGCCAACTGCTAACTGAAGATTTGCACACATACCCATGTACATTTAGCAAATCAGCATTCTCCAATCTCATGTAAAAATATTTAGTCCCCCTTCAAGCACAGTCAATCAGCAGTAGTGCTTTGGTGTTTGATATTTCTGACAGACCAAAGACTCACGACCTCAGCCTGCTCCTGATTCAGTAAAACCTCTCCTGCAAAAGACTTTGAGAGAGAAATATTGCTAGGGAGACTAAAAGTTGGCCTAGATCAGCAGGACATCGGAATCATACACTAGGTCAGAATATAAAGTAAAATATAGACTGCATGTAAGAGTTTTATTTCTAAATCAGATGGACACAGCCATGCAAACGCCTTATTTTGCTCTCTGTGCTCTCTATTTAAAAAAGTAGGATCAGACATAACATTGACTGTTAATGACATGAAACATTTATTTGAGAAAATATAGAGTACCAATCAAAATGTATTCAAGCTGCAGCAGATCATCAAGGACAGCACATTATTGTACAAGTTCACAGTTTGACTTCTGCTGCTGTATGAAGACACGAACTATCCTAGAAACATTTAACTGACATAAATACATAAATAATTGTAAACTGTCAGTTATTTATATTTGCAACATTTACATATATATATATATATATATATATATATATATATATAAAAAAAACTGAATATTTAGAATATCTAGACAATTATATTGCTGTGTGCATATATATATATATAACTGAGAGTATTTTTAAAATTCTGATCGAGATCTGCACTCTACTGAGTGCTTTTCAGCTTTACCAACAGTGAAAGTTGCACATTGTTTCGATATATCTTGTGACGCACAAGATATATCAAAAAACAGCAACTGCAAGGTCAGAATTCTTCATAATAAGTGTTTCTCAAGACCAACGCAGCTGTCTCTGAACCCTGCTGCTCCTGGTTTTGTGTGGAACCTACCTGGCAGTGGCCCATGTAGGCCAGGGTTTTCCCAGCTTGCTGCAGCTGGCACAGATTGGGGTGAACCAGGCCATCAGTGTCACAGGCGGGCTCCACACTGTTCTTATCGCAGGCTGCTGGCCGGCCAATACACTCATACTGCAGACAGTCTGACGAGTCACTCAGACATACACGATACTTTGGGATACATCTGACAACACACACAATGTTATTTATATAGTCACTGGCTGTACAACTGACATCAGAGGAGAACCTTCACACTGCACACAGCATCTATAAAACCTGATATTCACATGAGTATCACCTCACAATGTACATTCACACAGTCAAACAACAGAAATAACACGGGAGAATATTTTAGCAAAACGCTCCAATAAAAGAGCAAATCAACAAGCGCAAACTACTTCCCTCCAAACACACAGAAAACCCTGCTCTATTACCATAACAACCAGCAAGTCTCCGAGGCTCGGACCAATCAGGTGCTCGGCACATCCGAGCTCACTTGCTGCACTGTTTGGCCCCAGAATAACAGAAAATGGTTTCGAGCTGTGTAGGTACAAATACTTCCACATATTAGTGTGTACGTGCTCATTCTAGGACAAATGTTTTCTACATCAGAGGAAAAATCAATACTTTCCTTACTGGGAAAAATGATGGAAAACAACCTTTTAGTCTATAGTATATTTGCACACCAAAGTGGCTACAAAGTACAGCAACACAACACTGTGAAAGACACAATCACATACCACATTTAAAGTACCTACATACATACACATACATGGTACACATGTTCTGTTGATGCCACTGAAACATGTCATGTCCTACAGATGCTTCACATTCATCCTATAATAGGCTATTTTTAGGATAATTTAGCTGTTCAGATCTTATTGTAATCATTATAAAGACTAATTGCACATGCTGTATCTTGCTTTTTCAGAACAGTCTAGGCTTTCTAGCTCTTCCATCATTTGATGTGACAATACCTGCAGATATTCTATATTAACCTGAGGATAAAAAACCTGTTATGAAAATGTTATGCTTATACACATACTACACCATAAGAGGCTGGCGATGGAAATGTGTTTTCATAGTTGGTAGAGGAGATTGTGTGGAATCTGGTGATGAGATATTGTATGAAAAGTATGTACTTACTGTTACATGGAAATTATTATTTTATTGACTCACGTTTTCACAGACTGTAGCTTATTTGCAGAGACTGAGATTTGTGAATTTTGCAGAAATTGTTGTAGTTACAAGACCATTATATTCTTTGATGTACACAGACACATCCAGTCTAGTAGAATCTGCTATTTATTGTATTGTGTGGTAGACCTAATTCATGAGGCAGCAGGGACTTTGTCATTTGTAAAACTGAGAAGCAGTAGTGTGAAAAAAAGAGAAAAACGAGTATAGATATGGCTTTGCAGAAGTCTGATCTGTCTTCAAAATTTCATTACTTCTGTATGAACAAATATGTGATGAGCTGAATTACTAAGCTTTGGTTCTGCTCTTTCTAGTGCTATATTACAGTTTTTCTCAGTCACTTTGGTACATTTCTCAGATCAGAATTGAAATTCTCCAAACTACATGTTCAATCTTCACATCATTGTGTCACTTGTGCTCATCAAAAAAGCAGTTTCTCATTTCTTTCAGCAAGTTACAAATGCTTTGGTTCATCCATGCAAATGATTCTGTACAATTCTCTGCTGTTTCCTACATTATCAGCTGCTTATGTCATGTTGATCAGAATGTATTCTAATGGGTCTCTGTTGAATAGTCTGACCCTCCACAACATTTAGCCATTAGTTCATCACATCAGTCTTTACATGCAAAAAGGTTGAACAAGTTGTCAGAATATGTCAGGATATTTCTATACACTTCCATTAGACTTTTTTCTAAATCTGTCCTGAATTGGTAAATTGCTCCCTGGTGAATCTTGACTTTCTCTAATGAAGGGAAATGTGTGAAGGGTTAGAGTTTTCTGAAATCACTCAAAGATGCAAGAGAAGATATTTGTGGTGTGGATGAGAATTTGTGTCCCAACAGACAGGAACATGAGGAGGTGTAGGAAGACTGAACTGGAATTCCTACAGCACTGCATGGACAGTTTTCCCTAAAGAGATCATCCTATGTTCACATTTCTACTTTTGTTTATTGTTTTTTCTTTGTACTATGCAGCGCTGTTTTCCTTTCTGTATCACAATGATGTGGTCTGTCAACAAATTGCAATACAAACAGTAAAAGTATAAATGTGAATCTTGTCCAGTCTCTTGCAGTCAATCTTCCACATTCATTAAGGTGGAACGTACAATTTACAATAATTGTCATCAAAAGTTTATCCATAGTTTACATCAGAAAATCCTCCAGAGAACACAGTTATAATGACAACATGACTAAACAATCTGACTCTTATCCACACAATGACACCAGGACTGGTCATTCTGATCCACTGACATGTTCATTGACAGATATTTACTTTTGACAGATGAACTGAGGAGTCTGAGAAAGAGACTGGCTATTGCAGGTAATCCATGGTGTTTTTCTATTTGTACAAATAGTTTTGAGAAAAGCACTTACTGTTTTGCAAATGTCAAGGATGATTCGAGAAATGTACCAAAGCAACTAAGAAAAACTGTAACAAATGTAGATATAAATCTATGCAATGATGACTTCATGAGTTTTAAAAGTGAGTTAAATGGGTAAAGAGATGGACGGAGAGTTGTATACAATTTATCCAAGCGCTATGAAGCAATACCTTGATGAATGGGTATGTTCTATGTGCATCTTGTGCATATGCAAAAATGTGGCAATGCTCTGTTGTTGTGAGCTGAATTTATCAAGACAACAGGTTTATTATGTTGTATGATGTTATATTATTATGTTACATAATAAAGATCAGGAATATGACAACAATGTGTCATTTTTTGCTGCACACATATTTTAGCATTTTTCTATAATCCATCCATAATTGTTTCCTCAGTAAATTATCTTTTTAATTCTACTTCCCATTGATCTTTTCACACAGTTTGTTAATGAGACAAATAAAGCTCTCTCTTCAAGGAAACTTAGTAATACAGACCTGTTTCTAATATCAGCTTGTTTCATGAAGCAAGAAACTTTTTGTATCAGTGCTAAATATTTCAATACGTAATATTATATACACATACTGTATCAATATGACAGAATTAACAGAAATCTTAATCTGCCATTGGTATGTGAAATCATTTATATTTTGTCCAGAATCAAAAATAGACGAGTTTTTCTCAGATTTGTAATCCCGTCACACAGCAAACGCCTCCAAAGCAACATTCAGGAGGTCAGAGCTCATGGGTGGAGTGTGCTGGATGATAATCTGTGAATAAAGCCTGCTCTACACGATCACCTGAAACACCCTGGCTATCAATCAGGGAAGGTGGCGGGGGAAAGAAAAGAGAGTAAAATGGGAGGGAGAATCTTAATAATGAGTTTTCCTCAGTGTTAATGCGTTGGTGCTCAGCGCTGGCTGCAGCTACTCTGTTTTCTGAACCCACCTCTGGTTTCTCTGGCAGGGTTTGTTGGCGCATGGGTTACTCAGGCGGCACTGGCCAAAGACAAACTGATGGTCCTTGAATCCCATGCAGCGAGCCACACAGGCACTGGGATAAGTCCTCCCATTAGAGGCACATACTGGCACGAAGCGGTCTGGACAGCTGCAGGGAAGACCTGATGGGGAAGATGAGGAGAGACACAACTATTTATTATGAAGGAGGGAAACATTCACTCCATCCTTACCGGATGACTTTGGATCACTGAAAGTTCTAATGTGCAGTGTAGCAGTTGCCACAGAAGCTACAAAATGTAACCTTCAGGTTTACTGGAAAATGACTTACTTAGCTTGTCTTTTCAAAGCTCTGTAGCCTTGCAGTTCCTGAATCTGTCTTCATTTTAGATTAACAGCAAGTTTTCAGAGATGATGAGAGGTTGGCCAGATGCCGCTGATTTGCAAAAAGTAGCCAAGACCTCAACTTTATGCAAATGACTAGCAAGCAGCATCCTCTGTCTAAAAACACATTGCAGCACTACCACAATGCACTACATGGTCTTTTACATGGACAATAAATATAAAGCACGGAAGTGACAGACCCAGTGAACTTGCTTATGGAGTATCATAACCATGAATGCAAAGTAGAGTTACATCGCACTTTCATCTTAGGCAGCTGCTGGCATTGCCATGCAGACCCTCACAGATGCAGAAAGGCCAGTGTTACATTTTCCATGCGACATAAACTTTCCAAGTCCATGAGAGTTTCCCTAAACTTCTCAGCTTACGCAGCCAGCTCAAAATTTGTAGGGCCCATGCATGGAAGTTCATGCACGGTGTATGCAGAAGCTGAACTAACTGTGTACAGAATAGAGTCCTCCAATAGGACTGGAGAGTAGTGTAATAAAAACTATGCATCTGTGGTGTCCACTGCAGTCAGCATGGAGTATAATCAAAGCTTAACACTAGCCACAGATTCCACCATTCTCCTAGTTGCTGTAGTCTACTCTGTCTCCGTTGCTATGGCAGCTCTACTCTTCCACTCTGACAAACCAATCATTGCCAGATAACACAATACATAATACATAATACCAGTGGAACACGGCAGATTTAAAACTCTGTATACTGTGAAATGCCACAAGACTCACCTGGTCCTGACAGACTCAATCAGCATTGTATTAATTTATTTGGCTTGAATGTTTGTTGAAAGCTGACTCACAGAAATAACAGCTCTTGAATAAGTCTATGCACCTTCCACCACACTTGATGAATGCTGTTGGCAGGACAGATACTTTTAGTCTTTGCTAATTAAGGGCAGAGAAAGTAAAACAAAATGACAGGTTATTGGTACATTTTTTGTTTGCACTTCTTTCCTTTTGCCATTTCTTTTCTGGTGCCCCTTATCTTTAACTTACAAGCCTTGAATTTAATTTCAAAATATATACAATGGGAAAAAAAGGGTCAAGTTACTGACATTTATATATGGTCAGGCTTTGATGAGGACACATCAGAGTAGTAATGTAGATTATTTAATGTGTGCACACTATGATATGTGTCTACAAGGCAACCTTATATTCTCGAGACTCTTTGCTGTTAGCCAATCTAACGTGGAACAGCCAAACTCTGTTCGAACCATAAAGACATAAGACAAACCAGTAAAGTGTCGATGGTCATCATCTGAGTTGCTGAAGCCGAAACATTCTCTAGTGGAGCAGATGGTGTCACCAGCAAAGCAGGAGCAGCTGTGACAGTTGATCCTGAAAGATGTCCCATGGCCTGAAAACACACCGCAAGACAATACGAGAGGACGTGAACAAAATGTTGAACTAAGTGTACAAGATGTCACAGTCCATCTTCCCAAAACATCACTTTCAGCAAAGACAGATGACAAAAAAGCCTTCATTGTAGAACAGAGAATAGGGTCGGTAAAGAAGACTGATTTTATTCAGTGGGTTCAGCCGATCAGCCCCAAGTTGATACTAACAAGACCAAGGCAGTCATACAAATACTGTAAAGTTCATCTCAGCAGCAAACTGCAATTGATTAACAAAACCTTTAGTCTCTGCATCGACCATCCTGTAAAACATCTTAACATTATACTGTTAATCTGACTGTCATTGCATTGCAGGACTTTATAGATGAGGAGTGCAACATTTGTCAACTTTTAAACTGATTGCTTTGTGTCATTCAAAGACAGGGGATGTGTGAAATGGGTTTTATTCAGAGACAAAGTAAATAATTCAAACATTGTCTCTAACAAGTCAAACTAGTCAGCACAGAAAGTTAGGGATGAGACCACGCATCATGGTAATTTTTCTTGTGTTTTCACAAATCCCCAAATAGCTCCTTTTTGTAGTCAAGAACTGCTACTTTTGAGTGAAGCTCGGGATTGCTATGAAGTTTTTTAAGTATTGATTCCTCGGCCGTCAAGGCTGGCAAGCACACCACCTGTAAAGGTCAACATATCGTATTCTGGTGCATTCCTGCCTGTCAATGTGACTGAATTCATTCAAGGTTAATTTTTGTGTTGAAAGTAATGCAAAAATGTTAGTAGGTCTGGCGTAGTAGGATTAATGGAAAGGGACCCACTGTGTTTTAACTGCTAAATTGTGCTAGAATTGTTTTCCATGCTGCTAAGGCTGCATGGAAAACAATTAACCCCTCCTGACTCATGGTACGTTAAGGTACAGTATGTTTATGGACCAGTCATGCTTAGTATCATGTGTAATCAATCCCCAAAGGCCTATTCTGACCAAAGAAAACCCCCAAACACTTTTTGTTTTCTTCTTTAGATAACATTTGTTTTTCTATTCTTCTCACACATCTTTAGGTACAATTTCTACTCATATGCAATGTTTGTATTAAATTTTTATTGCATTTTTTTAAACTATCCTTGTCTGAATACCTGTGGAGTGTCTATGTCTGTTGGTGTATGTACAGTAGTATTTCGCATCATTAATGAGGCAATACTTTTTGTTCGATGGTGTGCAGTTGTAGACAGTTGATGGAATTTGAACATTCGGGTGCAGATGATGGAGCTGGATGTGCTACTCTTATTTGACTTTTTGGTTGTTATTTCTGTAAAGAATGATTATTAATTTATTCATTCCTACCAAACAAGTGATTTATTAGTCCCATTACTGCTGTGCTTGCCATGCTTCTTTTCTGTCACATTAAAAATTCATCAATTTGAAATTGTGGATAAGCCTCGGGAACATTTGCATCCAGAGAAAGTCATCCTTCCTAACATTTCTCAGTTTCCACCAGAGAAAGTTTACTTTTTAAAAACTTCAATTTCTCATTTAGATGATTTCATAATGAAAAGCCTGGGTTTGCTTGCACTAACTGAAACCAGACAATAAGTAACAAAGAGAAAAACTAATTCATTAGGCTAATGGAATTTAAATAAGGACCGTGTCTCTTAGTCTCTCAGGAGACACACACCAAACAATTATGCACTTATTGCTAACATGGTTAATAATGAAGGTGTTTTAATATTTAGTGAAGAAATGATGCTGTGTGACTCCTATACACATTGTTTTCATTTGTTTGTCAGCTTACAATGCATAGTAAATCAAAACTTTAAGGCAGCCAAAATCCCATTTGGCCACAAAAAAACAGCATTGTTTTACAGATTAGTTTTCAGTTTGAGTAGTGAAAATTAAAACTACAAATACAGCTACAGTCATGTACATCAGTTGTTATGGTGAGCTTTCTGGGCATTATCAAAATTACAAAAGGCATGTTTTTAAATTCCTAAAGTTTAGACACAGACAAGTTAGCTGTTTCCCCTGAATCCACTCTTTATGCAAAGTTAAGCCAACCATATGCATATTTACACAAAAGCCAAACTACGGCATCAAGGTGATTCTTCAATCTTAAATTAAATACTGTCACATGCAGTAAAACCAAGGGTACAATTCAGTGTGTATGTAGATATGTCTATAAGAGTGCTAGTTAAGTGGAACCTGTGCTGTGCTCTAATAAGTCCCATTTCACTGTTACTCAAGAGCAACCTACAGGGATTTGTCAGCCTATGAAAGCCTCACAGAGCATACTGCTGGTTTTAGCTGCAGCTATTACTAGTTACAGACACTGTTGGTAAATATCAATCTCCTGATGTACATTTTGAAATTCAGTACCTAATCTGAAAACAATTCATTCATATTGTCTTTACACTGATTTCAAGCATAAATGAATTGCTGTGATGTGTCATGTAAGTGTTTGGGCAAAGGAAGCTGATGATTGGTAAAAGTTCGGGTTTATAAATGACACTGTCATGATCCCTGCCTGGCCCCCCTTCCTGCCTTCCTCTCCTCTCTCTACCTCCTTTTCTCCTCCTCACTTCTCTCTTCTTCTCTTCTCCTCCTCTCCCTAATTTCTAGCTGCTCGTCTCATCCTCGGCCTTGGCACCTCCCCCCTCTGGCTACGCTCCTGGCTGCCGAGAATCAGTGGGGGGCATTGATTACAGCTGCAGAGGGAGCGCAGCTGTGGTTCATCACGGCGCCCATAAATCCCGCCTCTGCTCTAGAGGTGGGCGGATCCTCTGCCGTGATGAGTGGCAGCTGCGCTCCCTCCGCAGCTGTAATCAATGCCCAGTCTGCTCTCCAGTCTCCACTAGATCCTAGCGTCAGTCACGATGCCATCTGGTCTGGTTTTGGTGGCACACTGTTTGCACATTCTCTGGGTGATCAGTGTTTTAATCCTTTTTTGTTCCGCCCGCAATTTCTGCCTGGCCGCACTGCCTGCTTTCTGCCTCAGCCCTGCCGATCCAGCCGTCAGCTGGAATTCGGTTTTCTGCTCCGCCTCTGGAAGAGGTCTCGGACCCCCTTGTCGACTCTGTTCTGCCCGGCTGATCTGCCAGGTGATCCGGACCCGTGTTCCCGCCTCACGGTGCGGCTCCCAGACCGCCGGGTTCTGAGCCTGGCCGACTCCACTCCATTAGGATTTTGATTCTTGTGAGTCAGCCGTTTTGTTAAATGCTAATCACCCTCAGTTTAAGTTTAAGCCTGATTCCTTGGTTCAATTAGTCTGGCTTCTAGTTTGTGGTTTAGTCGTTGCTTTAGTGTACAGAGTTTAGTTTGGTTTTACTCTCTGTAGCTTCGTTGTGTTATAAATAAACGCTGCTGAATCTGACCTGTCTCCCTCTGCTGTCTGTTTGCCTGCTCTCTGGGTTCTAAACTTCCTGGTCCGTGACAGACATATTCTTACATATTCTTTGAGGCTCGATCACAGGCTTTCAAGCTTTAAACTTTCTCCTTTCTCTTAAGTTTGGCATTGAGAATTTCTGTCTGGATGAGTCATGGAGAGTGAAAGTTGCATTCAACAGACTGATTAAAGTTAAGATTGATTTTTAAAAAATGCTTGCAGAAACAGCTCAATAAACTGAATATGTGAACCACATTCTAAACCTACAGGTAGCTGGCAGAGGCTAGAGATTGCACACTTGAAAAGACCAATAATACAATTTGTTGCATAAACAAATTTAGTTTTCTGCCAATTTTTGATTACCGGAACAAACACAATCACAAAAGCAAAACTGTAATAACTATGTGTTTTGAATTTAAAGCAGTCTCTCATTTGTGTTTGTCTGGTTTGTTTTCCACAGCAGCTGAGACTGAAAGCTGAATGCAACAAAATCAGAGCTGAAATGACTCAAACTGCTGACCATAATATAACCAAAACCTTTACTTAATGTGGGAAAAGTTCTGACTTTTGGTGTTTAACAATGAGGGCATCACAGAAAGGAAAATGAATTGAGAGCACACATGTAGGGGCAAGTGGGCCTGTGGACCACCCATTTATAAAAATTAGGAATGGAAATGTTTAACAATCTGCTAAATCGATTGTTGGTTACAATAACAACTCAGAATAATAATAATATTTAATCCTCAAAGTAAATCAAATACAGAGGACATTTTTCCATATGTTGATAAAGCCATTTTTACCCACTGACACTTACTGTTCATCACAAAATCGACTCGCATTAGAAATTTCAGAAGCAGATACAGTCAACATGAAGCATTTTGAACTATATGTTACAAATAACTGATAATTAAATGCAATAACTAGCCTGGTCCAATGCTTACCCAAGAAAAATAGTTTTGCAATCATTTCCCATGAGCAAAGTGTCATGTGGCTGTAGGTTTGCTGTTTAGACCACGATGAGACTATCACCTGCCCACAGTCACTGACCTGAAGCAACTAAACACAACAGAATTCTGCTAACCCCCCACCAACAATGCTCAAGACAAAAAACACCTCACCAATTCCCAAAAACCAAATTTATGAATTTGGTTTTGAACATTTCCAGCAGTTTTTGCAGCAACATAAAACTGTCCGTAGTCTGAGTGACCGCTATCTCAGGCTGTTACAGCATTAGACACAGGAAACAAGTTGCTGTCTTCAGCCTTATTGAACAGTAAGAGGCTCCACCTGGTAGTACAACCGCTACCTAAGCTAATTTAGATGCTGTAGATGAATCACAGTTGTCCAAATTGAATTCTCCTCTCCACAGCAACTGATTAGTCTAAACATTTATTTCATGCAGAGATGTTATGTCTCCAGTGGAGGCCTAAGCTTTTTATTGCTGTGATTTTCATCATCCACTACCAGATTAGTTCCTGAACGAAGTTCATAAGATTTAACACTTCAGTCCCACCAGTTGGTGCTGCTACAATACAGGATTACAATCTTGTTGTAAACAACATGCTAGACATAAAAAAAATTTAGACTGTCATGTCTGTTAAACCCATTTCAGATACATGACATTGCTGTTTCATCAATCTGTTACAGTGATGGCATTCTGTCCTTCTGACATAGATCCTAATGCAGTTGATGCTGTAATATGAACATATTATGGCAGCTGTGAAGGAGCTTGGGATTTAAGTATGTAACAAATAATTTAAGTGCAGCTGATAAACTGTGACCGTGGGACAGCTCACCTATCTAAGGTAAAGACAAGTACACAGTGTGGCTTCTTGTTCGATCTTGATCTATGTCAGCGACAATTTGTAATTATAGGTAAATAATGAAGGTAATGCTGCTGGTCGACATTCACAAATGCCTGCACCTCTCTTACTTTCATATGTTCATATAGATCCTGCTTTTTGTTTCAATAAACTCAAACAGCTGTAAACAACTACCTGCTACTGTGAAGGTTTTGTCAAAAACTGAATTACATTTATTATTGATAAGTATCATTAGTCTGACTGTTCAGTCTTCATCACAGTAAAGATTTATGCTTATGGATATTTTACAGTTTGTAATAGTTGTGAAATTAAAGAGCAAAGTGAATGAAAAAAGGTTTTTGTCACTGTGGCAGCAAACTGTGTCTTTTGCTCTCAGTGATGTTTGGAACAAATATCAGCGCTGAAATGTGGTGGAAAAAGTTTGACCAAATAACTTTACAGTTCAAAGTCTTGCCACCTACATGCGCCTATCTGTTTATGTGATTGAATGCAGTTTAGACTTTTGCCAAATTTAAAGTGATACCAAAATGTGACTAGGTACAGTAAGATTGCCACTAGTTTAGACATGAAGTTGTCACATTCAGTTGCTGTTAGGTTAATGGAAAGGAACGTCTGGAACGCGCTAGAGGGACTAGCAGAAATACTGAAGAGAAAAAAATACATGAGGGGGATCTTACTCTTCCTCTGGCCTCCTACAATGCAGGGTTTGTTGGTGTCCACACAGGGCATCTCCACACAGTTCTCCAGGCGCCCACTGGGTCCACAGCTGCACACCTCGTAGCACCCAGCAGGACCAGTACGAGTCGGCACTTGGATACGAGCATCCTGCTGCACCAGAAACTCAGAGGCCTCGCCCAATTTACAGCCTGAAAACATATACACACTTCAGACTGTGGAACGCTTTAAAGCTGCTGAAAAGGGCAGATGGTCCTACCTGGCACACAAAGGTATGGCTGACAGTTGAGCTCGTCAAGGCAGCCCTTCCTGTTGACCTGGCACAAGTGGTTGCTGGGACAGGGGTTAGGGTTACATGGATGGATGACCTCCTCAACAATGTTATTGCCGAGAGAACTGGGCACTGGACAGTGTGTGTTGGGGGGAAGGTGGAAAACATGATAGTTAGTGTGTCAGATATGAAAATACCTTCTGTTTATGATAGTATGTACATGTACACAACGTTTATGGCAATTCCATCCAGTAGGTATTTCACTACAAAAAGAAGTCAAAGAAAAGGCAATGAGATTCTTTCTCTGGACACCATACATTTTCTAAAAAGTCTGGATCATTGGGAACATCTAATCTGATGTGGATTGAGAGCCACAGAGAACATGAACATCCAGCTGTGGTTGTCTGAGATGAAGAGTATTTTCTCCTTCATCACTGTGAGGAAGAACACCACTGATGTTCCAGGAATAACAATAATGCTGCAGATTCAGCTCCTCTCTTCATAATACAACTTGTCTTATGACTGTTCAGTATTTACACTTCACTGTAAGCAACACATTATTGATTTTGTCCATTTATGACATGCGTTTACACATCTTTACTGCTGGCTAAAATGTGAGCCATAACTGCCTAAATAAAATAAAGTGAGTGCTGTGACTGTCTCTGATCCCATGTGATCTTCTGCCCTCTAGTGGTCACAGCATCTTGTTGGAATTTTTCATGTCTGCGTCTCTAAAATAATTAGTTTTTGTCAGTTGCTTTGGTACATTTCTCAGATCAGAATTGAAATTCTCAAGACTACATGTTCAATCTTCACATCATTGTGTCACTTGTGCTCATCAAAAAAGCAGTTTCTCATTTCTTTCAACAAGTTACAAATGCTTTGGTTCATCCATGCAAATGATTCTGTACAATTCTCTGCTGTTTCCTACATTATCAGCTGCTTATGTCATGTTGATCAGAATGTATTCTAATGGGTCTCTGTTGAATAGTCTGACCCTCCACAACATTTAGGCATTAGTTCATCACATCAGTCTTTACATGCAAATAGGTTGAACAAGTTGTCAGAATATGTCAAGGATATTTCTATACACTTCCTTTAGACTTTTTTCTAAATCTGTCCTGAATTGATAAATTGCTCCCTGGTGAATCTTGACTTTCTCTAATGAAGGGAAATGTGTGAAGGGTTAGAGTTTTCTGAAATCGCTCAAAGATGCAAGAGAAGATATTCATGATGTGGATGAGGAGGTGTAGGAAGTCTGCACTGGAATTCCTACAGCACTGCATCTACAGTTTTCCCTAAAGAGATCTTCCTATGTTCACATTTCTACTTTTGTTTTTTGTTTGTACTATGCAGCGCTGTTTTCCTTTCTGTATCACAATGATGTGGTCTGTCAACAAATTACAATACAAACAGCAAAAGCATAAATGTGAATCTTGTCCAGTCTCTTGCAATCAATCTTCCACATTCACTAAGGTGGAACCTACAGTTTACAATAATTGTCATCAAAACTTTATCCATAGTTTACATCAGAACATCCCTCCAGAGAACATTGTTATAATGACAACATGACTAAACAATCTGACTGTTTATCCACACAATGACACCAGGACTGGTCATTCTGATCCACTGACATGTTCATTGACAGATATTTACTTTTTAGAGATTTTAACTAAGGATTCTGAGCCAGAGACTGGCTTTTGCAGGTAATCCATGGTGTTTTACTGTTTGTATGGATTGTTTTGAGAAATGTACCAAAGCAACTGAGAAAAATTAATACTGATCTGCGCTGGAGGAAATATTCCAGGTTCTCCTGAGGAGTGTGTGCTGTACAGTGTGACTTACTGAGGTATCTGTGGAGTGGGATGCAGCGTTCAGGGTCATCGATGGGCGAAAGCAGCTCACAGATTCTCTCTGGTGTTTGTCCTTCGTGAAAACGTTTCTTGTCCCCACATTGGGTCAGAATGTCCACACAATCTGACCTGAGGACAGATGAAAGAAAACAGAACATTACATTAAGCTGCAACATATAAATTCTCCATCTGCAAATGTAGAATTTTTAAGGTAAAGACGGTTGTAAGCTGGAGCGGGTGCAGAGTGAGAGCCTCTGCCAACACACATAGCCTGTAGGTCAATACTTGAAATGGTGCAACGTCATTCAACACAAGTTGAGGTTGTATCTGACAAATGACTGAACAAGACCAAGTATAGCCTGAAGGGTGAAGTGCTGCAGTGCAGTGCTCACATGATAGTTTCCCTGTGACAACACAGACTGACAGGAACTTTGCACTTTGGAAAAAATCACTAGGAACATGCTGCATTTCATATTTGGAAAAAGCAATACTAGCACTTTGACTTTCAATTATTCGATTGAATTAAATTTTGTTAATATAGCACAGATATATGCCATATCAAAGCGCTTAGCGTAGTAAGCTACAGACCTTACAAATTTTTACTAGTCTACTACTTTACTAGTCCTGCAAGCAAGATCATGCCGAAAATTCTGTTCTGATGATTTCGTCACAAGAGTGTAAGACCCTAACAGGAGCCTTAGACGACCTACTTTTAAAGATAAAATGTTTTAAAATGTGTCGCTGTCACAGTCTGTATGTTAGGTTTTACAATGACATGTTCACTATTACATAATTTTATTTTTTAATAAATTCGTGACTGCTAAAGAGCAGCACTTGTGATTCATGCAGAGGAATTCAGTGTCTGAACTCTGGATCTGATTGGTGAAAATAAAATGAACCTTCTAAATGAAAGAAATTTCAAAAACACAAGAGGAAGAAGTGCTGTGTTTCATTCATGTCAGCTTAACATAGTGGAACACCTCACTTTTGTATTGTGAGGCATTTTGGGCAATTTGGAATTAATCAGATCTATCACTAAACAGGTAAACACGAATCAAGTCGTACATGTAGCGATGTCACTGTATTCACATCTACATTAGCCACACACTAAAACGGCTGGTTAGAAACCAGATGTTAATGTCGGTGGTAGACCTACTTGCATATGACACTCCCTCTGGACTTGCTGTGGCAGGGTTTGATCTGCAGGGAACAGGCCACGGCCTTCCACATGTCCGGCAGACACTTCCGTATGTCCAGCACAGGGATGTTCATGAACGGCATCTTGATCGTCCCATTGGACCACAGTTTGATGTCGTTCATGGCGCCCTGATCTGACTGGACATTACAGCTGCGGAACAAGTCTGTTGGCCTGTGAACAGACACACACACAAGGATGACTTCGGAGAAAGTAAAACTGAAATTTTAGATGATTTGATGAAAACAAGGAACAATCATGAGCTTGGCTGAACACACGGAGAATGCAGGCAGCTGTTTCCTCGGCAGGCCATACAGATGGAGCTAAGATCTGAATAATTTGAGAGTTGTTTTCCTCCTTCTCTGCATCACGATGTGTCTTTGATGTCTGACTCGTGGCTTGGGTCTCCAGTGAGTCAGCTAATTGGTGGTTTAAAATGGACAAGATTCCAGGGTGAAGTTCTGGGTGTGGTTCCAACATACTATTTGCGACTCAAAAGAGACTTGCTTTGTTTATCTTGATAGTGAATGTGCGTGTTTGTGTGTGTAGCTTTGAATCCTGAACTTTAGTCAACCCAAAGTGGTCAATGGTGGTTTTCCTCTCAAACCAGAAGTAAATGCAGCAACCAGCTGATTCATATTAAGAAAAACCCACCGAAGCTCTGTCCAGTGTTCAATAACAGAGAATGGCAGTCTGAGGACTTTAATCAGAGCTGCTGCAGTAAATATATTCAGCGTCTTTATCTTTTTCAGACGACACTCCCATGAAGAATTATTACTCTTACTAAGCCTCAGACAAAACAAAGAAAAACAACTTTTTCCTTTCTCTGAGGAAGCAATTTGATTACATCCATTTCCAATAAGGTGTGATTACCAACTTGCTGGAAACCTGTTTGTTTGAAAATCCATCTCAATAACTGCCACCTATTTTAGTGTCATCAAAGCTATTTCACTGATTTGCAGTAATAAGTGTGGATTGAGTTTGAAGTGTACAACCAATTTACAAATCCACTGTGACCGACAGCAATGCATGTCACAATCACACGAATATATTAACCTTGATTTCTAGTTTTCACATTTACCTGCACCAAGCTCACCTGGCCATGTCTGCAAGGGTCTGTGCAAAGCAGCCAAATGTAGGTGTGTGTGTGGGAACAAATGCATAAACAAACATGTATGAACATGTATGTATACGCTAACATATAAAGTAGAATAAACAGAACCAACAAAGTACGACTGTTTTAGGATCGAATTGGGATCTTCTAAAGAAGGAGTGAATTTCCAAGATATGTTTTAAGTATCCTCTGTGCTTGAATTGGATGATGTACTATTCTGCATGTATGAATGCCACAAAAATTATTTACTAGTATGGCTTTTCAAGATTGTGCATTGCAAAATCTCGAGCTATTATTGTACATGGTTATTGAGTACGGAAAAAACTATTCTGAGGGTCAATGAGGATTGATCTGATATTTCAAAAGTGGTTTGTGACTCCAGTCACTGAAGGCACTTATCAGATCCCTGTATTCAGCTTCATGTCCATTTCTGATACATGCCAGGATAGCAGTGTCATCAGAGTATTTCTGGATGTGGGAGGACTCAGTGCTGTGTTTCAGGTGTGATGTATACAGTGTGAACAGGAATGGAGCCAGGACTGTTCCTTGCGGAGCCCCAGTTGTATTGTATTGTATTTATAATCGCCCAAGGATCAATCCTAATAACCCTGTCTCCTAGAAATTATGCCTTCCATACTAGAGCTCAACTGATAATGAACTTTTTGAGGAGGCCGATATCCATTTTAGGGAGTAAAAAACTATGATATTGACATTTGTGCAGCCTTTCAGATGAAATGCTTTCACTTTCTCTGACTCAAGAATTTCAAGAGGACTGAGTATCTTCACAACCAGTAGATTTTAGACAGAAAGGTGAATATATAAAAAATTAGGGATGGTTAATGCGTTAACATGCCCAGCCCTACCACTAATATTAGTGGTTGGATATGATTTAAAAAATATTTAATTAATTACAGGCTTTGTAATTAATTGTGATTAATCGTATTTTTTGTCAAAGAGCAATATTTGACACAAAAAGCAAAGCTTTTCGTTTCAAAGAAGTTTTGATTGACAACTGAATAGATGACTAGACATATACATGAACTTAGACAGCAAAAATGTTTATGTTTCATTTATATTTAGCTGCATTTTTCATCCGTCTGCTATATTAACAGATTACTACAAACTCAAATTGCAATTATAGCGATTTTATTCAACATTTTAAGACTTTTTGTAAACTCAAGCACTTTCAAGGTCTTGGAAAGTGCTCTATTGTGGGCTGGCGACACCATTTGCCGGTACCAGGACTATTGTGGTTAACATATGGTGCGTCGCCCCGGAGCTCATTAGCATAAAGTACTTCCATTTATGCTAAGTAACGTTAACGGGGCATATTAACGTGTTGATGTGTTAATGTGACCAGCTCTAGTTTCTTTACAAAACTACTGCTTGAGTACAAATGAGAACCGGAATAGAAATGACTTCAAAAAGAATCTGTCAGTGCACGTACTTAACAAAATTGCAAAAACACATGAGACACAAAGTTCTAGGAGAAAAGAATCAGGAAGGCAGTGTTGCAGTCTGCTCACTCTGTGCTCTGGTCTGTCCACGGGGAACAGGTACAGACACTGTAGTTGCACACTCATTAATTTCAAGAGTAAATATCATCCAAATGCATCATTCCATAAGTCTATGAAATGCTAGACTGCTTTATTTTTGGTCAACCTGGGCCAACCTGGCTCCTCTGAAGAACTGGATACTGAGGAATCCTGCAATGGAACCAGTCCCTCAACTGGGACTCAGTTGCAATCATATGTGTCACGCATCCAAGAGGTAGAGAGTATAGAGTATCCAGTCACTGTCAGAGAATTATGCAGTGCCTAATAAAATTCTATACATTAGTGAAACAATGAAAGAAAAAAAAGTTTTAAAAAAAGACTTAATGAGTGTGAGTTAATTTCTGGGCCAGTCAAACAGACTGTGTCTAAAAAAACCATCCAGTTTAAGACACAGTACGCTTAATCACAGCACGAGGCACAAGGAGTTTAGGGATTTGTTTCTAATTTAAGGTTTAAGAACTTCAGTTTGTCTTACACCCACACTAGGGGTGACAGACATGTGAACACAGTTATTAGCTCCATGCTCCCTTGCCCTGAAGCACCACCTCCAGGTCAGTGTTTGTCTTCATGTGGGTCCTGGATACACAGCTCAGCGTTTGCATCCCCAAAGGGAAAACAGTGGCCCCCAAGGCTCCGAGCCCATCAAAGAAAACTCCAGCAGCCTTGCATGCAGTCTGTTTACCTGACTTTTAACTCCTACAATGCCACAGCAAGCCATCATGTTCCAAAACCATCACTTTACTTTATATTCTAATTCTCTGAAAAACCCCTAAGTCTTGGTTCCCACCTGACACCTGTCAGTTAACTTTTAGGGCATAGTTTAGATGTCACCAAGGGTTTTATGGATGCCATAGAGACTACATATCACGTTTTCTGGACATAGTCATTATGCTCACGGGTAATAAATTCTCTGCACAGAGACACATAAACCATAAACACCAACTGTTTCAACAAACTAGAATGTTTTTCATGACTGACAGACTTTACATTGTTTTCAAAAATCGAATTTCTTGTGCAAAACATGACCCTGGGTTTTGAAAACACTCCACAAGTTGCTGTGAGTTTTTCTTAACAGGTATTCAACAGACTGCTGTGTGTATCAGTGAAGCGTATTTGAGTTTATTTTGATGTGTGTATGTTAGTGTGACTGCTCAGTGCAGCCTTTGAAGCTGTTCCATTTGGCCTTTCGCCCCATCTGTAGATATTATATAAAACATGTTGTAGTGCTGATCATTCCAGGGTCACACTGGGTGCAATATGAATCCGTCTCTTGTCTTGGTCTTAGTCTCCCTGTTTCCTTCAGGCTCTACGTGATACATTTTCACACACGAAGAAAAGGTTAAGAAATGAGTGTGACAGTATGAATATGTTCACACAAACTAAACAAAAATGTTGGATGCTCTCTTGGGCTGAAAATTGCAGGGGGAGACAAAAGTCATAAACAGGTAAATGTTACTTTTTAAAATTTAAAATATTGCATGTGCATTTAAGCCAAACTATTGTGGAGCACTGAAGAGTCTCTGAAAAGTCCCAGCTGAACTGGAAGCAGTGAAATAGTTCGAATTTCCATTAGAAGTGTAAGCCTTTAAAAGGGGCTAAAGTGTTAGAACAAAGAGCAGTTAAATGTAATGACTGACAGTCTGTTTCAAGTAGAAGCCCTACATGCTGTGGAGTAACTAATACTTCGAATGTAAAACTTGGCTACAGCTGTAATGGACATTAGTGAATCATCCTTGAAGGCCATTGATGTATTCAAGTTGGTAAGTTTACGCAATAAACACACTTGCATCAAAATAGGAAAGCAGTTAAATGTCATTCAAAGAGCTTGAAATATAAGTTGAGATGACGGGTAAATGGAAATTTCCCCTGAGGCATATATGTGTGTATATATATATATATATATATATATATATATACACACACACAACACACACACACACACACACACACACACACACACACACACACGGCATGCCGTTAAGGCAATTATAATATATATATATAATCTAGAATTCTGAATATATATAATGAAACTTGGAATATATGAAATAAAAAGAATATATGGAATGAAACTGAATATATGGAAAAAAACAGTTCAGTAAAGTTGGAAAGATATTCACAGATTCGGACTTCTGGCATCAGTAACTCTAGATATACGTTGTCAAAACATAAACGATGACTCTGCCATCATTGCAGGGTAGACAATATATATATATATATATATATATATATATATATATATATATATATATATATATATATATATATATATATATATTTATTTTGTAGGAGCCATAAATGAATTGTTGTTTTATTTGTAAGGTTAAAGGGTACATTAATTGTTTGCTTGTTTATAGTATGATTTTGTTATTATGTTAAATAGGTTGATAGCGGGTCACCTGCATAGGTGGGGATAATCGAGCAAATATATTCACCTGTTCACCTGTCTTGATTTTTTCTTTGTTTGAGGGGGGTGAGCTGGGTCGCCGTATTTTTTGGTGACCGCTATTTTCGCTATTTTTCTTTGATTACTTTGATTATAACTTTGTGCATGTTATCATGAGTTGATTATCCATTTTTCTTTAATAAAAGGTTAAATTTAATATTTGGAGATCTCAGTGGATTCTTTGGTTTAGCGCGTCAAACAGACCCAGTATCAGTCTCTCAGCGACTCTTGTTGGTTTAAGTCGCTACACACACAAAAAAAGAGTAGATCCTGAGCAAGGTGGTTACTTTTACACAGCATTCATCTGCACAGGTGGTGCACTCTTCTAAAACCTCCAAACAAACATGTAATTTATTATGGTACTCGTGCCAGTATTCTCTTATTATTCACCTGCTTTTAAAAGCATCTGGTCAAAAAAAAGAACAACGAATTTGTTATTTGTCTGAGGATACATTTTGTGGTTGCAGATGTGAATGCAAAATAAAGATGTGTTTGTGAGTGTCAGACTGAAGCAGCAGTATATGAAGACACGGTAAGAATGTTGAGAACCCAATGAACCTGATTCTCTCCACTTTGTTCTGGTGAAAGCTGTAAGGATGCTGACAGAGGGCAACATGAACATATTAACTGAATACATGTTTTGCCTGATATGAAGATAACTAGACAATAACAGCGGTAGGCAGATACAGAGAGTAGCTGAGATAGGAAGCATCAGATGAAGAACCCTGGTGAGAAGCAGGAGTCTGACCTGTTGTTGAAGTTGGTGCAGTAGGTGAGGTCCTTGCAGCCCAGCTGGCAGGGCTCTCTGACATCAGCCAGGCAGTTGATGAGCTCCGTCTCTACTGGGTTGTACTCACAGAGCTGGTCGAAGTCCTGCCACGTCTGGCTGCCCCAGTTTGTGCTGATCTCCTGACACATGTCCCTATCAGAGCACAGTCCAGATTCTGTTACAGCAGTAGAAACTAACACATTTCACCTCAACCTGTTCTCTACCTGAGCAAAGATGACATCAATGTCATCTACTGATGTGATGAGGTGAGCAGAGTGCTGTACCTGCAGAGTGAGGTATTGGCTTTGGAGCAGCAGTGCAGCTTGGCACAGTCCATCTTTGCGGGATGGGGAGTCTCTTCTTCAGGTGGGGAAGGAGGGTGGGCGCTGCCTAGAAAGCACTGCCACATGGGCTCCTGCGGGAGGGGCTGGGAGCCACATTCCTTGATTAGACCCTCCATGATCTCATGCTCTGTGCTCATGGTGCGAAGGATTCGACGACAAGCCACCTGGCAGTGGGTGGCCTGTGCCCGGTCGCAGCAGTACAGACCTAGGTGTCAGGGTCACAGAGACTCATCAGTAATGGAAAAGGTGCCAAATCAACAAAAATATGTCTGGCAAATACAGAACAAGATGTGCTGTGCCAGAAGATTTATCCATGTCACTCATGTCTCAAACAATCAGCTGTTAAAGGAATACATGCAGTTACATTTTCTGAGGTGTGATCAGAATGTTTGTTCTTTACAGTTCCAAAATAATGGTTTCATTCAAAAATCTGCCATTCCTAAGTAAAGTGGATCAGTCATGAAAGATGGATTAGATGAGGGGTGGATGGAAAGACTGAAAGCAAAAGATCCACTGAAAGAAAATGGAGAATGTCAATGAATGTGGTTTATTTGTTCCTTATTTTTGTTGCGCCATCTTTTGCCACATCTTTACTCACTCCACTCTAGTGTCACCCTAACTGGGCGAGGCAGATTGCAGCAGCACGTTTTGTCTCTTTCTTGTCATCTGTGGCATCGTGTCATTTGAATAAAGCTGCAATTTCAGGTGGCCTTTTATAGTCACTGGTCAAAGGCACATTTGTTTGATGCTCGCACTATCTGTTCATTGTCAGCCACACCGGACCAAGCTGTAGATTAACTAAGTGAGCAAGAATAACTGACTACTTGGATTCCTCAAAACTTTTTGTGCACATTTGGTTAAATTTAACACTTTTCTAGCCAAAACAATAAAAACGTAGTTTTCTGTTATGCTTTTTTTTCCTGCTTTTTTTCTAAGCCAGAAGATCATTTGCATGTTGCACTTGTATTTATGTTTTTGTTGAGTTTAAATCAATTTAAACCAAAATGTAGTAAAGTGCACCTTGGATTAAAAGCACTTTCAGTCACAACTTGCCCAATCAATTTTGATAAGGAATCACTAAACAACTCGGACTGGCATTACATTCATATGATAAGGTGAAAAAATGTGAAATTTTATCAGAAAAATCTGCAGCTTCTCTTTTAAGACTCTGACAAAGCTTCTGTGCACTCTATTCAGTAGCAAACAACAGAGAAAACAGACAATATTTTCAAGTCAGCAGAAACCAAAACCAAAAATCCAACCAAAAATCAGATGAAATCAAATGAAGTTTTACTGTCATCATATCAGATAGCATTTCCCCAGGATCCAAAAACCAGACTGCTTGTGGAATGAAACCCTTTATCAGTCTAGTGGTCCTTCCTTTGATGCACCAGAAACGTTTGCCTGATGGCAGCAGTTCAAAGAGTTTGTGGAGAGGGTGTGAGGAGTGAGTCCCTGACAATATTCAGTGTCCTGCTCCTGCAGCAGCTCTGGAAAAGATCTTGAACAGAGGGGAAGGAAACTCTGTTGAACCTCTCAGCTCCCCTGACTATCCTCTGCAGGGCTTTTCTGTCCAACATACTGCATCCTCCTGGATGAGGACTGGACCTTCCCCAATAATCCCCTGGTGTGAGGACTGGACCTTCCCTGATAGTCCTCCTGGTGTGAGGACTGGACCTTCCCCGATAGTCCTCCTGGGTGAGGATTGGACCTTCTCCGATAGTCCTCCTGGGTGAGGACTGGACTTTCCCCAATAGTCCTCCTGGGTGAGGACTGGACTTTCCCCAATAGTCCTCCTGAGTGAGGACTGGGACCCCTGCCGTCCTGTAGGCAAGAGGACATGGACCCCAAACCCGCTCCGGTCGACCCGGCCCAGAACCTGCCCGTAGTGAGTTTTGGCCTTAAGTGGCGTTAATAGTTTTTGTTGTATTTTTGTGAATAAAACCCTGTACAATCATTCCTGCCTGCCATCCGCTCTGTGCTGCTCTCACTTTGGGTTCTAAATTCCACGCAAACCGTGACAAATAAAGTCTGATATAAACTGCTGGAGACATTGTTTTAATGGTATGGTGGTGGTATGGAAATGGTATTTCATTATATTTGAGGTCTCTATTTTTAGTTTTAGCATGTGGAAAGTTGTGGAGCTACTTTAGAATAATGAGCTTATTTAAACAATTCCGTGGTCCTGAAGCCAAAGACAGGAGGACTGTTGTGTTATTTAGCACAATATACAACAGTGGTACAAACAACAACTCAAACACATATACAAAAAAGTAGTTCATAGCTCACTTTGCATAATTTCAAACCCTGTATTTATATCAGATTTAGTGATTTACCAAAAGAGAAACATACTTTATCGTGTTTGATGTAATTCCTCTTAAAACAGGGAAAAGCAAGGTGGAATATCCTTAAGACACAATCCATCAGTGTGCCAACTGTGTGTGCTGTGTAAGATGCAGATGGACTTACTGTCTATAGGGCTGCGTATTGGGTAGGACTTGGTGAAGTTGCTGACGCAGCTGAGCAGCTGGGCGCTGTGACTCTGACAGTAGTCTTTGACAGCACTGATCTGTGACACAGTGGGGGTCGAGTCGGTCCTGAAGATTGCCTGACAGTAGTCCCTGCAGGTGGTGTGACGCCCTGCATAGCTACAACATGTAGAGCCCACTGGAGGTACACACACACGCACACGCACACGCACACACACACACACACACAGATTTAACACTAAAACACATAAGCATGAGTATTCCAGCAATCAGCTAAGCGATCAGAAATGACAAAGGCCATTTAAGAAGCAGCAGTGAGTGACCATCAAACACTGCCAACATGACATCGCCCTGCTGTTCTGTAAAAGCTGGGCAGTGTTCACAAAGGCATCCATGCTGCCAACTATGAAATGATTGTGCTAAGGGGCCTTGGGATGTTGTGCTAATCCACTAAAATGTTCAGGGTCTAGTCGTGGTACATCTAGATGATAAACACTCCTCAGATTTCATTATTCCGGCTAAAGTTGTTTGACTAACATTCAACCTCTCAACAGGACATTATTAAGCTCACGTCCTGCCATCCAAGTAACATGACTCTGCTTATGTGTCTATGTGTGTTGTGTGTTTACAGCATGTGTGACACAGTGCAAGAATGAGACACTGAGAGAAAGAATACAAACAAGCCCATCTATTGGTCCAAGACAATGAGAGATGTTCTTGTGGAGTTTATTTATGTATTAGCTGGAAAGAGAGAGGAGCTCGGTGTTTGTAGTTGTTGGCTTCTTCACTGATCATCTTGTCTATGCAACAACTTACTTTCATTTTTGGTGATGCAGCTGTAGAGGGAGTTCTACAAGGAGAAGAGAAAAGCTGTGATGCTGGCAAGAGTTTTTCAGCTACTTTGTTTTTTAAGCATTGAAAAAACAAAAAGCTAGAGACCTACAGAAATGGAGGTATCCAGTACATAGAAAAAAACTGAGAGAACAGAACCACTTGTACATCTTTTCATTAAAATGAATATATTATCAGTTAAATACAATTTTAAAATCATCTGAGAATTGTGCATCTGTACTCTTTTATTCACATTTTTCAACTGATACATATTTTCTTCAAGAAGTATTAAATATATTAATAGCATTCATGCATCTATATGCATACACATTTTACATTTTTATTCCAATAAGCATAATGCAGTTTGGGTTTACACATCATTCTGTTCTATTCAACTTTTTAGATATTTACAATTCTAAAATACAGCACATAATCTCCAACTACTGAGTTAATGTTCCTTCTCTGAGGCTCTGGGACTCACCTCTGTGACTTTCTTGCAGACTTTTGTTATGTCATTTTTTGATGTTGCCTAAAATGAATCAAGAAATTAAATTCAACTCTTTCATGGAAGAACAGGAGAAAACACAGTGTACATAGGTAGACAGTGAAGGTCTACACCAAACTAATGCTGGGGCAGCACGCTGAATAGAATGATGGACACGCTGTATTTCCAGTATCTCACCTGTCTGCATTCCCTGCGACACTCGGCTGAGATAGCCAGCTCACAGCAGCCCAGCCCCACCCAGCCATCCGACTTCCTGGATACTCCTACAGCCAAATCAAACACCACAGAGTCATCAACATCTTATGTATTGGTTTTGTGGGGGTGAGCTCGTACACTAAGTGGAGACTGATTTATTTACTGTCCTAATATTTGCCTTAATTAAAAGCTGGATATATGAGATGTCTTTTGCCAATATTGTGGTAATGGTGGAATTTGTTCAATTATGTATTTATTACCGTGTCCCTTCAAGTGAAAACCAATATTATTTGACTCATCTGTGATTGCTCAAAATGTTTTGGCGCACTAGTGTATGTTGAGTTTCAAAAAGCATTTTGGTGATGTTGAGGAAATGCATTTGGAGAAATTAAGGTCATTAATTGACAATGGAATGTTGAATAAAAGTGGTTACACTATCAAAGCAAATCCATAAAAGCTGCTGGAATGCAGTGAACATCAGAGAATTGATGACATCTCACAGTCTGAGAGGACAGGTTAAATGTCTGCAGACCGCTGAGGCAGTGTGGACACCAATGTCTAGTGAATTAAAAGGTATATAACAATACCTCCCAATCTTGAGGCTATTAGGCATCTGACAGGTAGATTTGTTCTAAGCACAGACACCAGGATTCAGGCCTTTGATCCACTGCCTGCTTTCTGCTTTGCTGTGCTCTGCTTAGGGCCAGCTCTCTCCACAGGTATAACAGCTTAACGACTCCTAATCCATGCAGTTAGATACGCACAGCAGATACAGCTTGGAGGTGAAAGCTGCGTTTCATGTCAGAGGAAAAGTGTGTCTTCAATTTTGAATTAAAACTCAGTCAGGAATCTTTATCATGGCAAACTTACCTCAAGTTTTAATATTAGACAAAAAATGAAAATGAGACCACTTATGCCTATCATTTATCAAAAAAAAAAAGAAAAACAGTAAACCTTCTGCATAATAGCCATGTGTAGAAACACTATTACTAGGATGTTAATCTGAATGTTGCATTTTTAAAGCTCCTTATTTTATCCAGGAAAATTAATTAGCAACTATTTAAATAATGGGAAAAAATGTTTTAACTTGTTCAATTGTATATATTTTTTAAGCAAAAATCACAAACATTTGCTGACTTCAGCTTCTCATGTGTGGATGCAAAGAATGATTTGAAAAATTATTGCCTGTCTGGGTTTTAGGCAGTTAGACAAAACAAAACATCTGGAGAAGATATGACATTTCAAGTAGTTAAATAACAAGAAAAGCATTCAGAAAGTGCAGCACTCTGCCAAGACTGTACATTCCCTCACGTTGCGCTGAACACTGGCATGTGTTCTGCATGTGTATGTTATATATGGAAACCAAATCACCTGACCTAAATTTGTAGCGGGCAGCAGGAACTGATGGGACTCATAAACACTCCACAATTTAATCAATGGCTCCTTGTATCATTTCTAAGTCGGCAGCGGTGGATTTGTAGTAGTATCGCAATCATGTGATCGTCAGCAGGCAGCTGAGGTAGTGTTCATTTGTTGTCATGGTTACAGTGACGCCGTGTCGCTATCTCAATGGGAAAAACTTAACAAATCCGTGCATCCAGATTATAAGTCGCATCACTGCCAAAATCTAATGAGGTGGTCCTTGTGCCAGTTCCGACCTTCCCTGAAAATTTTATCCAAATCTGTTTTTGAGTAATGTTGTGCACAGACAGAAGGAAGGATTCATGTACGCCGATCACCACATAACTCTGCCAAGGAATGTGGAATAATAAAAAAGGTTAATTATGTTAAAAATAAGTGCTAGTCACAACTCTAAATGTAACACTTACATGTGATAGATAACATCCTTAGAAGGTGGATGTGGCTAATGTTCAGAATAGTTGCACATCCAGCAGTGAATAACTTGTCCTGTTTCTTGTCACCTAATGAAGGTCCAATAAAGACTTTATTCATCTTTCTTTTTTTTTTTAACATTTGTTTTGATCTCGATCAGGACCTTGGAAAATATCTGTCTCTTTCGCATTGAACCTACCTGCTAACTGTGTCTGTCTGTTGTTTGATGCTGGGCAGGTAATATACAGCAGGTTAATGGGAGTTTTTTTTCACTTAAATCATTCCTGATATCACCACTCGAAGACCCCAACATTAAAAATGTTAAAATTCAGCACATTCAGCAGTTAAACACTTTTTCAGCACTGGCTAAATGTAGGTTTTTGTCTTACCTGGAAGTGTGGAGTTGATGCACATCCAAAGTTCATTCTGGGAGACAAGGGAGATGAAAGGGTTAATGTTACCATGTTACCATAAGGGAACCAAAAGTACCAAAATTTAACCTTATTTTTTAGGTGCTGCTTTGGACAAGTTTAACACCACAAGAATTCCTGTTTGTCATAGACTGTGTTGTTCACATAGACTAAAACAAAGCTATCCCTACTGTACAGAGGGACTGTCATTGAGTTGGGTACGAACTAAAAGTTAAGAGTTGTGACTAGAATAGAATAGAATAGAATAGAATAGAATAGAATAGAATAGAATAAAATAGAATAGAATAGAATGTGCTTTATTGTCATTATACAGTGTAAAACAAGATTGGAGAGCTTCTCCTTTTCAGCGCAAACAAGAAGGTGCAAGATAAAAGTCACAAAAATCTTAAAGATAGTGCAAACAGCCTCTATTTACAAATATACAATATAAATAACATCATGGACTTCCTCCTGAAATCCACGATGATCTCCTTTGTCTTTGAGGTGTTTAGTGTCAGGTTGTTTACTGAACACCAGGTTGTGAGTTTCTGAACCTTCTCTCTGTAGGCTGTCTCGTCTCCCTCTGAGATCAGACCGACCACTGTGGTGTCGTCAGCAAATTTGATGATGATGTTGTTTCTGTGGGTCGGTCTGCATTCATAGGTGTAGAGACAGTACAGGAGGGGGCTCAGCACACAGCCCTGTGGTGCACCGGTGGAGGAAAGGTGGGGACCAAGTCTCACAGACTGAGGTCTGTTGGTTAAAAAGTCCTTGATCCAGGTGCATGTGAGAGGGGGGAGGTCCAGGGTGTCCAGTTTGTTGATCAGGATGTCCAGGATGATTGTATTGAATGCCAAGCTGTAATCCACAAAGAGCATCCTGGCAGAGCTCTGCGGTTGTTCCAGGTGGGTCAGCACAGAGTGCAGAGCTATGGAGATGGCGTCCTCTGTGGATCTGTTCCCTCGGTATGCAAACTGGTGGGAGTCGAGTGTAGGAGGGGAGACAGTCTTTGATGTGCTGAAGAACCAGTCTCTCAAAGCACTTCATTTTAGGTTAGGTCTTTGTGCAAGTGATTGGATCAAATGAGGTTTGGATCTGATCAGACGTTGTGTTGAAATCATACACAATGCTGGAGGCTCGTCACACCAATTAGTGAAAAAGGATTGTGGCTTCACTGGTGGTTTGTTTCAAGGAGGAGGGATCCAGACTGGATCTGAACTTGTTTGATTCCTGTGAAAGGAACAAACACGCTCCAAAATGCACTTTATCATTTTTTTTGACAGCTTCATTTTCAGTTCCAACCTAAACAACACAAATAAGTGAAGCAAAATGGGAAACTGAAACCATAATGTACTGAAGGAACAAATGGCTGGCCTTTAATTTTGAGAGAAAAATTGCAAAGTTGAAAGCGAGGTCAAGAGCAACAGATTTAGATAGTTGTTCTGCATCTGCATGACTCTGAATATACATCCACCAACCTGTCATGGACTTTGCTGAAGCCTAAGGCTATTCTTCAACCCCTTTCCCCTCCTGCTCTTCCCACATATCCCTCTGCTCAGTCGCCACCTTCCAGCTGTTCTCACCGCTGCAAAGTCTGCAAACTAATTATCCATCAACTCCTTAGCTTTAAAAACCTATCACACAATACTAAGAGATACCAGAACATAGTAAACAACCGACTCAGATGTTGAAGAGATCTAAATAGTTGGAGAAGAACCTGTGAGACATTTTTCTAATTTCACAGAGAACAAACATTCCATTCCAGAAATCAAAACAGTGTTGAAAAGTAGGAAACATGAATGGAATGAAACCTCTGTTGGGTTTGTGGTGAGATGTTTCTGTATTAATCATCACAAACTAATTTGTCTCTCCTCTGCCTTAAGGTAGGGGACAGAGAGACACAGATAGCACAGAAAGACATGGAAACAGAACCGTGGTAGAAAGAAAAATCCCTTCCATGTTCCTATGTTATTACATCCACGTCACTGTGAACACTCCGCCTGTGTCTTTTGGCTGGGGAACAAAGGTTCCTCTCAGCTGGCGTCAGCATCATTTATGAGGCAGTCCGGGGAGTAACGGTGTCTTTCCATAAAGCATAAACGTGATTTGTGATTAAGCAAAGGCCAGTAAAGATAGAACATGACAAGGAGAATAATGTTGCAGTTTAGAAGAGCAAGAGCAGAAAGCCCTCCAGCTGCCTCAGAGTCAGTGCCTTTGTGTGTCTAATAGGGTTAATATGACACAATTTCTAGTTTTGTCCCGTATTTTACTTTAAAATGATAGAATTAAAGAATCTAGCTCCACATGTGATTTCCTCAGTTTTATTCCTGCCAGCCCAGAAATACCCTGAAATTTACTACTTTAATGAAAAATAAATGTTAATAAAAATGAAAATCAATATCAGATTATGTTCAGTAGCTTACCTGAATTGAGAATTCTTACATATTCATTTTATTCTCCTTGTAATCATTTTCTTATTTTTTTGTAAGAGCTTTTTCCTGACATTGGAAACATTTGCTGAACAACAGTTTTTTCTGGAGATTTTGGCTGCATGCCATGTTCAGGTCAGCGTACGTACAGGCTGATGAAAGCACAAACACCACCGTGTACAAGAAGCCCATCTACCACTGTCATAATCCCCTTTCACACACTTTTTCATTCGTCTGATGACAATTTAAAGTGTTCTCACGAAGCTCCCTACTATTTTTTCTACTGAAGACACAATGGAAGTCTTACTACAGATTAGACCCAGCAGTGTGTTTTAAATTGCCCCCATGAGAAAAATAAAGTTTTTTGAATTGAAGTGGATGTTTGTCTCACTTTAAACATAGAGAAAGTCTGAAATAATGCAGTCTCAATTTTAATCAGACATGCAAAAATTACAAGGTACTGATGTAGAAAATCATGACAGCCGAGGACGTGATACTGAAAAAGCTGCAACTTATTCTCTGACATCTTTGCAGGGAGCTGAGACCTGATTCCTGCTCTCCCTTCACAGCAGGGTGAAATAATAACAAAGCTTCACTGGAGCATACTGGCCTTTGGTACACTGTCCAGTCTTATGTGCTAGATGCTAAATATAATGAGTATGCCATTCCTCTTTCATAATGATCATGGCATGGGTGAATAAAGCCAAAAGGAACATTAACATAAAAGTCACCCATATCTTAATGACTACCACCATCACTTACACCGTAAAAGATCAGTGGTCAGGACTCTTTCAGAGACATCCTGTCAGTTGTGATAAAGATGAACATGAAGATGTACACAGAGGGAGGGTCTTGCAGTCGGAAAACGCATACAGTTTTTTTTTCTGCACTAAAACGGCCCACAGGTTGCTGCAGTGGGAAATAGCCTTGTGTTACATGCCTTATGTTACATGTCTGTGGGTTGTAAGAAACAGCCCCAAGTGACTCAATGATTAATAAGTGGAGTTTAGTGAATCAATCAGTGAGTTAAATTTAGACTTGCACTGAAATTTTTGTCTTATATTTGCAGACTTTAACAGACTGTAATTCTAACAGTTTATTGTTTGTTTTGTAGGAAAGCGTTTGGATTCTGTCATGATTATACAGTGAAAACTGTGCCAGTATTGAAATTCATAATCAAGTTTGGTTTAATCTCAAACCTAAAATTAAGAGCAATCGTTACCTTATTACCAGCTACAACATGTTTTATAAGGTCTGTGAAACAAACCTCTACACACTGTTGTTTCCTTCATTTTTTGTAAAAGCACAGCAGCAAAGAACTTTAGTTCGATTCAATTTTATTTATATAGCGCAGATTCACAACATATGCCATCTGAAAGAGCTTAGCATAGAAGGCTACAGACCTTACATGTTATGAACAGAAAACAACAAATCCAACAATCCAAAGAACAACTTTGGATTCCCTATGAATGACAGAGAGATAGGGAGGAGGGAACTCAGACAGAAGGTTGTCAGTTGTCAGCATGCAAGTGACAGATAAAGTTTTGCAGCAGTTTAACTGTATAGGAACGGGACATATGTTCAAATGAGAGCAAATATTCAGGGCTGCCTAAGTATAATTACTGGTGTGTTCTGACAAGCTGCTTGGAGGGAGACTAGAACAAACAGCACCAAACCAGCCTCTGCTTTGTAATCAGCCATGGTGGTAGGAAGAACTGAGCCAGTGCATGTGTGTGTGTGTGTGTGTGTGTGTGTGTGTGTGTGTGTGTGTGACAGTGTGAGTCTGATTTAACCAGGTGCTCTACTAACCACAACCACTAACCCACTTCCTGAATAGGTCTAATGAAAGAGTTGATACTAATTTTGTCTTTACACTGGCCAGAAAGAGATCAACACAACCAGACACCACAACATTACTTTTGATCGCTGGTACCAGAGCTTAGATGGTGTAACTACTCATTGTGTAATCATTCAACCGTGACGCTACCGTGACGTCACCCGTTGGTTTCTGCACTGAGGAAACGAAGCCAGATTTTGCTACTTACTGGTTGCCATCTTTGATTTTTGAAGTCAGAGACAAAAAAAAATGATTTTCAGAGGGCGGAGCCGGAGAGCCGTAATTGGTCAGACTGACTGAGAGCTGAGGACTCTCTGTCCCGCCCACATTTACCAGCTTCTGCTGTTTACCGATGCTTCTGCTAACAACGTTAGCATCCAAAAGTGGAGCTAAAACTCTACAGGTAAGAGTTAAAGTCATCTTTGTAACTAGTTGTACACTTCTCCATATCTGGACAATATCACATATAAAACAGTGACCGACGTTATTGTAGCTGAAGTTACTGTAACCTCTGATGGTGAACATGTTCCAACATCATGTTTTAAAGTTGTTTTGTAAATCTCAGGTTACGTTTCCTGACTTACTGTTTGTTAACAGCGATGCTAAATCCGGTTAGTCAGTGTCATAAATTAGTTAACTGTTAGATGTAGCAGGTCACAGCTGATCAATCAACGGAGTTGCTTCCCCAAGCGAAGGAGTTCAAAGCATCTCTGGATCTTTGAAATTTGGTCTTTATGACAGGGATTATTACTTGCAGGATGAAGTTGTTGAAGTGAAATTATCTTGCTAGCTGATGTCAACAACACCTAACACGTGGGTTTAAAGATTCATTCCAAGTTATAGTTTCAAATGGCAGTTACACAAAATTAGTTCCACCCATAGTCCGGGAGGCCAGTAAAAATAGCATAAAATTATAGTGGGGATGAGTTATTTTACTGTTACCACTCGTGTGTGTGTGTGTGTGTGTGTGTGTGTGTGTGTGTGTGTGTGTGTGTGTGTGTGTGTGTGTGTGTGTGTGTGTTGCGGGGGGATCCTTAGCACCAAAGAACTTTTTAGCCTCTTTTAGCTCATAGTTTTGTTTTAATATTTTGTTTCAACTTTCATCAACCTAGTTTCCAACAGCAGCAGGTTGTTGTTTTCATTTCTATAAATATAAATCAAATAAACTGGTTCCTCTGTCACAGGTATGCAAAACACTGCTCAGCTTTGATAGTTGGTGAAAAGGAAAAAATGTTTGAATGAGATGTGCCTATACCAGACAGAGGTTAAAGTAATTAATGTGTCTTACCTTAGTTTTATGTAATCAGAGGACAAATTCGGGGCTTTAGGCCAAAAACCAAGGGCACAGTTTATCATTTACTGAATTTACATTCTCCTAATGACAGGTGTAATTCCACCATGGGGACTCTTCCAGGAAACAAGAACTTTTTGAGTTCCTAAATCTTGGTTTCCAACGAAGAAACAAGAGTCTAGATTAAGATAATTTATACCCCCAAAAGTCCCTCAGGGGGAATACCTTATGAAGATTCCTTGTAGACTGTGCCACCAGTTAACTGATGGGCAAGTTCAGTGGGTACTCAAGGTTAGATCGCAGTCTCTGAAAGTCTAATGTTCAGGGGATGTTGTCTGTGAATGTACAGCATGTGTTGTTGCCATATGGGAAAATGACTCACCATAGACTCTGGACAGTAACCAGGTAACCTTTGGAGGAGATGCTTCAGACGTGACTCACTCTTTATAGTTGCAAGCTGTATGAAAACAAAAATCCAGAATTTATGTCACATTCCAAATCCAATTCTTTGGGAGTGAATAACAGAATAGTATAGAAAACTTTTAGTGGCTAGTCTATGCACCATCAAAGACATTGGATCAAAAATAATAAGAGATGGAAAGTGAGGTTAATTAATCTCACTTTCTCCTGTAAAAACAGAGGATATATTGTTAGTGTCCTAATTTGTTCCATAGACAAAGTGACTTGGATAAGAACCATCATATTTAGCGTTGGTGCCCTTCTTGTGAATGAAATCTAACCACAAACAAAGTGCATGTCTGTGTGCAGCTCAAATTTTAAAGTGCACATGTGCCAGGAAAACAAATGGTTACAGCCATCCTCATAGTTCATCACTGCAAGTGTTGCAATTGAAAGTTTCTGCTCGACCTTGGGGGTGCTTGGATTTATACATGCTTTCCATTGACAGCCTAATCTGTAACTAAATGTTATATTCAGCAAAAAGCGCACAGTCTGGCTTTCAGAAACATCAAGTCACATGTGTTTTTATGTGTTTGATACAAGGGGCAACACTACCATTTGCATAGCAGACCAGTGTATACCTGCTGTGGTGTGGAGCAAATGCATGTCTGCTGTCCACTTTCAAAGCACATAGCACATGTCAACTGGCTTTAAATGAACAGCCTGTTGCCACACTCAATGTGTTGGAAAAGGGGGAAATGGGCTCTGCTAAATATGATGATTTTTAATGAGCCATCAAGCTCTGACCTAATGAGCCCTGCACTCCACAAAGAGGTGTTTTGTGGTATCAGGAACCAAGGCCTCGGCAGCAGATCTTTTAAGTCCTGGAAGCTGTGAGCAGAAACCTCTATGGATCAGGCTTCTTTCAACACATCCTCTGATTTGTGGCTTGCCCTTCATCAAGATGCAGGTAGATGCTTAGCACTGCTGACGAGAAACACCTCAAAGTCTTGCCGTTTTAGAGACGCTCCAACCAATTCATTTCCTTATTATACCCACTCATTTCTCTCATATCCAACATGATGACCTTAGGAGTATTCAGCATCAACTTATGAACCCCAACCTGTCAGCTTTAAAAGATCTTTAGGCCATGCATGTGTCTGCTCTCTTAATTTCTGATCTGAAAAATATGTAATGAAACCTAAAAGCATTTGCAAAAATGCACATTAAAACTTCTACAATCCATCGTTGTCAGGAAACAGTTCTGATCAACACCTCTGACTGTCTTCTTATAAAAAACTGTAAATTATCAGTGAATCCTGTATCTCTAAGATGAAGAACATACTAAAGAATGTATAGTGAAAATTTTACTCTTAGGGCTCCATTGCTGAGTCATCAGTAATGATCAAGATTGCTGCATGTAATATGTCCTTTTGATCCATGAGACAATAAAAAGATACTTGTTGCACCTTTGGTCTTGCATGTTATTGGATTTCTACACAGAGAAATGCATTCAGGCCATGGGAAAGGGACGGAAAATACAGTCAGTCCCAGCACTTTCGTGATATGCTCATTTAGACATCAACAAGACGCCCAAGTTTGTGGTGAGCATCCACAAACACACTCGGCCAAGTGCTGTGTGAACATAACGGTGAGAGCCTGGGAGAATGCAGCCGCTGCCAGCAGTGTCTGGATGAAGTGTGAAGTCATGAAACCAAGTGAGATTTACAGCTTCACACACTCGTTTCTGTGGATCATCTCTTTTCATCTACAGCTATGAGACATCACTGTGATTCAAACAAAGTCTGTGAAAATAAATAGACAAAGAATATCAAAGATGCTTGATGGTTTGTCATCACAGTGTCATTATTTTCATTTTTTTGCTAAGGAATATGAAAAAGAAGCTCGTCTGTCTGCCTTTGTAAGAAAATAAGGTCAAGAGCGATACAATAAACAAACTGTGAGGGACATCATGGAGAAAGTAACATGAGGCAAAGAACCAGTGTGAAGTGAAAATACAGGTGCTGCTGCTTTTCTAAAAACAGAAACTTTCTTACTGTAGTTTAACTGCTGATTTGGAGGCTGTGACACACATTGTAGTAACACCAGTGTAGCTTACACCCTCTGTGGATATCATCATCTAACATCCACTGTGAAAAAATCTCTCACATACAAATCACAAAAAGGAGACAATTTTATCAACCACATGTCTGTACATCGATGGCAATGCTACAGACAAAACCAACTAATAGCTAAATCAGCCCACATATCTTTTGCTTGGGTAGAAAGCACAACTGAGAATGTTTCGTGTTAGCATATGTCGCATTTAGATCTGTTTGTACATCAATAATCATTCCCAGCTTACTAATTTCTTTCAGGCCAGGCAGCAGGTGTTCATAATGTGGTTGTTGTTGGAGCTAACTGAATCAGAAGAATATAACACAGGCTGGCTGTCAACTTAAGACATCAATTCCTTTACCAATTCCATCCCCGCTAAACTGACAAAAACACAACATCAAATGAAGTGAAAGCGATTTGTTGGCAGAGAATCCAAATGAAGAAAAACCATGAAAACTAACAAGCCAAGGTGGCCATTTATAAGACTTTCAGTCTTTATGAAAGGTGAATAACTGTGGGCTTTCAGATTGATGGGTTCAATCTCCAACAGAGACAGAGTCAGGCTCATTAAACACTCCACACCAAAGAAAAGTGGTTCAGTGCAGCAGCAGTTTCCAGTTGTGTGCCATCAGGGCCTGACAGCTGGCAGGTTTTCATTCCAAGCAAAGCCAAAGCAGCCAATTACAGATTATGAAGTATGAAGGTATGTTAATCTACAGAATTCAATCTCTGTCTAGTTCAGATGGAATGAAATACTATAGATTTCTTGGCTACCAAAAACATTTTAAATACATTTTCTCTATAATAAAGTTCCTACAGTCATTTTTATTTGTTAAAACATTTTACTCAACAACTTAATGGCAAACATTTAGGAATATAGTGACATCACTACAACACAATCTTGTAGGCCAATGGGGGAAAAACAATGAAATACATAAAGCAAAGAAAAATACAAGAATTTGTAGATTTGAAGGAATATACCAGAACTAACCTACATGTAGAGATAAAAACAATGAAATTTAAGAAGTTTTCATCAACACTTCAAGGAACTTTGCTTTCCTAGGAGCCAATGTCTAGGAACTTCCCCAGGTTTAAAGGTTTTTCCATTGCACTGCATTTTCCACAGCAGGGCTAAAGCTCCAGAACTATTTAAGCAAATTAATCTACAAACAAATCAAAAGCTTGACAGTCTCAAATTCTGTTGGTCCAGTGCTTGTACAATTTCAAAGGCTTCTTAATGCATATCAGCTTTGCCGTTCTTTCAACCTTTATTTTCTTTATATAACCACCAGAACTGCTAATTTTCTGGGTGTAACAAGCACATGGCAGCTTCCATTAGAGCTAAAATGGTCTTGGTGATTACGTGTAACTGACATCCAGCCCCTACAACCTAACACCAACGAATGCAACCACCCACACACACACACACACAACCTTAATCACACCCTCCAAAGGTTCTTTTAAAGCCATTATACTTCTAAAACGCTATTATCCTTCCTTTCCAGCTTTCTTGTCTTTTATCACTTCATTTCATTTGTTTTTCTTTTAAGATGTTCCTCCCAGTATTCCATTGCTAGTGTTCATTTTCATCTTTCACTTTTTCATCTTTTTCTGTTCTGTTTTTATCTTTGGCTGTCAAACAAAATGGTGAATACCCCCCAGGAGTAAGGTTTGAACTGTCATGCTGTTTGCTTCTTCAAAAGAACAGCCTCTTTCACATTTCCTTTATGAAGCAGGACATGAGGGCTTCAGACGGAGACAGAGGGAGAGAGAGAGACAGAGTGTGTCACCTGCTCCCAACTGAAAAGGGCTGTGGCAAAACTTTTATTCTGCACTTCAAAGAACCAACAGACAAAAATTTTTTTTACACAAGTCCCCTTCAAAAACCTCTGTTAATGGGCTGACTATAATGGGCTGAGGAGTGGGCTTGTTTGTGAGCACTTGAGCGTGTGTGCGTGCGTGTGTGTGTGTGTGTGTGTGTGTGTGTGTGTGTGTGTGTGTGTGTGTGTGTGTGTGTGTGTGTGTGTGTGTGTGTGTGTGTACATACCTGGTCACAAGCTTCTTTGCAAGGCGAGAACTCGGCAGCATGGTGGCAACAGGAGGGATCTGCAGACAGATACACCAAGTTAGCAGTGATGTTACTGTTAGAACAGAACCAGTAGTTAATGTCAGACGTTTGTACAGAAGACGGTGCCACAGGAATGGAGTGTACTTTTATTTCCCGGTCAAATAATCTGTCAACCATTCTAAAAAATAAAATGATTATTTTAGTGGTGCAGGGCAGTAGCTCTGAAGTAGCTGCTGGTAAACATGTAGTTTAATGGGTCATGTTTCAGTCCACAACTTCCCTTGTCTGAGAACAGCTTTGGGCGCATGGGAATTTGTATTAAAATACACTCTAAGTAAGCACAGAGAGCAGGAGAGAAGAAGCAGATTGAACTCGTCTCTGTATTAAAGATTACCTGTGCGCTTTTCTTCAGGTGTTCATGCATTGTGCTGTGCTGCAGCTATAGGCCACAGAAATTCTGCTCACTTTGCAAACCAGCGTTTTGTTCTGTGATAATTTTTCCATATTTTGGAAGCCTTGGGTCTTGGGAAATTTCTAAACTTAACCTCGTCAGACTCTGCCACTACCATTGTCTGAAGCTGTGACATTAACTGGAGCTGAGCAACGAGCCAAAAAACAACTGATGTTATGATGCAGCAATTACATAGTCATACAAAAGAAAAACACTTTCACAGTGAAGTGAAGCATTAAAATATATTAATACTTGCGCATTGGTTAAAAGTATCGATATCAATGCATTTTCTGTCAGTGTCATTAACACATCACATCTTTAACCATTCTGATCATTTATACAGAACAATATTTTTTCTTTAAAGTAACAAAAGCTCATCTATCTGACATTAAATAACTTATATTTATTGCCATGCAAAGTTTACCTAATTTGAACTCTTCAGAAACTCTTCACTAGTGTGACCCAACCTTGGAATGATACTGACTTAGGGAATATTATCTGTCAATATCTTCACTGACACAGAGTTTTCAATATAGAATGTATGTTAACAGAAGCAGAAGCTCAATTCCAACTGTGTTTGCGTATAATGGCTGCTGTCTAACATATATAATGGTTTACCATTACTTTAAATCAGGGAAAAACACTTAACTATTTCAACACGCCACACTACTTTTTAATAGTGTGGCTATTAAAACATTTATTTCTTAAATGTACGAGGTTACTTGGTATCAACAAAGTATTAAAGATCTAATCTAATATAATAAATATTATTGTTCCACATGCAGGGTCCCAAAAGTCGGAGTTACTTTAAAGTGTATGTACCAGAGATGAAATCAGGGAGACTAACCTCCAAACACTGGGTCAGGGTTTACAGGTACAGTGTTTAACAGTGAGATGATGCATGGTGCTGTGCCAAAGATGGAACCATCTTGTGTAGATACACAAAATCTATATCACCCAAATAATTTCCACATCGCATCGACATGTCTGACAGTTTAAGAGGAGTGAGAAGCCCGAACAGAAAGGGGGTGTTGGCTGGCAGCAGAGCTCCAAACCACAGCCCTGCCCAGACTTCCAGTAAGCAGCTTGGCTCAGTCTGCTGTCAACAAACTGCACCCACCTCGCTGTGTGTGGACTTTATAACAGAGAACGCAGTGACACGAGCTGGACTCCTCCAGTAAGGAACGGAAAGATGGTCTGAAGTTCAGTTCAGCTGTGCTACTGGCAGTTAATGCATTCTGAATCCGTTAAGCTTCAGCAAAGATAACTGGAAGGGTACAGAGGTCTGGTGCATCTTCTAACTCTAGATCAGCAGTTTTTTACAATTTTCAAACTTGTAGTCTTTTGATTCAACCGACACTCTAGGACGTTTATCAAATTTCACACAGTTCCTTCCAGAGACAGTAGAACCTTCATACTACTTTATCACATATGCAGTAAACCGTCCAACACTGATCTGAAAAATAATCACCACCAGGAACCGTTTACACAAACATGACAGATTACACACTTTACTTGATCTCAGAACGGTAAAGCTCCCTGACTGACTGAAGTAAAGTGACAGTAAAGGTACTGTCATTCATATATCTACAGTATAAATGGGGAAATATTAAATTACCCAGAATCCTTTTTTTTCAGTTCTGTTCAAAATGTGGCTTGATTGTAATTTTTTCAAGACTATGTATTTACATCACCATTTAAGGACGCAGCACTGCAGTCATTACTGTTCATATGGACTGAACAGCTACAAAAAACAATCAACCATCAAGTTGTGGCTTGATAAAGAGTCATACAACTACCTGCTAACCAGGGGTGTAGGTACAGTGAGGGAAATACGTACTTTATCCTGTGCACATTTCATGATTTTGGTCACATACAAAAAAACTACCAGTCTAAAATTTTAATTGTAAGTTTAACGAGGGAAACTGATTGTTTTTTCTTTCTTCCATTTGTGAAACATTGCACCAACAGTTGTCACCTTCTCACAGAGTTTTTTTTGTTGATAGTCTTGCTGCACTGTGAAGCTCCACAATCTCGTCTCTGACATACATGGATAGCTCTTTGGTCTTAGCCCATGTCGGTAAAGTAGAAGATGCAAAGTGTGACTCATCGGACAGGTTCCTTTCATACCTGTACACATAACTAGTTCAGATTATCAGTTTCTGAAGCAGAATGGGCTAATATGCATGCCTCTAGTCCACATAAATAATCTGTGGGAGCCTGAATTCTTGCTGGTAGGAAGGGGATCAAATACTTACTTCCCTTGATCAACTGGGAATTAATCTATAACTGATTGTTGTACGAAGCTTTTGTCTGGATTTTTTTGATGTTCTGTCTCTTCCAGTAAAATTAAACCTCTAATAAAATTCTAGGCTCATTTTTTGTACGTAGCTAACATCACGAAATATGCAAGGGATCAAATACTTATTTGCCTCACTGTAATTCTTAGCTGCCTGCATGAGACTCAGTAGAAGTACAAGTGATACAAGTTACATTCTCTACACTTATTTAAAGTAATAGGTCACCATAGTTGTCTGAGAGAAAGATGATCTCTCTGATATATCAGTTGTATGAAATGGAGCTCATAGCACCACTAGACCTAACTCAGGAAACGTAGCTTCCTCAGGGTTACGTACTATATTGCTAACGGTGGAAACTGCATTCACTTTTCCTCCCATGAAAACACATGAAAGACATCTTGCTGGATGGAGCAAAGCAATGGAACATTGAAAATAAAGATAGAACACAGCAAAGAAAAAAAAAAAAAACACACAATGTAATTTGCATAACGCATTTTTTGACCTGACCACACTGACCTCAAAAATCTGCCACTGGAGTAAAAGTTCAACAGATTGAAAAAGAAATAATGCGATTCATCACAATTAACCACACAAAGTCACACAATAAATCGCAATGACATGTTTAAATCGCTTAACAGCCACAGAAAGTAATGGGTAGAGCTGAAAACTCTTCGTCACCCTGTCCTTACTTGGAGCTTTTCCTGCCAGTCCCTCTTTGTTACCTTAGTCTGCCAGACCGGCCACTGCTGGCAGGCATTATGAGACCTCACAGGCCTGACAAGCTGATGAAAACCACAACACCCACTTATCAGTGTGTGTGTGTGTGTGTGTGTGTGTGTGTGTGTGTGTGTGTGTGTGTGTGTGTGTGTGTGTGTGTGTGTGTGTGTGTGTGTGTGTGTGTGTGTGTGTGTGTGCGTGTGTGTGTGTGTGTGTGTGTGTGGCCTCCAACAGTGCGTCTTCAGCTGCCTGACACTGGAGTTTCTGGATTCCATCACTGGGTCTGCTACACTCATCTTTGATGCTCTGAGAAAGAATTGGCTTCGACTGAGTGTGTGTGTGTCTTTGTGTAATGTAGACAGCATTACACAAACACATTGTTTGTGTAATAACAAAACATCAATAATTAATAATTAGGAGCAACACGGAAAACTGCTTTGTGGCCTAAATTGTAATGTGGTCATATTGAAAATAAATTTAAAAAATCTCTCTGTATCAATTCTCTCACCAATCCTCTGCTTGTCAGATATTTCTCTCTCCAAATTGTTGTTTTGTCAATTGTCATATTTCTTTAAATATTTTTAAAGCTACACAATTATATTCTTCTGACCAAGTATGACAAGTTAGTGTACTCTCTCTCTCACACACACACACACACCTACACACACACACACAACTTTTCTAAACAATGGCAGATGACATAATAGTTGTAGGGAGGGGAGGGATGATGGAGGCCATTCAGTCATGTACAGTATGAGGCCCCTGGCTGGCTGCTAATGAGCACTGGCCCCATTCTGGCTCAGGATACTCAGCACAGGAACAAGAACTCCCCTCTGTGCTACACTGTTGCATTCAGAGCGGCTGGAATGAAGGACAGTGTGGCAAAACCTCTTCATTCAGTCAAACGCATTACAGTTTACTGCTCCTTGTATACTATGATTAACAAAGAATGTCTGGTTGTACAGCTGGGGTGCGAACAGGATTTTACTTCTAAGCAGAGAAACTGTTTTTCCGAAAATATGTTTCATTCATTAACTTCTACCATTAATTATTCCCATGTTCAGACAGGATGATATGCAGTATCTCATACACCCAGCAAACCTCATGTCAAACTTATCTTGCATCAGTCACAAATTGGAGCATCAACTGTAAAATCAATTTTCATATTTGCAAGTGTATTTCTATCCAACTTCAGTTTGTACATTGAAAATCTGGGAAGGAATGCTGTAAATTAAAGTCCTTCTTCAAACCCATAAAAACAGTTTTCTCTGTGTATCAGAATTACATAATTAGAATTTTGCTTCCAAGAAAACTATCCCTTCATGCCTTAAAACGGTTTAGATGTAACTTTACACTGTGGCACTTTGAGCAGTTGACCAGCTCACCTCCAACTCTGCTCCAACATAGTAAAGCTAGTCTACACTACACAAAGGTAAGTTTTAATACTAGAGTAATTCAGCCAGTCAAACTACACACCAATTCTGAAAAAGAATAATGACACAGAAAGTCCCACCATGCAAGTTTAAAGGAGTGTTTCTTTAGGTTTGTTACATACAAAATCCTAGAAGATGCTTTTAGACTGTCATCAGTCCACTGTACTTTCAAGGTGGAAACGCTCAGCTATCATATCCAGACCCATTTACCAGTTCAGAGACAGAGGACAGCAAAATAGCAAATAAAAGGGATAAACTGGCGATAACATGAACTGTGCATGAGAATTCCACATTAACCATGAGTTCTCAGTGGAGCTGATTGTGACATGGATGTGGGTTAAATGTGGAGTAAAATGGTAAATGTGTCTAGCTGGTGTCCATCTATAAGCCAGACTAGATGCAGGAGTATTAATCCAGTGTGGGGTGACAGAAATTCTGTCTGCGATGGAAAACACTGCTGTGGTTTCTGTGGAGTGGGAACAAAAAAATCACTGAATTGGAAGTGGAAAAGATTGTCATTGAAAAATTCACACAATGTTGTGCAGCTTCTACAGACATTGAGGTTAGATTCAGATTTCATATCTCATGAACAGATTATCTCAGTGTCACGGTAACTTTATGGCTCACTGTTAACTACCAGGAAATTTCCAAGAATAGTCAAACAACCACTCAATTACTCAATATTTACTCACTACATAATACCTTAAATGCTAATTACATTTAGCTACATAGTTGTCCATTTGTAGTATTAGCATTATCATCTGAATTCTGAAAAGCCTAAATGCTTCTGTTAAAAGCACAATAGCTGCTTAAGCTTGCATTAGCCTCACAAACTTACTTCTGACCTTTTGATTGATAAAGGTGAAAGAACGATGGAATGTGTTCAGAAGTTTAATCTTAACAAATGTTCACATGCCAGGCCTGGATCAATCTCCTGAAAATTTTCTTCATAACCACTAGTTTCCAGGCTATTTTCAGTATTTTCACAGGCACCAAGAAACAAACCTGCACTCTAGAGCTGAAATAGTTGGCTGATTTATTTAACTGAGAGAAAATTAATCTGCAACTATTTTCTGTAACAAAAGATGAATAACTTAGAAAATTTTCCCAGCACAAATGTCAAAAATATCCATTCCAAGTTATGACAGTAAGCTCATCATCTTGGTCAGGTAAAATAAACTTATTTGAATATGTTAAGGAACAGAGAACTGAGAATAGAATTTTCACAAGGAAACAGAAGAAACATAAGAGTAAGAAGGAGGGATTAAGCTGGAGCATATGAACCATGTAGCAGCAGTACATTCTGTGTAGACCAGGGATACCATGAGAACCGAGTCAAGTCTTCAGGTTCACTTCAAGTCAAAGCCAGCCATGCTGGAAATGTATTGCATTGCAAACGCATCTTTTTCTATGTTCATGAAAAAGTTTCAAAAGACCCATAATGGTACTATCAGTGTTGTAGGTGAAAAACGCTACTGGTGAAAAAATAACACACCCAATGTTGTGTATGGAGATATGTTTTGCTGGACAACTAACAGCTAAAATCCCCAAAAAGTAATAGAACTGGGAATGAACTAAGGAAACACAGGCCTCTGGAAGACACACATCCAGATCTGTACACATAATTCAAGGTGAGAGGCTAGTTGTTACTTCATTGTTACTGGTCGTTACTTGTTCATAACATAATGGTGCAATTTTCTGTAAATTGCAACTGTTGTTCTGATCTGTTCTGAGATTGTATCATTGTTTCTAAAAGACATATCTTGATCTGGATGCTGCTCATAACATTAGCAGACTACAACCATTAATGTTCAGTCAGTCATTGTTGACGTGTGTTAGCACATTGTTTCTGCATCAGGTTTTTTCAAAGAAAATATTTTATTTTGAAATGCATTCATTTGACTGGTTTATATTTTTGGTGTCAAGGATTGTGGATATTCAGTGGTATTGATACCAACTGCCAAATTCCTTGCATTGTGAAATATAGTGCAGTTTTTAGCAAGACCAGACCAACTCTGAATGTAAGCAGGGACTATTTCAGTGCGAGGGTAGAGTTTTAAAGGACAGCATAATAATATCTCCCTCTGCTCTCAAATAGGAAAATACCCCATATGTTAGACTGGTTCGTCATCAAACAGAAAAAGCACCCTGGCTACGCTCCCAACTGCCTCATTTTTCAATGTGTGCACAATGCCATAAATTTTCACATTTTAAATACTTCTTTATCAAACACTGTAAGATAACAACCAGTTTACTGGTGAATCCAGAAGACGCTGTATAGAACTTGAACTTGGCCACAACATCACTATTTTGGAAAAAAATAAATGCTGCTTGACAATGCTTCTGATTTACGGCAAACATTCACAGTCAACCACAATCTAATGGATTTGGTAAACTGAATACTGAAAGGCTCATCATTAACATTCCAAAAAACATTCACAGCGTTGATTGCTGTTCCCAGACTTGTGATTCCCACTGAGTGCATCTGAAGACAAAAAGATACTGCTTCTTCCTTCTCTTCCAGAGCTGCATAATTTCACCACACAATATCTTATTCATTATTGATCACTCATCGGTCACCTACTGATGATACAACCAATGGCACATAATGAAACAAGACAATCCTCTGGCCAGCAAGACGCTACTCTCAAGATCTTTACGTCAGGTTAGTGAGACGCTTCAGATGAAGGCGAGAGCCGAAGCTGTCAAGAAGGTAATCAACATCTACCTATCCACCTTATGTCTGAACAAAAGAACTCAAACTAATGTATTTTTGGATGAAGCAGTGTGTGTTAATTAATTGTTTACATATATTTATGTATGCAAACTCACTCACCTCAACAGGTTCACCAGAAACACTCATCCAAGGTGCAAAAACAAGGTACCTTGTCTTAAAATGTCAACTCTACAGCAGCACAAGTTGTACAAAAGCCACAGTGATGAAGGCTTAAAGTTACTCAAGGCAAGTCAAGAGTCATTTTCTTAGACTCATCAAAGCTCTACCAGAGACACTGGAGGCATTAAATAACTATTTTCATATGAGGAAAACTTCTCTTTGGGTAGCAAAATTTTAAATTACAATCATAACGCAGACAAATGATCTTCTCCACACCCCTGAGTATCAAAAAATGGAGAAAATTAAAGTGGCTGGTACTTGGTCCTGTTCGTGCATCTTGATAAAACTATATTCTGTAGTGTCCACTATCAGAGGCACCGCTTTATTTTAAATAGCTAGAAAAAAAGCCCTATCTCAAAACAAACAATCTGGAACCAGCCACACTCGACCGGGAGCCAGCTGCTGGAACAATAAGGACAGGAATTTCAGTGCACCCCCTACTCTTTAAATGTAACATTACTCGGGGTTTCCTGCCAGTCAGTTTCCTGGGGTGTGTTTGTTTGTGTGGAAGAAGAGACTGGGCATAACGCTTAGCTTGATGCTCGTAAAGGACATCTGCAAGTTTCAGGAAGTAGTAAAGCAAGTATTTTTCGTAAAAATTGATTTTGTTTAATTAATGCATTCAAATTTTCTATGGATTAAGCACAGCAATCGGAAAATTTGGAATGCATTATTGCATATTAAATCAAAGAAGAAATAATGTTCGCTCAGCAGAGCCTAGGGTAAGTCTCCAACTTCAGCAAAAATGGAAAGAACTCAATGTTGTCTAATTCTCAACCACAGATATAAAGTAACATTTCATGGCTTTAAAGAGCTGTGAATATCCAGCTTTAATGTCTGGTTCCAGTATCTAATTTAATGTATCCCTAACTACAGTCAAACTAATGCATTTGAACAGTTGCTCAGCTAAAAGCACCACTGTGGTTTTGCCTGTTTATTTCATGTTATTATACATGATTGTTTTTTGTGTGTCTTCCAAGCAGCAATTGATTTATAATAACCTCACAAGAGGATTTAGAACAGACCAATCTTCCACAGTGAACATCATGTCGGCATCCATTGTTATTAAGATAAAGCCATCTCACACTGTGCCGACACAGGAGCCATAGCATGAGAAGCACATTAGTCGAGCAGCAGCTTCAGTCCTCCATCTGTGCCACACAGACAGAGGAGGCATTCACACACTGTACTGAATGTACGTTATTTACATTTTGGCAGCACTTGAAAATGCACATTAGAACACTAACTGTTACGTACGTCACATATGCATGGTCCTGTACAGTACAAACTGGGTTTTCACTAACTGATGGAATGTACTCATAAATGTCACTGTGAAGTAACAGAAACACTATGAAAAGTAAGGCGACTTCTAGAAAGTCTTAAGTTGCTAGACGCTGGTTTACCAACAGGGCAACACAGATGGCCCAGGTACCAGATGGCCAGGAGTCCTCAAGTGTTCTACAACCTAAATCATGATCCTTTATTCAACCTAACCAAGTAATTTTAGTGCCTAAACTTAAGGAAACACTGTCTGAAAACGCAAGTAAATACCAAGGTAAAAGCAGCGAGTGAAAGCAAAAGTGAAAATGAGATTAAGGTGAAAAATTCTACTTATATTTATTTAAGGGTTAGCAAATTTTGAATCATTTTCTTAACAGATAATCAGCAACGCAACCAATCAAAAATCGATTAATCAATATGACAAATTGACAGTACCAGTAATAGGGACTAAAATCCACTGTACGTTAACAACAGATAAATTTGACCACCACAGTAGCCACGTTACATATGATAGCGGGTTACAGAAACACTGTCATCGTCAGTCCTGGGTCATGCAACATTTATGAGCTCTGGCCGGAAGTATCACAGAAGTGGTGATTTATTGCTAGCTAAACTCCCACAATACTCTCAGCCTGCCAACATGGAACAGTGCTAAGAAGTAAGTGACTCCACCTGGTGACACAATCATGTACTACAGTTAATGCAAAATACATTTTCTGACACTGTCTGAAGCAGCTGAGGGTTGCTTGCAATGCTTGGATGGGTGGTACATGTAAAACATCCACATGAATGTCAGGACTTAAGGTTGCCCAGCAGAACGTTACACTATAACAAGATCCATCCTTCCATTATCTATACACCGCTCAATCCTCATTAGGGCCACAAGGGGGCTGGAGTCCATCCCAGCTGACTTGGGGTGAAGGCAGGGGACACCCTAGACAGATCACCAGTCTGTCGCAGGGCTACACATACAGACAAACAATCACTCTCACATTCACACCTACGGGCAATTTAGAATCACTAATTAACCGAGCATGTTTGAACTGTGGGAGGAAGCCGGAGTACCCGGAGAAAACCCACGCATGCACAAGGAGAACATGGAAACTCCATGCAGAAAGATCCCAGGAAGGCTGGGACATGAACCAGGGATCTTCTAGCTGCAAGGCAACAGTACTAACCACCAAGCCACTGTGCAGCCCACTATAACAAGATGATCGATGTTATCCACTTCACCTGTCAGTGGTCATAATGTTGTGGCCGATCGTGTATGTAAGCAATACAAAGAGGCACTTCACTTCATAAGAATCCACCTTGGCTGCACATACAGACAGTTTCGCAGTGCATATTTTAGAGATAGTTAAGAGATAATTTTGTAGTTTGGCTCATGTTTACTAAAAAAATAAAAAAAAAAAAAGATTGTTAAGTGACCACAGCTGCAAAAATCTGAAAATGCAAACTCCACAACAATACTGACATGCCCATGTGTTCTACCCACTCATACTTACCAGTGTACATGTATGTAAATATTGCATTGATTAGAAAAAAGTCTCTTCTTGAAACAACATTCCACCATGCCTATGACCACTAAGTACTGCACTGTAACAAACAGAATTTGACTTCGATAGTATGTGTAGGAATACACATCGCCACATATATACAAATAAGTAAAGCATTCTAGGCACTACCTTTCTCCTGCCTGCATTCCTTAGAGCCTCTGCAGACTGTGGGAGAAGAATTTAATGGATGGAGGTCAGAGGTCACTTCCTGTGCATTGATTAATTGACAAACACCATATGGAGCTAAGCATTAAAGAGTCCACACAGTATTTCCAGGCAAGAACATACAAGAAGATTAGGAAAGAATTATTTTTCAATGTGCATCACTGACTACAAAAAGAAGCAAATTTACCAAGGGTACCAGCTGAGTTTACTAGGTAATAAAGGTCAAAATTCTATTCTTAGGTTTTTCATGCTTAAAAGAATCCAATTCAGAAAGGAAAAGTACTGTGGAACTTGTTACTCACATTACTCCAATCTCACAGTCTGTCATCACTGACATTGTCACCAGTAAGAAATCAGCATAAACTCTGTGAACATTTGGTCTTTGGTGACATTTGGTGTAATGTTTCTACTTCTATATAGCTTCCCTCACTAAAGAAACTTCAAACTGATTTTTGGCATTGTTCAGTGGGAGATACTGATAAACAGAGCCTTTACTTGTTCCTTATACAGAACAAATAAGTTCTGTCAGAAACCTCAGAATGACATCTGTGACAGACATGAACACATTCAAAAACTCTCCTGTGATGGAAAATTAGATGTTTACAGGACCCAGAAGCCTTGTCAGTGGGTGTGTTACTGAGCGTTACTGAGTTGTTCATGTGTGTATCGTTGCGTTCAAACATAACCTTAAACTCCGAATTGCATCTGTGCATTACTTTACAAATTAATTGGGGTGGGGCTGTTTGGGAGTCTCACTTTCAGTAGGAGACATCAGAATCTTCAGACATCATTGGGTGACATGTGACAGGAGCAAATCCCTTTTAAGACATGGAACATGAAAACAATAACATTACTAAAAGTCAGAGCTTTGTGTCATTGAAACATAAGTGACTTCAATGTTACAGCTTTATTCAAACTTGCAGAGACCATTATGAAAGAGTCATTGCATACATTCACATACATACAGTGTTTGCACACCGGTCAGCAACAACGTTAAAACCACCTGCCTAATACTGAGGAGATTCCCCTCATGCTGCTTAAAAGAGTTCTGACCCTTTGAGACCTGGACTCCACAGACCTCTGTAGGTGTCTTGTGGTACCAAGATGTAAACAGCAGGTCCCTAAAATCCTGGAAGTTGCGAGGTGTTTCCATGGATCAGAATAGTTTTCCGGCACATCTCACAGATGCTCCATTAGATTGAAGCAAGATCTGGAGAGTTTTGAGACCAAGTCAACACACTGAACTCTTGTCATGTTCCTCAAACCATTCATGGACAAAACTTGCAGTGTGGCAGAAAGCCTTATCTTGCTGAAAGAAGACACCTCCATTAAGGAACACTGCAACCATCAAGAAGAGTATGTGGTTTGCATCAATGTTTAGGTCAGTGCTGCATGTCTAGGAAGCATCCAGATAAAGGTAGGAACCAACTTTTCTCAGGAGAACATTGTCCAGTGCTGCCATCTTTCCTCCAGGTAAATGACAGCTGGCACATGATATGGAAAAGAACACGATTCTTCAGATCAGTCCACCTTATTCCATTGCTCACTTGTCCAGTTCTGATGCTCACGTGCCCACCAAAGTCACTTTCGATGGTGAGCAGCAGTCAGCAAAGGCACTCTGACAAGTCTGTGGCTTCACCTCACCTCATCTATCTCAACTTTGTGTTCTGCCTTCTTTTCTGTCATAGCCACCATTAAGATTTACAGCAGACTGTACAACAGTAGCCATGAACACCAATGACACAGTCAATGCTTCAATGGTTGTCCTTTCTTTGATCTTTCTTGGTCAGTACTAACCACTGCATACTTGGAATACACAACAGAACCTGCTGCTATTATTCGAAATACGTAAGTCATCAACAGTTAGACCCTTGTCAAAGTCAATCAGCTAACCTTACTGCATTCATTCAGACCAGTTCTGTGTTAGTGAAAAGTGAAACAAATTTTTCCTTAGGTCCAACCTACTAAGATTGCTTTCATGACTTTCAAAGACTCAGGACTCTGACAGTCCATCTGATGCTTAGCTTGGTCTTGAAAACTTAATGAATTCCAAACACTGTCTAAGAAATTACAGTTCCTGAAAATCATGTCTTCATAGCCATAATTTTAACAGAATTTTGTTGTTGTTTCAATAGTATCAGACATTAAAGGTGTGTTGCAGATACATCACTGTCAGTTAAAGATGTGTTGTAGACATGTATGAAATAGTTTGTTTGTTATAAAGGGACAGATTATATAAGTTTATTTGTCTTTCTGCTCCCTTTCATTCAGAAGTTTGGAAACTTTTATTTTTGTATTGTACTGAATAGTTTTTTTGTTTTTTTCTTTTGTCAATGAATGAAATAAAAACTAACTAAAATGTGTGTATGTGTGCGTGCGTGTGTGTGTGGCACACGTGTGTGTATGTTTATATAATGTGCAGGAATGACCACATGCTGATTAGGCGTATTACTGGGTAACACGGTCACACACACCAGACACACGTCCACAAAACCTCCAGAGCATCTGAATGTCATCAGAGTAAGAGCAGATGACACACACACACACACACACACACACACACACACACACACACACACACACACACACACACACACACACACACACACACACACACACACACACACACACACACACACACACACACACACACACACACACACACACACACACACACACACCTACCTACATGGTGGAGTCAGTCCTGCCCCCTCATTTCTTATTCAATTAGAAGAATCAAAGGAGAATGCAGACCTGACACTGTGTATGTAATGGAAAATGACATAATAAGACACATGTGAGCACATGAAGCAAGGAAAAGGTGAAGAGTATGAAAGGGGGAGGGAATGAAGAGTAACCAAACTGCATGCAGTCATGTGTATAAACCTAAGTGCTGAGGGAGCCATTCAGACTAGTCTAAGGTCCAGTGTGCACAATACCGTTATAAATAAACTGTTATTCATTGAATAATCTGTAAAATGTTATGTGTGTAGTGTGGTGTGATCAATAGGTTTATTATGTTCCATGAAAGATCATATTCTGAATACAAAAAAACCCCCAAGCTCAATTTTTAATTGTCTCTAGTTTGCACCGGTGTGCATCTTAAACTAGAGTCAAACTCTGATCTGGTCTAATATAAGCAAAGCATAAAAATTTCCTGAAAGAAGTACACCAAGAAATGACCGGTCCTGAATCAGCATCTTCTAAAACCTGTGCGAATGTTTAATAACTTTTGTTTTCTCTTCACTATAGGAGCAGAACAGAAAAGTATGAGCGTGCAGCTCGTACTTGCAATAATAGAGTCATCTAGAGTTCTTTTGTATTTTGAAAAAAAATAAAATAAAATCCAGTGGCATTTACAAGTAGACTGATCACCAAAATTCCGTCCTAGAACACAGCACTTCTCAACAGTATGTCAAGTGTCTCGTTTTACGGGTTCTTTAAAGATTATATGATATCATTGTTTAATAAATATACTAGAGTATGTCTTAGTGACCACAATCGTCCACAATCATGAGGCAGATGAGAAACCAGGGCAGTGAAAGAGGCATGGACATGCAACTGTGGATATTCCTTAGCAGTAAGCCACTGGACACTATAACACACTCCAGAGATTATATTTAAAGAAGGAAAGCGTTTAGGAACATTTTGACACATATAAAACAGCCTCTGAAGGCCAGAACTTATGCTAAATTAAGATCAGCCACTTTAAAATATCCTCAGATTGCCCAGACTAGTAGAGACGTAATGTTATCTGTAGCCACCCTGAACAATTTGGTACATGATGTCTTTATTTTACTTCTTCATCAGGACAACATACAAGTGATAGCATTTCTGTCAATGTGCAAATGTTGGCCAGCTGGCTCAAATTCAACTTCAATCAACCTTCACCACAATACTGCTGAGATGCTCCTCTGCCTCAAACAATGACATCCACACTAGCTGCTACCCCGAGTACATCAGTCTGAAAGACATTTTCTGCAGGATGTTCTGTCTTAAAGCAACATGCACACCTGCCTCAGTATATTAGGCTGATTGTAACCAGTTAATATGGTCTGGTTCAGATATAAAAAGTACAACACCTGCTGCAAACTTACTATTCAATGATCACTACCACCACAAACACAGAACTGTAAAGATTTTTATTCTCTTTTATTGTATATGTCATTAGTTTTAAGAGTGAAAAATTAACTGACTCACTATTCTTATCAACTGTTCCCAGCAGAAGCAGCCGTTTTCAGTGAGAACTATATGCTCAGCATCAGACAGCAAAGATGCATAGTTTTATGCATTTTTGTCTGCAAGGGTAGGCATGACGCACAATTCGTCATCCACCCAAGTTCACAAGGATCCATGTGGATAGTCCTCATGCCGCCCAAACACAGTACAAAGTCATCATTTCTCCAGCTTTGTTCACACACTGTGCCTCTCAGCACACCTGAGGAATAACCACTCATACAGCCCAATCTGTAACCAGCTGCTGTTCCACGAGCTAAAACTGCATAAAGCTAAAAGAAGAGTGAATGTTGAACATAAAAACAAATGAGGGGTTTGATAGCATCAACATTTTCATGTCAAATTGATCATTTTTTGTGTTGAAATATAATCCAATTCGTTCACAAATTTGCCTTTGTATTTTAATTCGGGCTGTCAAAATTAAGGCATTAATGGAGATTAATCCATCATCATAATTAAAATGATACAAAATTTTAATGCAATTAATGCATCTGCAGTATAAACAGTAGGGCCCAAATGATTTATCGGCCAGTTGATTAAATCGGTCGATTATACTCCTTTTCAAAATAGGCATCATCGACCGGAGTTTTGCCGATTAAAAACCGATATATTCTTAATTTCTCATAAAACAGTAAATACTGTTAAGTGTCAGAGTCATGCAGAATGATGTCCTTGTGCCTTTTAAGCTACAGCCAGCCTACATTACAGGAGTGGACTGAGCCGACAGATTAGTTTAAAACGACGTTATGAAATTAACAATGACTCAAAATGCCTCCCGTTTCAGTTAAGAGAAAAAGTTAAAGTGATGAACATTACTGCCTGTCTTCAGCAACCGTCATGACGTCACCCTTAGTTTTACTTTTTCAGAAAATATTAGAACGTGACCCAGACTGGAACAGCAACTCACTGTGTTGTTATGGAGGAACATCAGTGTCAGACTATTTGTGACCATTATTTTTAATGAATTGCATGATGTCCTTTTTTGGGATTGTGAAACATTAACATAAAATATACTAAATACACCAATAAAAAAAATCACTAAGAAGCCACTAGCACTGTCTAACCTTCGGAACAATAATGAAGTAAAACCTTCACTATGTGCAGACTATAAATTGCTCCTGATGTCAAAGTCAGACATGGGATGTGTAACTTTGCTGCTTCATCGGTCTATTAAAGTATTGACAGGTCACGTTTCCATTAATGTTCTTCATGTCTTCATTCTGACCTGCTCACCATAACAAAGGACAGAGCTGCGGCACTTTTGGAAAATCCTAGTTGATTATAAGAGTTGTGAAAGTGGCAGCAGGTGCATGTGATACAGATTTAAAAGAACTGCTGATGACTGTAGCAGCTGGTGCTCAAAGGGTTTTCCAATATGAAAACCCTACCTGGACGCGATGTAGCTTGTGCAATGCATCTACAGCTAAATTTGCCCTCTGCTAGTCTTCCTGTTGCTCTGGAAGTTTCTGTTTACCAGCATGTAAGCCTCAGCTATGGAGACTGCTGATGCTGCCTTCGATAGCAAGATCCTTTGAACTGAGCGTCTCCAGTGACCACAGTCGAGTCAACAGTCTCAGCCAAAGCAAAACTGCTGAGATTCCGGAACTCTGGATGTCTGTTTCCAGCATAACAAGTTCATTACTGTATCAGATTTTAAAATGTAGCTCTAAAATCATAATTTTTACATGCATGACATAGTGATTTTATTTTATTATAATGAGCTTACATTGCAAAATCAGACGTTGTCACCCAAAGAAGTTTTTTCTTTCATAATTTCACTTTCTCTCTTTTTTGTAGCCTTCCAAAACACTTGCAATGGGCTGCTGGTTGGAAAAACATTATATTTCAGTCAATTCAACAATGAAATTCAGCTCTGTATTGCTGCACTTTAATCTTGTGTTCAGTAAACTATAATTAGGTTTGCGGGACTTGGGCCCATGTCTGCTCACAGTGGACACGGAAAGAAAAGGGCTGCCGTTCACTTCCCTCCCTCCCCGCCTCTTCCCCTTCTGCTTTGTAGGGTAAAATTGGTTCCAGATGCATTCTCTCGTGGCTAGTTTCCCTCACTGAATCGCAACATGAAAGAAAGGAAGGAGAGAAGTTTCACAAAACTCGGCACACAACAAATAACGTAGAAAAATGTATGGTATTTCTAGACAAAGTGAAGGGAGGAAGTTGAAGAAAAAACCACTGTCGCCTTAAGGCAAAACTGCTCTGTCACTTTTCCACCTACTGCTATTTTTTTTTTTTTTAAACACCTTTACCACTTTGGTACAGCGTGAGACCTTTATTACTGTCAAAAGCCTCTGGGAGACAATGTGCACCCCAAATGAGGATCTAAGGGTTGTGTTTCTTTCATGTTCCAGACAGATGTGTCTGGAAGAGAAACTGTACATAGTGATATTTAGAAAGAGCAAATCCACATCCTGCACCCATGTGCACCGAACATCAAAGCCCTACCCACCAGCATGTTAGACCAATTTATAACCCTGTCTGTGGAGCCCCTTTAGATAAAACACTTACTTAGCGAGGCTCGGATGCACTGTGGCCCAAATGATAGTAAAAAGTGACAACAGCTGAAGGTCTCTGGATAAGACGCTTTGCCAAAAGGCTCAAATGCGTAACAACAAAGAACAAAGTGGCAGCTCCATGTTTACTCAGCCAATTAACAAGTGAAAGCAAATCCAAGAGCAGTTGTCCTATAGAACCAGCACACACCTCTGTGTTTGTCTTGCTGTTTTAACAAGTCCCAGTGCATTAATTAGCACCCTGAAAAGCACTATTCATTCATTCACATTTTGCTTACATGCCTCTTCCTTTCAGTTACCACACTCCATTCCAAACAGCAGGCAGTTTTACTGCCTGGTTTTCATTCGTTCTTAAGCATTAAAGCAAGCGAAACTTGCGACAAAATAAGAGACACAAATGACATATATACAATCCATCATTTAGTACAAGATTTCCGCTGAAATAGCAGCACTTAGTAAGGTGTGTTTTGGAGAAAAGATAGAAGGTACTACCGCACCAACCATTTAAAACATCAAATATTTTATAAAAGTACGTATGTTTTGAGGGTATTTGTGGCTGAACAATGAGTTATGCTGCTCAGTAAAACATCCAAACAGTTGTTCCCAGAAGCTGCGTACATTTGCCAGCAATAATAAGTGAATAAACATCGGTTTTCCATCGCGGCACTGGTCTTCTTTTTACTTTCCCCCGGATCCGCTATGTCAGATCAGTTTCCTCCCAAAGCCCGGCTGTTCGTCAGGCAAGAAACCGGAAAAAAAATCCACTTCCAAAACTATCACAGTCTGCCAGACGCCGCACACTGAAAGAATTATCTCCAAGGAAAATGTTTGTTAACTTCGCCATTCGTCCCGGAGACTCCGCTACCCAGGATGCTAAGCCGTAGGTCGGATCATGCTAGCTTCCATACCGGGAATGAACTCCACTCACTCCCAAAATTAACCAACACAATCTGCTGACAATCCCGGACACACTTTTCCATCCACGCGTAGCAAAATCACTAAACACTATTAAATCCCCCCTTTTCCAGAAGTTTTCATTATTATTACTACTATTTTTACCGTTATTCCCACAGTAATTTTACACCTAGACTGGTGGGCGGTAGCTAGCAATGTGATGCAGAAAACGTCTTATTATTAAATAGCAGCCAGTTCCTAGATTACGTAATTACCCGAATTAACCAGAGAATTTTGTACTGAAGAACACAACTTAATGACTCGTTTCTGAGGCGTTCAAATTCACTAATGCACAAGAGGTTGTCAAATTGTAGGATCTGTGAATGAAGTTTTGCGTGTCGTCAGGAGCGCAGCCCTTCAGGGTCCAGCAGATGCCAGCTGTCACTGAATCAACAAGTAGCCGCCGAGATCAAGTAAAGATGGCTTCAAGCTCCAGCTGTGAACTCTTCGGTTTGGTTTGGTTTTTGTTCAGGAAAGCAGAAACAGACAGCAACGCGGACGCGAGTTGCAGTTGTGTAGTTAAAAATCCCAGACAGACTCACCCTGAGCTCGCAGCGGCTGGCAGTGAAAGTTCACGGAGAGGAGGAAGCTAATTATCTGGAAACACACACGCATCTTACTGAAATCCTAAAGTGCATCGTGGACAAGAAGACGTAGAAAACACTGGTGCTGCGACATGCCGCTCCATGGATCCCTGTGAACTCTCTCTGCCTCCACACTCCCTAGTTTTGTGTACCGCAGAGCGCAGGCGCAGAACGGAGCAGGGGTCCGGTTAACGGTGCCGAGAGCAAAGCCAAATTAACAACAATTAGAGCATGAGTATTGTGTCTGTTAAATGTTACTTTCATAACATAAGATAAGATAATCATTTATTACTCCCCACATCAGGGCAACTTTCTAGTGTTACAGCAGCAAACATCTTTCAGAGCAGCACTAACCATATATACAGTAATGATAATAATAACTACAATATGTACAATAGATACAAGAATGAACAATGAATAACTACAGTACTGCTGCACTATAAATGACATCAGCATAAAGTGGCTTGTGGAAAAAATGTAACTGAAAGTGCAGAAAATGCCAGCAGTGCAAGATTGCAAGATTTTACCATGTTTCAGATGATATGAGTCCAGTTTATGTTAACATCAGCCAGTGATGCTGATGTTGTACAGTCTTACAGCAGATGGGATGAAGGACCTGCGATAGCGTTCCTTCTTGCAGGGTGGATGTCTCAGTCTGCTGCTGAAGGAGCTGCTTAAAGACTCCACAGTGTCATGCAGTGGGTGAGAGGGATTGTCCATGATGGATGTGAGCTTTGCCAACATCCTCCTCTATGGAGTCCAGGGAACAGTCCAGGACAGAACCTCCTCCTGACCTTCTGTTTAGTCTCTTTCTGTCCCTTTCAGTGCTCCCTGCTCCCCAGCAGACCACTGCATAGAAGATAGCAGACGCTACCACAGAGTCGTAGAATGTCCTGAGCAGAGTCCTGCACACTCCAAAGGACCTCAGTCTCCTCAGCAGGTGGAGACCACTTTGATCCTTCTTGTACAGAACCTCTGTGTTGTGTGTCCAGTCCAGTTTATTGTTGAGGTTCATGGACCAACACTGAGCCCATCCTCAGGGCAGTCCAGGTGTTTAATCTAACTTTACTTCTAGCTGTTCTTGTTTGAGTTGATTTATTTGTTTTGAGGCCTTAATTGCTATAATTAATGTTTTTTGTTTTAAAATAAATAAATAAATAAATAAATAAAAAAAAAATTTTCTAACTTGAATATGAGGGTTTTAGTGTTGCTGTTATCCAGGTTTTCTCTTTGCTTACATACACCTCTTATTTTGTTTCTGGACTGCACTGAAAATGAGGTCTCTAAAACTCAGTTTAAATAAAGGTTGAGTAAATGAATGGACTGATGTGTGTTTTTCTTTCATGCATGATTCATTAGAAAGAGGGCGTGATTTTTTTTTTCAAAGTTTTTTAGTAATCCCAAACAAGAGTTAAAACATGTAGTCCCTTGTCTTACTTAGAGTGAGCTGCACAGTGAAAGTTGTGTATTGTTGATATTAAGCACACTTAAAGGTAAATTGTACAGCTGAATGGGGTAACAAACGGAATAGATATTAGTATAAACTGCAGTTCATTATTGACATTAAGACAGTTATATTGATTTTACAGGATTTCTGAAATTGTATGGTAAAGTTTAAAAAACAAACAAACAAAAAAAAACCTCATTTGTAAAAACCTCGACAAAAAACCCACCAAAACACATTCGATAAAATCGGGTCAAAATTCTTGTTTCATTTTATTCACTTTTAAGCCAAAGTTGTTAAAAAGGGAAGTTTGGAATCTATTTTTATTGCTCTATAAACCAGAAATTACTGTTAACAAAAGTCAGTTTCACAATGTTTTAATGAATGAAATGCTCTACAAATGAATAATAAATGAACAAATTCTTCTGTAAAAACCTGTAGAACATGGACAATGGTGTCGACTTTGTTGTAAGTGCTGCTGAAGAGGAGATTTGTGGCTCAGAGAAAGAAAAAGTGCTCCTTTTGTAATACTTTATACATATTTACTGGAAACCACAATTTACAAGTAAAACTTTTCACTAAGAGATATCACAATGAAATCTCCCCAATTTATTACTTACACTAGTCTAATATCCAGTAGTAATTATGCAGTAATTTCAGCAGTAATTACTGGTCAGTGATGTTTTAATAATCATCAGTGCTGCGTGTACCCTTCCTAGCACACATCTGTTGCTTTTAATTTTCATCTAGCTCTGTAAAGTCGGGGATTAATACGTCAACTTTCTTTAATTATCCATGTCTTATAATACTGTATTTGTCACATTTGAAGATGAGGTGCATCTCAGTTTTTATTTTACCTGTTGTGCAGTGTGACCTGACAGCTGTCACTGAATCTGTATTTGGTTGGTTGTTGGTGTCATAAATTTGTCCTTCTGAGTGTTCTTTTTTTCATGTTAATATCTATGTGTAACAGTCTTAATTTGCACCACAGGCATTGGTTGATGCTTTTCTTTGTATGTTTAATACTGCCTGGTAAAATACATTCATATTTTATATTATATTCATATTATATTAAGGCATATAGGTGGTATATAAATAAAAATGTAATTGAATATTATTTGTTCATGTCTTGTTTAAAATAGAGACATCTCAAGCTTTATATGGGCTGGAAAGAATCCCAGAACTGTGATAATGCACAAGCATAAAATGCATCCTTGGGCAGAATATGCCTAAATATTTGTTGTATTTTTTGAATGAAGATAAGTTCTCAGCTTCAGTCGCAAATGTTAAAGACCACATACCAGAAATCTTCATGTAGTCACAGACTCTAAATTTTAAAATCTACATTAATATAATCTCAAAATCAGCCTGCTATCCCCACAGGAATATACAAGAATTTAAGGCCTTATGTCTCAGTAGACTTGACCACTGTACTGTTGCCTTTACGGGTCTGGCACTGGCACCTCCTCACTAAAACCAGGACAATGGATCTCATCAGTTCGGTTCTTACGTTCTTACACTGGTTGTTGTGTTGAAAAAAGGCTTTGTTGAATGGTTTGGTATGGGACAAAAGTGCATTTCTGGTCTTGTTGGGGTATTATTCTGGGACATCTGCTTGTTCCCTAAGTTGAAACCAAACACGGAGAAGCAGCATTCAATTTTTATGCTCCATTTATCTAGACACAAATTCCTGGAACATCTGAGATCTGCACCAACTCTTGCTTCTTTTAAAATCACAGCTGAAGCCTTTCTCTAGACTGCTCCCTTTAATTTACTTTAATTTGGAACAATTTCATCATATGTTACACTGCTCTTGATTTTACTTTCAACGTCTGGTCGTGTGTTTTTGTCTTTATGTCTTTTGTGTATTTGTAAAACATATTAAATGGTTTGCTGTTAAAAAATAAAAGGACAAAATTCATTTTGTAAAATCTGGGCTTGTCTTTAGTACTGCTGGTTAGAATATTGTCCAAGTTTCAGCACAAGGAAGTATTCATTTAAGACAGATGTTGTGATTTTCCAATATACTCATCTAGCAGCAGGAAGTGTTGTGTTCCATGGGGGCCTCTCCGTCTGTCCCCTCATTGTCCCTATTAATCACCGTGTCAACAGGGCCAGGCAGCTTTTTGTGCCGCACAGCCGTCAAACAGCAGGGAAATCTCTGTCCAGGGAGACACCCTCTTTTGTAATGGGTCAGAGGTCATTAGTGAGGAGGATGCCAGTGGCTGGAGTCAGCACTTTGGCTCCATGTGGCTACATCATGCTGTCAATAGGCATGAATAGTGAGGGGCCACAGAGACAGTGTCTTCTGGCAGCGGGAGACAATAAATCATGTATTCATACTAGTGTGCTAACATCCTCTGGGATAGATAGTCCTTTGAGATAAACATATGACCTGGTACTACTATGTTTTACTATGAATTGCTAGCATTAATTTAGGCTGTTTTTAATCTCTGTTTAAACACTTGTGCATCCTTTTTGTGTACGTATTGTTTATTTGTTATCTTTCTTCCTGCTGGGGCATCTTGCCAGGTCATCAATGTAAATGAGAAATTGTTCTCGACTGAATAAACAAAACTTGTTTGGTCCAAACGTACATAAAGCATGTGAACATCAATGTGGTTTCTCCATTTCAGAACCATAAGCTACATTGACGAAGGTCAAACATGGCAATATTACAACATGATTTTAACACAGATGAATAGTTGTCCAGGCCTGTTTCATGACTTTATTTTTTAAAATAATTTTGTTGAACCACAGTTCAAAAGCAATGTCTGATTTTCATTGGTTAATTTTCATAGAATTTTTATCTATTATTACTTTTGTCAGATTCAAATTATTTCTGTGACCATTGTTGATTTTTCTTTCATTAACCGAGGGGTACCAACAATTTTGGCCACATGTATATATAGCTCAGAAAAGGATCCCAAGTAACATGAAATGATTTCACCGAGCCTCTTAGTGCAAACCTGAGTCTTTCAAGCTTCAAGTTATAAAGCACCTCACTTCAGAATGTGAAGGGGGACTGGGGAGTTTCCAATTAAGGAGAATGAGCCGACGGGCCAACAGGGTGGAGAATGCCAAGGCCTGCTTCAAATTTTTAGGAGCAGCCCGTGAAAGGGGCAATGCCAAAAATCGCAGACAAACTGTTTGGAGCAATAGCATAACCACATGCCTTAGTTAATGTATCAAAAATGGATGACCAAAATGACCCCAGCTTAGCTCAAGACCAGAACATATGTGCATGATTTCCGGGAGATAAATTGCATCTGCCCAGAAGTCACTAACAGAAGGATATATTGTTGCTAGACTTGCATTTGTTTAGTGAGTTCTGAATAAAACCTTACATTGAATCAGCCTGTGCTGGACACAGATTGATGACAAATGAACAAGAGAAAGTGCGGATTCCCACTGTTGTTCTGTTAATTTGACAGTGAGACTCTCTTCCCACATGCTTTGAACAGCAGTGATCTGTGATCTCACTTTTTTGGAAATTGAGTTTGGATCCAGAGATGCTGCTGTATTCATCAAGAATGTTAAAAATTGTAGGGAATGAATTGACTGCATCTGATACATAAAGGAGGAGGTCATCCGCATATAAGGAAACCTTGTGGACTGTACCTGAGGTCCACGTGTTGCTTGTTCACGGTCCGGCGTCGACTGGTGAATGAAGTCTCATCTTATGGCACAGGGTGTAGATGATGAGTCAATTCCACCTGTCCGCTCCTGGTCAGCTGATTGCAGATGTGAAACACCTGCCGCCTCCTGCTCCGCTGCACCTGCTGATTAACTCAGGGAAGAGAGGGAAAGAGTACTACCACTAACTGGGAACTGCAACCATGGCCATGACAAATACTGTGCTGCATTCTTGGTGTTCTTGGTAAATGCTCCACTTTTCATCATTGTAAATTCAAATGTTATTAAAAATGATCAGATAAAAGAGGGTTTGGGGGAAAAAAACGTTAGACGTTCAATTTTTAGGCCATATGTCAAAACAAAGTCAGGGGAGTGATTGAAAAGGTGAGTTGGTTCATTTACATTTTGAGAATAACTGCGTCAAATGATGCACTAACTTTTTTGATGAGTAACGTATAATGAATAATTTAATACACTGGTACCATTTTTAACTATGACTATGTTGTGTCACTTGCTTATCACTAGAAACAGTTATACTGGCATCTGCATACAGCAGCGGTTCACTGACCAAGAGTGAGAAAGAATAAAGCATCTGTTGAAGAGAGAGTCTCTTGTTTGCCATCAGATCTACAGTACGAACCTTGAGGCCAGAGGCTCCATTATTCACTGACTGACCAACTGGCTCTCAGCTCCAGCACAAAGCTCCATTGTCAAAGTCGGTGTTACTAGAAACCATGATTAATTCAGTGTTGTTGTTTTCCATAAGGTCTGCTGCTATCACCGCTAACCAGATGTTGTATAATCTCACTTATTACACAGCTTTACAGATGTCTGCCTGTGATGGGTGCATGTGGACTGTGTGTAGCTCTGAATTAAACCCATATATGGAGCAGATATCAGCCTTTTACTAGAACTTAGATGGGTTCAGATTCATTAGTGGATCAAAGGAAAGCCTGTACTGAAGTAATCACATTCATAATGCTTCAATTTTTTGCAGTCACAATTACTCAATTATCCAAATGCAGCACAGATTTTACACAAATTAGAAGAAAGAAATTTAGAATTTCGCCTGTTTCCATTATGTCAATATTTAGTAGTATGTAATGCTCCAGTTATGTGCCATTAAACCACTGAAGAAGACACGGATGCAATGAGAGTTCATCATTTAAAGAGCCACACATATACTTAATACGGCCAGGTGACAGAGAAAAAATGATTGAAATGTGACATTTCTGAATGTAACAGTTTCCTCATCGCCTCACGTGGTGTTTTTAACATACAGGATTTTACTGATTAGAAGAATAGATGGTCAAGTTTGATGCTGAATGTACACAGACTGACTTCATATGACACAATTAACATTTCTATTTATACCTTTACTGTATTTTAGTTTTTAGTTATGATGCAAAAATAGACAAGTGAATAAATAGCACAGCATAGTGATAAAATTATAAACTTCTTACGACAGAGATGTTTAGTCAGCATAAATGATGACAGCCACATGTATTGTTTTCTTCAAAACAGACATCTGGCACACTTCGTATCTTGTAAAGCAATGCTGAACAAAAATAGATTTAAGTGTAAGAATAAAAATTAAGGACACTCCTCTGCTCTCCCTTAAATAGTGCAATAAACAAAAGTAACAAGATCCTTCCAGAACCTAAAGGAAAGTCAAGGTTATGTTTAAAAGCAATGTCAATGTGTGCAATAGTCCCCTACACATACTGCTCTCTGATAGAACAACACAATAAATTTAGTTTCCATTTTCAGGATCTGATCACAGCTCTGTTGATCTAGAAGCCGACAGACACACGGCTGCAAGGAGAAGTGTGCTATGGAAGTCATATACATAGAAAATACAATGGTAGAAGAAGAAACCCACCACGTTCTGTGAGGTTTGGGTTTTTGTTTTGGACCATGAATCAGACCACTGAGAGTTGTGGTAGAAAAGGTTGATTTATCAAAAACACAGCTAACAGAACTTTCGACTAGATACAATAAGCAGTAAGCAAGCATATGTTCAAATGCGAGCAGGCAGGGATAACCAAGCACAAAGCGCTGCAGCTGATCAAAATGCCTAAAGCTGCTGCCCCTCTAATGACTGTGAGCTGCTAACTAAGATAAAACTGTGGACACATGGAGCCTGTGCTGTATGAGGAGACAGGTGACGAGTGAATCAGGGTACAGACTGTAGGGGAGCCAGGAGGAGATGTTATGATGGACAAGATGGTTAGACTTGAGCTCCCCTGAAAGCATGATTTATGGAATTTGTAGTGTCTCCCAAATATTGATGATATGCAATTTTTTTCCATGCCCCCCCCCTCCCATTTTTTTGTGTATTTGTATCTTCATTAACATCATGGATCATGCATAAAATCTAACTATCACTGCAATGGGATTCATGCATGGGAGTGATTCCTGAATAATTCACTTAAATAAACATTATAGCATGCACACTACTACTATCATGCAACTTCTTTCATGTCTTTGAAAAACAGAAAATAAAATAGTTAAGTAATGTATGAACTGTTTAACTGAGGAATATTCTTATTAATAGGAATAAGACTAAATTTAACCTAATTGATGTGCTTTAGAAGTATTGTATCTGTTATTTCTCACAAAAGGGAGGGGGGTGAGCTTTTCTGAAAAAAAGTTTGCAAACTCCTCACCTGTAGATGCCACTTCATGCTAAACACTGGTCCTTTAAGGGTCAATACATGGTGGCTTTTTCATAATGATGAGAAAATGTTGAAAAAGGCTGAATTCAGTCTCCACTAGGACAAAATAAAATCTGTGTAGTTTCTCATTCATCCAGGTCATGGTTATCCAAAGTTGTTTAAATCAATCCAGCTGGACTTTAAGAAGGTTCCTTGAAGACAATTCACCTCTCATCCAAGAGGCTTCTTCAGGCTTCAAGAACTGAAGAAGCCTCTTGGATGAGAGGTGAAACATCTTCAAGGAACCTTCTTAAAGTCCGGTTGGATTGATTTAAACAACTTTGGATAAAATCTGTGGGTTCAAACTCACGTTATCTTTGTATTGACCCTGTTACAAAGTGAGTGACATAGGGGCGGTGTGCAGATCCAGGTTACTCTGAGGGGTCTGCAGCAGTCCACAGCATGGGGGAGGAAGGTCAAGAGTCACTGTTCTCTTCCCAGCTGCACACAACATTAACATCACTGGACTGCTAATCCCCAAAAACAGGCTCTCTCCTCAGCGTTTGGGGCTGTTTTAGAAGGGATCATGCAGTGAATCAGCTTTCTCCTGTACAGGGTCCAAGGCAAATCAGAACTGCACAAAACCAGTTCCAACAAAAACAAAATAAATGCAAGTCATGAAGTAAAATAGAAGAATAGTTCAGCTTAATAACCTTAAAGCAACAGTGCCACTGTCCTGGCCAAGCACAAGGATAGACCCAGAACTGAGACCGAACAATACTGGAGAGGCATATGGGAGAGAAGCAACACACAGCACCAGTGTCAAGTGTCTGTAGACCTAAGATCAGGCCACAGCACCTGCCCAGAACAAGAACCAGTCATCACCACAAAAGCACACAAGACAACCAACAAATCTCCAATATGAGCCGGATGTGGCCCGCGGGCCGTAGGATGCCCAGGTTCTGCACTACCAGGACCTGACATGATCTGCCCCTACTGGACACACTAGTGATGTACACACAATCACATGTAACCACCTGTATACTGATTTCAGTGTTTATACCCCTATTCTCCTCTGTAAATGTTCCAGCTTCAGTGTTTTGTTTTTCATGTCATGTCCTACTGTATACTCTGTCCTATGTGTTAAAAAGAAATGTCCCTTTTTACACGAAGAACCCATGTTATTAATGTAAAAAATTTATAGATTCCTCACACTAAGGAGATGAACATGAGAAACTTCACAGAACAGGTCACATTAGTTAAAGTGTTAAAGTTAGAGTTAAAGTGAAGGAAGCCTCCTGCTCTGCCTTGTCAACACAATCACACCATATGGTACGTTTGTGTGTGGGACTTCCATTCTCACCTATGCAGTTACCAGGGTGATTACACACACACACACACACACACACACACACACGTAGACTCAGTTGCAGTAGAAGTGTGGATAGAAAACCTACATTTCCCGAACAAACAACATCAGTCAACTTCACACTAGCTGCAGATGTACCGTAAGTGTCCCTGCTAGCTCAGTGGTGGACACGACACGCACAGACATACAAACACACACTGAGTCAAACCTCTAGAGTGTCTTGCATTGGGAAATGTGTGTGTCAGAAGGAGAGAGAGCGACAGAGAAAGAGAAAAGAGGAGGCTCTGTCAGTGTTTCGGTGTCAGCCATGATGGATGGGAAACAGGAACATATGCTTTGCTATTGTTTCTCAGTAAATCCCCCGTTTCACCACTGAGCTGTTTGCTTGGTTTCCAGGCGCTGGGTTTGACGTAGCTTGAGATGAGCCATGACTCACAACACTGCTGAAAGTAGAATGGAGAAAAAACATGAGCCACCTGTGGGCCACTTGAGCCAGGACTGTGTGTGTAGTTATGTTTCTATACTTATGAAGACCAAATGTTCTTTCACACAGATACAAACCTCAGAACTATACAGTCATGGAAAAAAAAAATATTAGACCACCCTTGTTTTCTTCAATTTCTTGTTCATTTCAATGACTGGTACCAGTAAAGGTATATTACCTGAAGAATGCAATGAACATGACAAAAATGCAGCTGATTCCATAATACTTTATGGCCTATGTGACATGCTTCAGCTCAGTTTTATTCCCAGGATATGTAAGAGGACATTTCATGTCAGAAGCAGCACTGAACATGTAAAGGTCTACAGTGGTTTCCTGCTGACATTCAAGCCGTAGCATCTACGATTGGAGATGTGCCACAGAAACATTTATAATTAAGTACTTTATGATGTCACAAAAGTATGGTAATGGATAAGTCAGGTTTTACCCAGCCTTCAGTCTTTTCCCAGCAGTGTCACCTGACTTCCCCTTTTGCTCCTGTCTGAAATGATCAGTTCTATACAGTGTGGATCATTCTTCAGTATTTTGTGAAGTGACTGATTCTGTCTCACATGATTACTGTTCACAGGGAGATGCGTGCGGAACTACAGTATGTGAGTGTGTTTGACTGCTGGGTGGTAGGGGGTCAGGGTGAAATGCACCTTGAGGCCATATGTGAACCAAATGTGCTCTGAGACACCATGTGAAAATAAAAACCTCTCACACACCAACATAGGTAAAACTCACCCACAGACCATAACACAGCCTCTTTACTTTGTGGAACAGGATACCAATAAATGAGGCAGAACTACGTGACTGAGTCTCATTTCATTTGACACCAGAATAAGTTGAGGTCTATTCACACATGCTCCAACTTCCTCTTCCTGGACTGAAGATCAGTCTCCATGTTATTCTTCTGTGCTTCCACAGCAACATGCTGGTTAGCACGAATTTAACATAAATGTAACAAGAATTTATCTAACAATCTCTTATCTCAATTATTTTATGTGTCAGTACTTTGAATTAAATAAAAAAAACTGATTTCATAAGCAACAATCATTTCCATATATTCTAATCTGGTGCATCAAGTGCTATCTTACATGATCACAATTATAAGGGGACAGCTGTAATCCACACAATAGCATTTTTTTTTACCACCCTGCACACTTGCCATCTGTATTTGTATTAGAATTTTGTGGGTTATTTGATTAATAATTTTTTTTATTTTATTTTTTTAATATATATATATATATATATTTTTTTTTTTTTATTTATTTATTTATTTTTTTTTTTTACATTTTTTGCTAAAACCACATTTACATTTTATGTAAATACAGAAATATCATTGAGATGAAGACACTTCATCAGATTTTCCGTATCTTCATTTAACTATATGCATGACAACGTTCAAGATGAGTGTGGGAAGCCACGTTACTGTGGGCCACACACTGAGGATTGTACTTCATTAAGTAGACAGTTCAGTAAGACATCTCTGGAATCATGTTTTATTGTAATTAAGATAAATTAGTTCCCAACAAATGCACAATCAGAAGCTCTAATATTGGTTTCAATATAAGAAATTGTCAAAAATGTTATTCCACCAAAAGTCTATGATACAAACAATGTAAAGTTTCAGAATGACTGATACAAAACTATGTTTCAAGAGGGCCCTAGCCATTCTGGGAAACTTGTCAGCTTGTGACAGTGGTGATCCAGATTTTGGACAAGGATACAGAGTTTTATAATGAAAAGTGATACTACATATAAACAGGATGTTTTTGTCATGGATTAGAAGTTATATGTGAAATATGTGAAAGTCATAAAACCATATATCATGTTAATTTATCACATGAAATGTCCAGATATGTCAATCTATCATGCGGACTGATGCTCCACATGTAGTTAACATGTGAAATGTGAGTTCCATTGGCATGATACTTTTAAATGTTCAGTTTTTCTAACACTAAACATCCAGTACATTCTGAAGTAATTAGCCTGCAAACACTCTTGTTTTTGTACTGTTTTTATTGGATGTAAACTCCTCCATACTTGAATCTGGAAACTTTGACATCACTCTATTTTAAAAGCTTAAAGTGAGCCAGATCTTTAGCAGTCAGGTTTGTCAAGCTGGAATGCTGTTGGTTTTTGACACACGACAAACATATGCTACTAGATCCCATTGAGATAGTTGTTCTGCCTTTTACACAGCATGTTAATTAAACTAACTGAAAGGGGCTCTGAGAATGATGGGTTATATGGAATAGATATTACAGTATATGTCCAAACACTTTGATTAATTTTCTACATAAATGTGTGAAAGTATTGATCTTGCAAACTTTCTGCTTGCTCCTTCTGCATTTGAAGTAACCTCATTCCACAGTTAAAGGCTCTGCTACAGGCTGTTGGTGAATGTGTTTATATTTCCTGATATAAGATCTATGATGGTGTCTGCTATGGGGCTAAATCTTCTAATTGTTTACTGGTTGTGTTTTGTTACTTGAAGGTATACAGTTTGCAACCACAACAGTGTTTGTGACAGGAACATCCAATCACAATCTGTTGGCCCTGAACTGAAGAATCTGTACTTGACTTAGAACTGAACAAGGTAACGACACGGATTCATGCTACCACTGGAGTAATATGCAGTTAAGAAAATTAAGGTCAAATGTATTTTTGCATCACTGAGGTGAATGAAAAATGAATATGAAATAATTCAAGGACATAGCAACAGTGTAACATTAGTTCAAGTAATTTTCTCACTTATATGTGCTGCTTAAGAAAAACATAAAGTATAGAACAGCTGAATAAACGTTCTACATGCTGAATATCCTAACAGCTTGTATCATAGCTGACTGGGGACTGCAACTCACAAAGCCCCATATCGTCACGCTCACACCTCCACGCTTCACCATCAGGGAAATGCATTCAGTGGGATAGTCTTAGACAAGTTCACCCCAAATAGACTGTCCCCATCTAAGACCAACCAATTAGCCTGGTCTCATCTGACTAAAGAATGCACTTCCAATATTAATCAGGCTTCTTAAAAACTGAACGACAAAAACTGTAAGCATCTCGCAGTTTTGCAGGATTTCTTGTAAACACAACAGCTGTTGCACATTTTTGTGAGACTGAGTTGCTATTTTACAGTTTGTTAAAAAGAGAGGTTTCTAAGAATAGAATTTATTCCAAATTTCTTTGGTAACCTAAAGGATGCTTATGCTAAAATGTTCTGCTAAACACCATATTTGAGCTGCTTTGTGTGAATCTGTCCAAAGGAGGTGAAGAGTGCAAAGTTAGCATAACACATGGAAACACAATAGACACATTACTAGCAAATACAGCAGGTTTTATTAGTAGTGAATCACAAAGGAGAACACTGCTGCCAAGCTGCTCTATGAAAAGCCTGCAGGCTGCTACTCCAGCAACAAGTAATGCCACAGCAGCTGTTTTTCATTAGCTATCAAACACCTGTTGTGACATCACCGCAGGTGAGTTCACACCTGACTGATCTAAAGGTATCGGAGAGAGAGGAATCCATGTTGATAGTATAATAAGCATCATTATGAAAGATGAACAATCTAAAAATTATTAACAGACAACTGAGGGTGTTATCAGGTTTCAAAATGCCACATTAGCGACACAACTAGAGTATAGTATGAAACTGGTCTGAGGGCTTTTTCTGGACAGATCTTGTTGTTTCTTGTTTTTTGTTTTTGTCTTTGCATGCTGAGTTAAAAACACCACAGACTCATGAAAGACATGTAAAAATTCAAACCACATTTTATATTAACTGAGAACAGAAACAGCATGCCTGCACTCTGTGTGTGCCCTGTCAGCTGACAGAGAAAAACACAAACAGTAAGATCTGGTTCCGTTTACAATTAATAGATTTCTTTATTCTGGGTCCATGTA